>JARPZY010000010.1:1279958-1879958 GCA_036172905.1 Meloidogyne graminicola | reverse complement strand
AAAATTATTTGTTTTAATAATTTTTAAACTTTTTTTTTTATTTAAAGGAGAGCAAGTTTGTCATAATAGTGTTTGTATAGATAATGTTTGTGTAGATGATGATTATGATTAATTAATTAATTTTTTAAATTATTTCTAAAAATCTAAATTTTTTAAAATTATTCTTCTAGTCATTAACCTTTTACTTTAAATATTAAAAAAAAAAATTTTTTTTAATAAAATTATTAAGAATAAACATATGCATATCTACATACATGCTTCAAAAATTTCCTAAAATTTTAGGGTCTAGAAAAAAAAAATTTTTTTCTGTAATAAATTAATCTCAAACTCTAAGCTTTTTTTTTAATACTAAACTTTTTTAAAATTTTCTTTTTTAAATAAAAGATTAGAATTTTTAAAGTTTATTAGTATTTTTTTTCTTCTAATAATTTTTACTCTTTTTAATTACATATTTTTATTAAGGAAAAAAAATTTTTATTTTAATATATAAAAATATATACATAAAAGCAATGTAAACACAACACATAAAAATATTAAATTATTTTTAATATTTTTATATAATTTTATTTTTTATCAATAAATACTGCTTTGTTATTAAAATTTATTTTAAATTAAATTAAATTTTTAAAAATTATTAAGTAATGTATTTTTTAATTTTATTATTTAATTTAATTTTATTATATTATGTAAATTCATTTAATAATATTGAATTTAAACATAAATTTAAATTTAATTGTAATAAAGCTCCTAATAAAGCTAAACAAATAATGTGTGAGAATTTAATGAATAATAGAATTAATTTTGAGGTTTTTTTAAAAAAAAAAATTAATTTTTTTTTAAAATATTTTAGAATGGTCAAAAAGGTTAAAAAATAAAAAAATAATTAAATAAATTTATTTAGAGTTATCAGAATTATCAAAAGAATTTATTAATATGACTGGTGATGTACCTGATTTAATTATTAATAATCAAACTATTGGAGATTGTATTAATTTAAGTTGTTGTTGTCCTTTTCTTGGAGGTAAATAAATGTATTTTTATTTTTTGGACATTTTGTCTTTTTTTGTCCTTTTAACATTTTGTCTTCGAAAATTGTTTCTAAAGGATATTTTGTAATTTTTAATACTTATACTGTATATAACGTATACAAATTGTTCATTTTTTATAGGTTATTCAAATGGATCAGTCAATGATTGTACTCTCCCAAATGGTCAATTATTTAAAAAATCAATTCGTAAAGAATTGAGAATGATGACAGATAAAGAACTTTTAAACCTTGTAATTTAAAATTTAAAAAATATATTTTAAAGTTTATTTGTATTCGAAAATTAAAAAATTCTGGGGAATACGATGATTTTGCGGAATTACATAAAAAAGCTTTTGAATTAGGAGGAGCACATGGAGGACCTGCATTTTTACTTTTTCATAGAGAATTAACTAAAAGGTTTTTTTTTTTAATTATATTAAAATATAATTTTAAAAAAAAGATATGAATTATTAATACGAAAATGTAACCCTGATCTTTTTCTTCCTTATTGGGATTCAACTTTAGATGGAAGATTGCCTTTTCCTAAAAATTCTTGTTTATTTACTGAAAAGGTAATTAATTTATATGTATTTTATTTAAATCAAAAATACTAGGAATTTAAAGATTCAGAATTAATTCTGAACTAATCAGAATTTAATTAAAACATTCAAAAATATAATTCTGAATTATAATCAGAATTTAATTAAAACTTTCAGAATTTAATAATCAGAATTTTTAATAATTTGTTTTAGTTCCTTGGTAGTACAAACTCTTCAAATTATGTTATAAATGGTCCTTTTTCTCCTTGGAAAACAATTGAAGTATTAAATAAACTTTTTAAAAATTTATTAATAAAAATTAAGGGTAATCCATATATTACACGAACTGTAGGCGAAATGGGTGATTGCTTTACTGATATTGAGTAATTTAATTTAATTTTAATTATTTAAAATTTTAAAAGAATTGAGGATGTTTATAATCAAACTGATATTAAAAATGTTCTTGCATATTCTATGCCTTATTCTGAATGTAATATAACTTTGAACTGGGAATGGTTAGAGGTAAAAACATAATCAGAAATTAATTAGAATTAAATCAGAAATAATTTAAAATTAATCAAAACTAATCAGAAATTGACCAGAATTAATTCAGAATAAAATCAGAATTTATTTGAAAATAAATTCTGATTTAATATTATTATATGTAGTATCCTCATGGAAATCCCCATGGATATATTGGTGGAGAAATGACTACTCCAAAAACTTCAGCAAATGATCCATGTTTTTATTTTCTTCATTGTTTTGTTGATTTTGTACTTCAAAAATTAAAATTAAATTTCCCTATAATTTATTTTAGATCTTTGAAGGATGGCGTTTAAAAAGGCAAAATCGTTATCAAAGAGAAAATGATTATCCACCTGATATTTCTGTAATTATTATTTAAATTAATTAAAAAAAATAATTTTTAAGGCTTGTGAATCTTCAGTTCATTACAAATATTCTACAATGGCACAATTTTATGTAAACTTTATTTTTATTTTTTTAAATTAATTTTTAAGCCACTTAAAAATATTGATGGATTAAGAAATGAATATACTGACAATATGTATGAATATGCCCCGAGGCCAACTTGTACATTAAATAATCCGGATTGTGGTTCGAAGTAAAATTAAATAATCTTTTTAATTAATTAATAATTTTTAAAAATTAATTAAAAAAAAATTTAGATGGTTATTTTGTGACCTTTCCCATGGAGAACCTCACTGCGCTGCTAAGGCCTGTTTAGGGGGAAATTGTTCAGGATTTATTAATGGTAATTATAAATGTTTTTTTAAAAATTAATTTTAAAAGGGGAGGATGTTTGTTTTGAAAGTATTTGTTTAAATGATATTTGTGTTGAAATAACTACAAAAACTTTGTTGGAAACAGAAAATACAGTTTCCTTTTGTAAAATAAATACAACAAATACATGTCAATGTTTATGTACTTTTGTATAATTAAAATAATTTTTAAAAGATTAATTATTTAATATATGTTATAGTTGAAACTATTTTTTAAATAATTAATAAAATATCAAAATTATAAATTTATGGCATTAGATAAAAAATTACTAAAATAAACAAAATATTCTTTTTTGTAAAGAGGAGATTTTCCTCTTTCGAATAAGCACAAAAAAGTCGAAATCCGTACTACAGATTTTTTTTTTTAAAAATTTGATTTTTTTGGGGAAATAATTTGCGCACATTCTTTGACCTGCTCCAACTTTTTCAAAATGGCCACAATCTATACTTTTTTTGGGCTTAAAAGATTCAGCAGAATTTCCTCTTTCGAATAAGCACAAAAAAGTCGAAATCCGTACTACAGATTTTTTTTTTAAATTTTTTATTTTCACAGAATTAATTTTTGCCAAACCTTAATTATTTAATATATGTTATAGTTTAAACTATTTTTTAAGTAATTAATAAAATATTAAAATTATGAATTTATGGCATTAAATAAAAAATAACTAAAATAAACAAAATATTTCTTTTTTGTTTTCTTAATTAAAAATTAAGTAATTTACTTAACCGGTTTATTAATAAAAATAATTCTAAAAATGTTTGTTAACCAGAAGTTGAAGGCATACCACTACTCTCAGGAAGTTGAGCAGAGGATTGAATTAATTTTTCAGCATGGTCATCTTTGCTTTCGTCAATTTTAAGATTAGATTGTTTTATAGAAGTTTCACGCTATAAGAAAAGAAAATTTAAAAATTAATTGTAATGTGAAAAAATAAACTTGAAACAAAGATGAATATTAGACTAAATTTTGAGAAAGTAAATAAAAACACCAAACTTTTAACTTGAAAAATACAAAACTTAAACACAAGGTTTAGTAAAACTTAGTTAAAAATAAACCTAGAAAAATACAAATAGACATAAACTTAAGTGCGCAAAAAATATAAACTTGAAAAAATACAAATAAACTTACTACAATTCTAGAAAAGCTAATATCATCCATATCAATAGAAGGAGGAAAGCCTAGTGAAGAAACTTCATTACGTTTTCTACGTCCTGCACGTGAACCACGACAAAGCTTTTAATAAATATTTAAATTAATATTTTTATTTAAATTATTACTTGTCTAAGTTGAAAGAATGAAACACAAGTATTACAACTACTTTTACAATTTTCTAACATCCAACCATTTTTTCTACATTCTCCTTGTGCTAAAAATTAATTTTTAATATTTAAAGTAAAAAATTTTCAATTTTAAACATAAATCGAAAAAGTTATTTTTTTTTTAAATAAAATGTTTATTACCTGCCCATTGTCCACATTGATTATGATAATCAGAACAAGCTAAATATTATTTATTTAAATATATTTATTAATTATTTATACTTCCATAATCATAATCATCTGAATAACACATCCCACAAGCTACTCTACAATTACAAGTCATCCAAGCTTGATTTTTGCGACATTCACCTAATGCACCCCATAACTAATTTAATTAATTAAAATTAAAATAAAATTAATTAATTTACTTGACAACAAATATTTTCATTAAAACAACCAGGTGACTGACATTTTGCTTGAGGAGGGGGAGCTTTAGTTACACGATCTAAAAATAATTTTTAAATTTTAATAATAAATTTAAAAATATGTCCAATAATTAATAAACCTGGATTTCTTCCACCACTACAAACTTGTGCTCTTGAAACTTGACAACGTCCACAAGATGTTCGACAATTTTCCGTCTTTTTTTTTATTATTAAATAAAAAAAATAAAAATAATTTACCATCCAAAATTGATTTCGTTGACATTCTCCTTGCCCTGCCCATTGACCACAATTTTTGTGACGGTCACTACATTCTTAAATTTTTAAAAAATAATTTTTATTTTATTAAATAAATAAAACCTAATGCAATATTATAATCTGGTTGACACTATAAAATAATTAATTAATTAAAAATAATATTTAATTAATTTATTTTTACTTGTCTACAACTAGCTTTACACCAAGTATTCATATATGTTGGATTTCTTTAATTAAATTAAATTTAAATATTTTTTTTTAAAACCTTTGACATTCTCCTTTACCTGACCAAACTGAACAACATTCATGTTCATTATAACAAGGAATCTATTTTTGTAATTATATTAATTTAAAAATAATTTAATTACATTTATTGTAGGTTTTGGAGTTGAAACAGGTGGTCGATGTGTTGTAGTAGTAGTTTGCTTAAAATAAAATCAGAATTTTAATTATTTTTAGAAGAAAGTTTCCGGAAATTCTGATTTTCTATTATTTATTCATATAATTTTAAGTTTAAACTTAGAATCAGAATTTTTTTATTTACTAAATCAGAAATTAAATCAGAATAAGTTTAAAATTTAAAAATCAGAATTAAAAAATCAGAATTAAAGTTTCCAAAAAACTATTTATTAAAATCAGAAATTAATAATAAAATTTACAGTAGTTTGTACACATATTCCTCCTTGACATTGTCCATTAACACAAACATCTTCCCCATTAGTAAACCCTCGACAATTTCCACCAATTTTAATTTTTGCTGCACAACGAGGAGTTTGATGAGATCGATCACAAAATAACCATCTTTTAAAATTATTATTTTTTTTTAAATTAAAAATAATTAATTTACTTTGAACCACAATTTGGCCCTAATGCACAAGTTGGTCTAGGAGCATATTCATACATATTATCTGTATATTTATTGCTTAAACCATCAATATTATTCCAAGGCTTTAAATTTTAAATAAATTTTATTTGAAGAAAAAATTTATTTACTTCAAAAGGACGCATTCTAGCTGAAGCAAAATGTTGCGGTGCTTCACATTGCTTTAAAAATTAATTAATTAAATTTAAAAATTTTTTTTTAAAAATTACAGCCTGATCCATAGGATAAGTAGTTTCACGATCTCCTCTCTGTTGTCTATTAAGTCTCCATAATTCCCAAATCTTTTTTTTTAAATTTAATTATTTTTTAATTATAAATTTCTACCATATCAACAAAACTATGATGAACAAAAAATATTGGATCATTAGCAGAAGTTGACTGATCAGTCATATCACCTCCAACAAAAATGTGTACATTACCGTGTGTATACTTTAAAATTAATTATTAATTTAATTAATTTAAAAATTTACTTCTAAAGCATCAAAACTTGTTGAAGCAGTACATCCCTTTTTTGTAAAAAAATTATTTAAAAATAAAATTAAATATTTAAAATTACAGCATGAGGGGCAGTAAAACTTAAAACTAAATCAATATTTGTTTGTTGTAAAAGCCATTGAATACTTTAAATTAAATTTTATTTTTTAATATTTAAATTATTTACTCTCTTTCCCTAAAACAACTTCCATCTGCGCCAACCTTTCGAAGAACATTTGCTCTTCCCTTTTTTAGTAGAAAAAAAATTAAATTATTATTTTTTTTAAAAATTATTTTTTAATTTTATTTTAAATAAAATTAATTATTAAAAAAAATTTTTTTTCTTACAGTTAATGTACGCCATCCAGCAAAGTCACCTCCTATTAAATTCCCTGCTGTATCTGTTGTTCCCATAAACTTTAAAAAAAAAAAAAATTTTTCATCCATTAAATATTTAATTAAAAATATTATTTTAAAAATTAATTAATTAATTTACATCATTAGAAAATAAAGCAGAATCTTTAGGTGTAGGTAATACACCATCTAATGTAGAATCCCAATAAGGAAGGGCTACAGTTGGATCAATTTGTTTAAGTGCAATTTCAAATCGTTTAACAAATTCTCTATGCCAAGGTAAAAATCCTGGTCCTGAATGGGCACTTCCTGTTTAATTTTTATAAATTAATTAAACAACATTTTATTGAAAAATAAATATACCTGATGTAGCAAATTGTGAATGAATTGTTGCTATTCTATCATATTCTCCACTTGCTTTAATTCCTTTAAGTGCTGCATGCTTTAAAAAAGATTAATTTAAAATTAATTAATTAAATTAAATAAATACTAACAAATCTAGCCCTTTCATCATCTGTTAACATTCTATATTCTTTACGTATTGATTTTCGTAAAGTAGGTAATGAACAAGTATTTGTACCTGTTTGTCCATTACCTTAAATTAAAATATTAAATATTAATTTTTTTTTAAATAAAATTATTTAAATATATTAAATAAAAATTAAATATTTTTTTTTAATTAAAATAAATTATTTAAATTAAAATTAAAAATAACCTCCTAAATAATTACATAAACACCCAATATCCATACACTGATAAGGAGTTGAAGCAACGGGGGCAAGTTCACCAGCAAGTAAAGGAGCTTAAAAATTAAAATTTATTTTTTTTTTTTAATTAAAAAAATAATTTCAGAATAAAATTTAAACAAAAAATTTTACCAGGAAGTCCAGGAATAGCTGGAGGAAGGGGTATAGATTCTGTAATTGTTGGTGCTTCCTTTTAATTAAAGAAAAATTAATTGAATTTTTTAAATAAATAATTTACCCGAGCATTTTTATCCCATCGATGTAATTGTTCACAAATAATTCTTAAAGCATTAGTAGGTGCTGCAGAACAATCCATTTGTGCATTAATTAATGAAGGAAAAGTTGCAATTGTAATAAGTAAAAACTTTAAAAGAGAAGCAAAATAAGAGTTAAGTTTACCCATTTTTATTTTTCTAAATAATAATTTTAAAAATACAGAAAAAAAAATACAGACAATATTAACTGTATTAAAATCAGAATTGTTACAAACAGGCGGAAATATAAAATTAAAATTCTGATTTTTAATTGTAAAATAAATATAAAATTAAATCAGAATTATTTTATTTTTAATCAGAATTTTAAATGTAAAATTAGAATGATTAAAAATCAGAAGTAATTGTATTTTTGAATCAGAATTATTTTATTATCAAACCAGAATTTTTTAAATTTAATTCCAAATTTAAATATTTATATCAGAATTAATCTAAAATTAAAATACAAAACAACACAATTTTACAAATTAAAATTTTAAGTTTACAAACACAAAGTATTTTTATTTCGCAATCTAAAAAAATTAAAAAAAAATTAAATTGAATAAGAAAGGTTGTTTTATAGTTGTTTTAGTTGCCGAATGTCCCCTTTCTTGATTACTTATATTTTTTTTTTTTTTTGATGACAGTCAGAAACACAAAATTACTAACAAAATTTATTTCTTCATAATTTAGGTGTTCCTTTCATTTTTTAAATAAAAACAGGTTTAAAAACAATTTGTGTTGAGTAATGCTATTAAAAATTAATAAATAAGAAGAAGAACACTTTTAATTAAGCGAATAATAAAAATGTAAAAATTAATTAATTTAATTTTTTTTTTTTTAATTTTAAAATTTTTATTAATGCACTTTTTAATGCACTCTTCTATTCAACAATATTTTAAATAATTTAATTAATCATTTTATGACGCGGTAATATTATTGCTTTATTTTTAATTAAGAGTTAAATTTTGTTAAAAAATAATTTTTAAATTTTTGAAAATATAAAATACTTTTTAATAATTAAATTTAAAAAAATTTTTTTTAGTTTTTTTTAATCAATATTTTTATTTTTATATAATAAAATATTTATTTATTTAACCCAAAACAATGCCATAATTAACTCCCGTCTAAGGTCACGCTCTTCAATTTTTATTTTATTTTTTCTTTTACATTTTTAATAATAATATTTTTTTTTAAATATAATTACATAGAATTGGAACAGAAAAAAAAGTTTTTGAAAAAAAATAATAAATTTTAAATTGCTTTAAATTTATTGTAATAAAGAAAAAAAAATTTTTTTAATGAATTTATTTATTCCAAAAAATTATTAAATTCAATAATTTAATTAAAGGGGATTATAATTAATTTTTATAAATTTATTTAATTAAATATTAAAATTAATTAAATTAAAAAATAAATAAAATTATTAGGAAAGAAAAGAATTTTAGGAATAAAAAAATTAAAATCAAATTTTAAAAATTAATTCTTAAAATTATTTTAAATTTTAGCAATTATCGTCAGGTGGTTGATTAATTATGCGTTTTAAAAAATTATAAATTTTTTTACGTAATTCAGCAACAGCAGTTGTTTTTGAAGGATTTTTACATTCTTTAGTTTTAATTGTTGTTAATTCTAATGTTTTTGTAATTTTTGGTAAACAAGTTGTTTTGTTTAATTTTTCTTTGTTTGTTAAGGTAATGTTTGGATTATTTGTTTGTTTAATGTTTTGTTTATTTATGTTCTGAACAGGAACAGTTGTAAAATTTTTAATTGTTTTTAAAGTTTGTAAAAATTCTCTAGGCGGATTTAAAATTTGTTTAGATGTTGTAATTTGTTTATTTAAATATTTATTTATTATTGTACTAGTTAGTTGAGTTGAAGTAATTATTGTTGAAGCGGTTGTTGTTGTTGTAATCTAAAATACAAATTAATTTTTATTAAAAATTAGTTCTTTTATAAATATTACCTTTTGTTCAATACAAACATTATCAACACAAATACCTTCATAACAAATATCTGCATCTAAATATTTTTAAAATAAAAATTATTTTTTTTTATTTAAACATTTAATTTTTAAATTTTTTTTTTTTTAAATTTGGCTAAAAATTAATTAAAAGATATTTATATTTAATTTAGTTCCCCTCTACTATATATACATACCTTTATTAAATCCTTTACAATTTCCACCCAAGCGAACTTTGGCTACACAACGAGGGGTTGTAGGTAAACGATCACAGAATAAGTATCTAAAAATATTTAAAAATTAATTACTTAATTAATTCTTAAACATACTTGGATCCACAATCTGTGGTAGCAGTACAAGTTGGCCTCGGGGCATATTCATACATATTGTCTGTATATTCATTTCTTAATCCATCACAATTTTTTAGAGGCTTAAGAAATTGGGGAAAAATAATTAATAAATTTATTACCTCAAATAAATACATTTCCGCATCTCTAAAATGGCTAGGAGGTGCACATGCCTTAAATTTAATTTTAAAAGGTAAAATAAATTTGTAAGAATACCGCTATATCCTTAGGGTAAATAGTAGCTCTTTCTTCCCTTGTTTGCTGTTTTTGACGCCAAAGTTCAAAAATCTTTTAGAAAAAAAATAATTCTTAAAAATAAATTTTTACTAAAGGAGAATGACCGTACTTCTAATTTTTACAATAACTTTGTTTGAACTTTATATTTCTAGATAAAATTTAAGCAATTTATAGTTCAAACATTACTCTATTAATTTACAAAATTTGGGATTATTTGGTTTAATAAAAAAAAAGTTATAAAAAAATTTGTAATGTTATGTTTAATACAAAAATGAATTTCCTTTTCTAAAAAGCTAAACATATAAGGGAAAAGTTGGAATTATTTAAAACTATAATTAAACTTATTCTTTGTTTAATTCTTTATTATTTTATTAAAATAAATTAATTCCGAAATTTTTGAATAAAAATATTTTTGAACAATTAATTAATTTTGGAACAAAAAAAAAAATTAATTTTTAAAAATAATTACATTAGCCATAAAGCAATGAAAGAACATAAAAGCAACATCATTGCATGAAGTATCAACACTAAGCATATCACCAGAAATAAAACTGTGAACTTTTCCATGAAGGTACTAAAAAAAGAGAGATTTAAGAATTAATTTAATTAACCTCTGGCCATTTCCAATTAACATCAAAAGGACATCCCTTGTCTGGAAAAATATAAGCAAGTACATCTTCAATTTTTGTTTGAGAAAGAATCCATTGAATACTTTAAACAAAAAATTAATTAATTAATTAAAAATAAAACAATTTACTCATTTTCATGAAGGCATCTACCTTCTTGTCCTAAGTTACGAGTAATATGTGGATTACCCTAAAATTGAATTTTGTTAATTATTTTTAATATTATGACCTCAAGCGTTTTCCAATCTTTAAAAGCTCCAGTAACTACATAACCATTGGCATCTGTACTACCAAGAAACTTCAAAATAAATGTTAAGTAAATAATTATACATATAAATTGATGAATAGTTGGAAAGGGTAAAGTAGGTTTATAATCCTTAATAACAATAAGCGCGTTCCTTCCACACCACTTAGAGGGCTGGAAGGAACAAAACTTTAAATGTTCGTTGGTAAATCCGGAACGTATTATTTTAAGGTATATAGCAAATTAAAAAATATTTTACCAATTCAGTAAATAAAATTGAGTCTGCCGGAACTTGTAAAGGACTTTCTAAAGTAGGGTCCCAATACGGTAAAGAAACATTTGGATTACTTTTTCGTAGCATTATTTCAACTCTAAAAATTAATTTTAATTTTATTAAATTAAAATCAACCTCTTCAGCATTTCTTTATGTACTAAATTAAAAGCAGGTCCACTATGCCACTTTCCAGCTTCAAAAGCATCCCTATGTATTCTAGCCATATAATCATAATCTCCCCTCTTTTTCATTTCACTAAATGCAGCAAACTTTAAAAAAATTAATAAATATAATTGTAATTTTAATAAACTTAAGTTTACAATCTAAACGTTATTTTATTTTTAATTAATAAACTTAAGTTTACAATCTAAACATTATTTTATTTTTAATTAATAAACTTAAGTTTACAATCTAAACATTATTTTATTTTTAATTAATAAACTTAAGTTTACAATCTAAACATTATTTTATTTTTAATTAATAAACTTAAGTTTACAATCTAAACATTATTTTATTTTTAATTAATAAACTTAAGTTTACAATTTCATTTCTTTCCTCATCTGTTAACATTCTTAATTCTTTTCTAATTGCTTTTTTAAGTTTTTGTCCATTTGGAAGTGTACAATCATTAATTGAACCATTAGATATTCCTTTTTAATTAATTAAATAAATAATTTAAAATTTAAATACCTCCTAAATATGAACAATAACAATTTAATGTTAAACATTCTAATTCATATCTTCTCTTCACGGAAATTCTCATTTTTGTTCTAAATTTACTTCCTGATATCTGGAAAAAAATATTTAATTTTTTTTAATTTATTTAAAAGAATACTTTTGCAGTTTCCTTTGCTTTTTCATCTTCTTTATTATATTCTCTAGCCTTTGCCATTGATAAACAAATTTTTCTATCATCGGGTGGTGCTTTATTGCAATCAACTTTTGAAGCAAAACTTGTATTAAGAAAAATTAAATTAATAAGAATTAATTGTAGAATTTTAATCATTTTATTTGTCAATCCTGAAAAAAAAATTTTTTTTTTTTGAATAAAAAATTTAATTTAAATAAAAACAATTTTATGTGACCGATTTAACACTTCTTTGCCCATAACTTTTGTTTTCCCTAACCAAATAATTTCAAATTTTGTAATTCTATAGAGAATTGAATAGGCTATAAAATGAATATAAAATTATGAAAAAATATAAAATAGAAAAATAGATATGGTAAATGAAATGGTTAAGGTAACCGTGCTTGTAATACTAAGCCAGCTTAGGAAAAAAGCTTTTTTTTTTTTTTTTAATAGTAAATTTAAAATATTATATTCCTTAATTATTAAACAATTTTCTATTAATAATTTAAATATATTGAAAGTTAATTAAATATTAAAATGAATTAAAATATTTATTTAAAAACCTTAAATAAATTTTTTTTTTTATTTATTTATTAACCTGATAATTGACGTATTTAATTAAATATATTATTTTAATTATTTGCTTTTAACGTGGATTTTATTTTTTAAATTTTCCAAGTTTAAATCTTAATAAAAACCACGTTGTATTTAATTTTAAATTTTTTGGCAAATAAAAAAAATATTATTAAATTTATTTTTAGACTTAAATTCTAAAATTATCTAAAATTAGCTAATTCAAAAAATAAATGAAAAAAAAATTTTTATTTCACTTTAAATTATTTTAATTTAATTGAGATAATTATCTATGGCAAATTCAGTATTTTGAAAAACTTAGTTAAAAATTAATGAATTTAATTTCTAAAATAAAGCTAATTTTTTGTTCTATTTTTTAAATTTTATTTGATATTTTTATCTAATTTTTAAAAAAAGTTATGTAAAAATAACCAAATAAATATATAAAAAGTAAACAAAGGCAGAGAGTGCAGAGTAAATTAAGTTTCTCTTCCCCCATTACATTTGTTCTTTTAGTTAATTGTTTTTTTTTATTTTAAATAAAATTTAACTTTAAATTCTAATTAATTTTAATTAATTTAAATATTAAATAGAGTCTATTAAATAAAAACTTTATTTTTTTTTATCAATATTTTCTGTCACTTATTTTGAATATTTTTTGAGAAACAACAGATCAAAATATTTAAAATAAATTTTATTTAAAATAATTTACTTATAAAAGAATAATCTTACTATGAATATTTATTTTAAAAAAATCAGTATATAATTATTTATACAAGAAGGAAAAAAATATTAATATTTTTAATAATTTTAAATAAAGTTAAATTTTTGTTTAAAATTTATTTATTTTATTTAATCAATTCTTTTAATTCTTCGGAGGCTTTCCGGTAGGATTTACAAAATTAGGAAATCTCAAAACAATGTGATCAGGAATTGTTATCGCAGAAGATCGATCATTAGTTTTTTCATTAGGCAGTTTCTTTTGTGAATGTTTTTTGTTACATTTACATTTCTTTCCTTTTTTTACAGGCTTAACTGTTGTAAACATTTTAGTAGTTGGTTGTTTTGTTGTGAAAAATGGTTTAATTGTTGAGAAAGTAATCATAAATGTTTTATGATGTTTTGAATGTTTTTTATGATGTTTTTTAGCTTTTTTCGTTTTTGAATGATTTGTTGTTGTTGTCGTTTGTTTTTGAGTTGTTGTAAATGTTTTTGCCTTTGTTGTTAAGTTTTCTGTTGGTTTCGTGGGAAGAGCTGATGTTGTTTCCGGAAGGTTTTGAGTTGTTTCTTCCGGAATGTTTTGAGTTGTTTCTTCCGGAATGTTTTGAGTTGTTTCTTCCGGAAGGTTTTGAGTTGTTTCTTCCGGAAGGTTTTGAGTTGTTTCTTCCGGAAGGTTTTGAGTTGTTTCTTCCGGAAAGTTTTGAGTTGTTTCTTCCGGAATTTCTGTGGTACTCTTTTCCGGAAAATCTGTTGTCTCTTCTGCCATTTTTGTAGTAATCAGTTCGTTTGTTGTTTCCTGTGTTTTTCTTGTTGTTATAGAGGTTATTGTTTTAATGAAAGTTGTTGTATTTATTGAGATTTTATGTGTAGACGCTAAAAACTTTACTGATGTTTTTGGTGTTATTGTGGTGGTAACAATGTTTGGTAGTGTTGTAATAGATATGGGTGTCTTTTCTTTTGTTGTTTTTACGTCGTTTTGTTTTGTTATGTTTTTTCTTCCCAATGTAATTTTACTTGTAGAAGTAAATGTTTTTTCTGATTTTATTGTAGTTTTCTGAAAGTTTATTTTATTTTTTTATTTTTTTTATTTTAAAACCGATTGTACAATACAAATATCATTGACACAAGTACTGTTCATACAAACTTGTTCTCCTAAAAATAATTAAAAATTTTAAAGTTTATGAAGAAAGCTCTAACCTTTATTAAATCCTTTACAATTTCCGCCTGGTTTAACTTTTGCTGCACAATGTGGAGAATCATGGGAAAGATCACAAAATAAATATCTAATTAAATAAATAAATAAAATAATTAAAAATTAATTTCCCCTAACTTTGATCCACATTCAATATCAGAATTGGTACAAGTTGGTCTTGGAGCATATTCATATAAATTATCAGTATATTCATTTCTTAATCCATCAGCATTTTTTAATGGCTTAAAAATTAAATTTAAAAAATAAAAAATAAAATTTACAGCAAATTGTGACATTGTAGCATTTTTAAAATGTGCTGTAGATTCACAAGCCTAAAATAAAAATTAAAATAAAATTTTAAATATTATTTACAGCAATATCAGCTGGATAATCATTAAGACGTTGAGTTGGTGTTTGCTTTGTTTGTCGCCAAGTTTCATAAATCTAAAAAAAAAAATAAAAATAATTAAGTAAAACAAAAACAAAGGTCAGAGAGCATAGAGGAAGTTATCTCCACCTCTTACTCTTTTATTATTAAGAATAATTTTTAAAAGAAAATATTAATTTTATTTTTACCAAAAAATTAATTTTAAATTTAATTAATTAAATTTATAAAAAAAATTAACCAAATTAACAAAACAATGATGAGCAAAGAAAGCAAAATCATTTGCACCTCGATTTGGGAAAAGTATTTCCATATCCCCACCAATAAAATTGTGTATTTTTCCATGGGGAAACTTTAATTAAATTTAATAAAAAATATTTTTAATTAAAAAATTTACTTCCAAAGCCTTCCATTGTGTGTCATAAGGGCATTCTTTTTTATCAAGTGTATATGCCATTACATTTTCAATTTTTGTTTGAGAAAGAGTCCATTGAATACTAAAAAAAAAAAGATTATTTTTTTAAATTAATTTATTTAAAATTACTTTTCTTCAGACATACAACCACCACCTTTTCCAACGTTTCTTGTAATATATGTATTACCCTTAAAATAATTTTTAAAATTTATTTTAAAAAGATTATTTGTTAATTAAATATTTTTAAATAAAAAAAAAATATTTTTATTAAAAATATTACTTCAAGTGTTTGCCAAGGGGAAAAAGGTCCAGTAGTGACATATCCATTAGAATCTGTTGTACCAAAAAACTAAATTTTTTTTAAAAATTTTATTTAGTCATTTTAATTAAATTATATACATCATCAGTAAATAAAATAGAATCTTTTGGAGTAGGTAAACGATCTTCTAATGTTGAATCCCAATAAGGTAAAGCAGCGGAAGGGTTTCTTTTACGAAGCAAAATTTCAAATCTTAAAGAATTTATTTAATTTTAATTTTTTAAAATAATCTTAACACCTTTTAATATATTCTAAATGCCAAACGCAAAAAGCAGCTCCTCCGTGGGCACCGCCGGATTCGTAAGCTAATCTGTGTATGGCAGCTATATAATCATAGTCGTTACTATCTTTCATTTCTCTTATTGCAGCAAACTTTAAAAAGATTAATAAATATAATTGTAATTTTAATAAACTTAAGTTTACAATTTCATTTCTTTCCTCATCTGTTAACATTCTTAATTCTTTTCTTATTGCTTTTTTAAGTTTTTGTCCATTTGGAAGTGTACAATCATTAATTGAACCATTAGATATTCCTTTTTAATTAATTAAATAAATAATTTAAAATTTAAATACCTCCTAAATATGAACAATAACAATTTAATGTTAAACATTTCAATTCTGGTCTATCAGGTGCACTGTCAGGCTGGAAACCAGGTTTAACTAAAAATTAATTTTATTTATTAATTAAATTTATTTTAAATCAATTAACTCACAAAGAGGGTTATTATCCTAAATAATAAAAATTAAAATTAATTTTAAACTTTATAGAAAACTTGATATTCTGAAGCATTTTTCATTGCTTCAACCATGTTCTTACAAACAATTTTAGTTTCTTCATCAGAAGCATTTTCACAACCATGTTTTATTTGTTGATTAAAAACATTATTAAACAATGTTGTAAAAATAATAAATATTAAACCAAGTTTGTTTAATAACATTCTCTTTAAAAAGTTTGAATTAAATAAAACTTGTATTGAGATTAAGCTTTAATTTTTTTTATTTAATTTTTTCTACCAAATATTTTCAAGTTTGTAAACTTATAAACAAATAATTGGTATATAGAATTTTATAAAAAAATTCGAAAAAAAAAAATAAAATGGGCAAAGGTAGACTAACAAAAATTAAAAGGCTTTGAAAAATAAATTAATTATGAAAAGCTAATTTATCAGCTCTAAAAAATTTTAAAAAAATTATTTTAATTTAATAAAATGAAATTAAAATTAATGTTTTATTTAAATATAACTTACGAATTAAATAATTTTACCTTAAAAGCTATTTAAATAGAAAATTAAAATTTATTTTATTTAATTTAAAAACGTAAAAAAAAGCTAAAAAATTTTAAAATTTATTCAAGAGATTAAAGATAATTTTTTTTAGTTTCCTTTATTAATTATATTTTTAGAAATATTTTATTAAATAACGTGTAACTTTTTTTTTTAATTTTAAAATTAAAATTTTTGTTAATTTAAAAAAAAAATTAAATATGTCTTATACTTTTTTATTCCTAAATAAATTAATTAATAATTGTTTACAATAAATAATTTAAAATTGATGTTATTTTTATAAACATTATTACTTCAGTTTCAATCTATTTAAGAAGAAACTTAAAAATAAAAAAATAATTAAATATTAGATAAAGTAAAATTAAGAGTAAGCTTAAAAAATTAATGAAGTGAATGTATAAAAGAAACAACATAATTATACCAATATTGTAGTTGGTGTTTAATTGTTCATTTGTTTTTAAAAGTAAAGTTGTTGTTTGTTGTTTTTGTTGATTTGTAATTTCAATTGTTGAGAATTGTAAGTTTGAGTTTGTAAGTCAATTTGTTCAAAGTAGTTTGAGTAAAAATATTTTAAAATGAATTTTCCGGATGTGAATTTTCCTGAATAAGAATTTCAGAATTTTAATTTTTTTAATAACATTAACTTATTTAAATTTAATTTTTAAAAAATAAACCTTTTTAAAAGGATTATTGTGAGATAAAGTCAAGTTTGGCATAAAAATAATTAAGTAATGTAATTTTAATTTAAAAAAAAAAATTCTTTAAAAAATAAATGAAGTAAATTTAAATTGTTATTTGCTAATAAAATTGCAATAAATTAGGAAGAAAAATTTTGCTTCAATAATAAATTTAAATATATTTTCTAAGTAAATAAATTTATTTTTATTTATTTTAATTTTGTAGAGAAATCCCTTTAAAATTCACGTGTAAGGATTTTAAAAAAATTTTTTAAATAAAACAAATTTAAAATAGTAAAATTAATCTATAATGTATTTCATTATAATATTTCTTCTACAACGTGGAAAAGAATTTTGTAAAAATTCTTTTATAAATAAGGATAAAAAATTAACAGAATTACAAATAAATAAATTAATTTGTTATTTTTTAAATTAATTTTTAATCAAAATATGTATATTTTAAAATTAATATTTAATTAATTGTGCAAAAAATTTTAATAATTCCTTTATTTTTTATTTATTTATTATTATTAACTACCAATTTAATAATTAAATATATGTATACTAGAAACAAGACTTTCTATTAAAATTTTAAATGTTCGAATACAATTATTGTACAAAAACTTTTATTTTCAAAATATCTTCTGTGTTTTCCGGATAAAATTATTAGAATAATCCGGAAGTTTCAAAAATATTTGGGATCCGTAAATGCTTGGTATAAATGAATGAATAATTAAATAAACTTAATAAACCTATTAACTTAAAACAAATTGCATTAATTTAAACTTGAAATAAAAGATTAAAGTTAATAAACTTAAGTTTAGTACGTAAAATAGTCATTAACCTTTACAAACTTAAAAAGTGGATATTTTGAAAACTTAAGTATAAACTAGACAGAGCAAAAATTAAATAATCTAACGTTTATTAATTTTTGAAGCAAAATTTTTTAGTTTTGTTTTAATTAATTAATTTATCTTTTGCAGCAAAAATTATTTGTATATAATTATTTAATTCTAAAAATGTATTATTTAATTATTTTATTTATATTAATATGTGTAACTAATATTTTTACATTAAATAATAATTTATGCTATGATGCACCAGATAATGATACAAGGAGGATTTGTGAAGGTATTCAACTTTATAGAAACGTTGCTAAAAAATCAGAAAAGGTTTTTAAATTAAAAAAATTTTTTTTTTTAAACTTCATTTTGAAAAGGAAAACGATTTGGAGAAATGTAATATTTTTAAATTAAAATAAATAATTTTTTAAAGTTTCATTAAATGAAATAGTAGTTGAAGATGCAGCAGCATTAAATGATATTATAAGACCAGAATTGAAATGTTTAACATTAAATTGTTATTGTTCATATTTGGGAGGTATTTAAATTTTAAATTATTTATTTAATTAATTAAAAAAGGAATATCTAATGGTTCAATTAATGATTGTACACTTCCAAATGGACAAAAACTTAAGAAAGCAATTAGAAAAGAATTAAGAATGTTAACAGATGAGGAAAGAAATGAAATTGTAAACTTAAGTTTATTAAAATTACAATTATATTTATTAAAGTTTGCTGCAATAAGAGAAATGAAAAATAATGGAGATTATGACTATATAGCTTCAGTACATAGAGATGCCGTTTATTCTGGATGTGCCCATGGGGGACAAGCTTTTTTTCTTTTTCATCGAGAATATACAAAAAGGTAATAAAAGAAAAGAGTTGATAATATTCAATTCTTGTATAATTTATTGAATTAAAATTATTATAAAATGAAAGATCATTTCGGGGGTTTACCAAGAATTATATAAAATAAAAAAAAAATTAAAATATTTTTGATGGACATTAAAAGGAGAAAAAAGTTAAAAGAAAATACAAAAATTGATTAACATTTCTTAATGTTATCAATTAATTAAATTATTATTTTAATTAAAAAATAGATTTGAAATTTTGCTTCGTAAACGAAACCCAACACTTTTTTTACCTTATTGGGATTCAACTTTGGAAAGTCGTTTACCTAATCCAGAAGATTCAATTTTATTTACTGACTTGGTAAAATTATTTTTTATTTTAATAAATTAAATATTCCTATTTATAAAATTTATTTTTCCTTCCAGCCTACTATGTAGTGTGTAAGGAACAATTAATTTTATTTATTTTGTTAATCTTTTGCTTTATTAATAATACTCCTCATTTAATTAATTTTGTTCTTCTAAAACTTATTTTTATTTTTTAGTTTATGGGTACAACAAATTCTAATGGGTATGTCACTACTGGACCTTTTAGTCCTTGGCAAACACTTGAGGCAATTTTAAATATTTAAATTAAATTTAAATTAATTTTTTAGGGTAATCCATATATTTCACGTAATTTAGGACAAGAGGGTAGATGTTTTAATGAAGACGAGTAAGTTAAACTATAAAAATATTTTTTATTAATTAATTATATTTTTAAAGTATTAATTGGATTCTAGCTCAGACTCAAATAGAGAATATACTTTCTTATACACTTTTAGATAAAGGGTGTCCTTATAAACAAAATTGGAGATGGTGTGAGGTAAATAATTAAAATATTAATCAGAATTAAAATTAAACTTAAATCAGAATTTAAAAGTAAATATCAGAAATCTAAACTTAAAGCAGAATTAAAAAATCAGAAATCTAAACTTAAAGCAGAATTAAAAAATCAGAATTAAACTTAAATCAGAATTAAAATTAAACTTAAATCAGAATTAAAATTAAACTTAAATCAGAATTAAAATTAAACTTAAATCAGAATTAAAATTAAACTTAAATCAGAATTAAAATTAAACTTAAATCAGAATTAAAATTAAACTTAAATCAGAATTATTCGAAATTAATTTTAAAAAAAAATTCTGCTCTAACGTTAATTAAATTAATATGTACATATTATTAATAAATCATTTTAAAGTTTATTCACGGGAAATCTCATCGTTGGATTGGTGGAGATATGGCATATATTGAACAGTCTGCGAATGATCCTTTATTTATGAAGTTTCATTGCTTTGTTGATTATGTAATCTTATTTATTAATTATTAATTATTTTTTTATTTTTTTTTATTAATTTATTTTATTTTTAGCTTTTAGAAATTTGGCGTCAAAAGCAACAAAATAGAGAGCAAAGAGTTACAGAATATCCTAAAGATTTATCTGTAATAAATATTTTAATTTTTAATTTAATTAAATCTTTAGGAGTGTACACCTGTTTGTCATTTTAAAAATGCTACAATGTCACAATTTGCTGTAAATTTTATTTTTTATTTTTTAAATTTAATTTTTAAGCCTTTAAAAAATGCTGATGGATTAAGAAATGAATATACTGATAATTTATATGAATATGCCCCGAGGCCAACTTGTACCAATTCTGATGTTGAATGTGGATCAAAGTTAGGGGAAATTAATTTTTAATTATTTTATTTATTTATTTAATTAGATATTTATTTTGTGATCTTTCCCATGATTCTCCACATTGTGCAGCAAAAGTTAAACTAGGCGGAAATTGTAAAGGATTTAATAATGGTAAGTTTTAATATTTTAATTAATTAAATTAAAAAGACAATCTCTTCTTAATTAATTTAAAAATAATTATTTAATTTTATTTATAGGGGAACAAGTTTGTTTTAATAGTACATGTCAAAGTGATGGTATTTGTGTTTTTGAAATGGTTTTTAAATAAATTTAATTTTTTAATTAATTAATTAAATGAATTAAAGCAAAATATAGAAACAACTTCAATAAAAATTCAAAATCAGAAAGAGATTACAACATTGAATGCTAAAACAAGTTTAGAAAATGAAACAACAAGTAAACAATTTAATAAACAATTAAACTTGGAAAAAGAAACAAGTTTTGAATATACTACAAAAATTACAAAAGAAGAACAAACATTAACAACTGAAATCTCTCCTTTAATTGATTTAATTTTAGACCAACCTGAAAATAAACTTGAAACTAAAACAACAAACAAATTAAACTTTTTTACAACTTTAAAACCTAAAACAACAACTGAAATTAATTTACTTATAAACAAACATAAAAACAAACTTAAAACTAAACTAACAAACAAATTAAACCTAAAACATAAGAAAAAAGAAAAAACTTCTTCAAAAAAGAATAAAGAGAAAAAACATTTGCCTAATCAGCTGGAATTATTTTTACAATTTTTTATTAACAATCCTTAAATTTATTAATTTTTATTTTTATAGCAATTTAATTAAATATTTTTTTTTAATTGATAAAAATTATTTTCATCTTTTTTTTTTATTTTCGTCATTTGGTGCATACTAAAAAATATTTAAATTAATTAAAATTAATTAGAATTTAAAGTTAAATTTTATTTAAAATAAAAAAAAACAATTAACTAAAAGAACAAATGTAATGGGGAAGAGAAACTTAATTTACTCTGCACTCTCTGCCTTTGTTTACTTTTTATATCTTTATTTGGTTATTTTTACATAACTTTTTTTAAAAATTAGATAAAAATATCAAATAAAATTTAAAAAATAAAACAAAAAATTAGCTTTATTTTAAAAATTAAATTCTTTTTTTAATTTATTAATTTCAATATTTTATCGATTTTTAATATTTACTCAATTATTTTTTAAATTAATTGTATTTTTTTTTAAATATTCCGGTTAATAAAAAATTAAATTTCAATTAATTTTACATTTTTTATTTTTTTTAAAATTTTTTAGCCAACTCATTAATTAAAAAAAAAATTTAATTTAATATTTATTCACCTTTAAAAGTTGCGTCAATCCATTAGCTAAGTAAGAAGACAAATAAATAAAACTTAAGTTTTATTTAAAATATTAATTGTTTTATTTAAATTTAAATTTTCTTTTTTTTTTAGAATTTTTTTTTAAATTAAATTTTAAAAAAAATGTTAATTAAAATATTATTTATTAAATTAATTTTAATTAATTATTCATTTACTGGGATATTATTTAAAGATTGTAACCAAGCACCTGATGAAGCTACTAAAATTGTTTGTAAAGATATGCAAAATGCAGAACTTATGGCTATGGATAAAGTAATATTTAAATTAATATTCTTTACCCTTTTAATAATTTTTAAAATATTTAAAAAAAAAAAAAATTTTTAAGGCAGGTGTAGGACCTTTAGAAGAAGTTAATGAGGTAATTAATTTAATAAAAGAATTATTTTTTTATTTAATTAAAAATTAATTTAATGTTAAACAAGTTTAAACTTGGAAAAGTTTATAAATAAATAATAGTCCAAAATGTCAACAATTAAATAGATCAAACTATAGCCTTTTTAATTAACTTTACTTTTCAGTTATTTAATTAAATAATTAAAAAATAATTACTTTAGGAAATAACAACAACAACACCATGTCCTGGAGATTATTACCAATAAAAAAAGTTAAATAATATTTAAATAAAGATAATTTAAAATTTCGAAATTAAATAAATAATTATTAAAGGAAGAAAAGAGTTAAATAATTTTTAATAAAGGAAAAGTGCATTAGTCGGCTTAAAAAAAAATAATTTATTTAAAAAGGCAATTGATTAATTAAGAAATTAAAAAAAAATTTTTTTTTTAATTTAAAGGTCATTTGTCGGGAAAAATAAAATAAATTAAAGGGAGAGAATTTTTAAAATAAATTAATTAAAAGGGGAGTAATTGCCTAGTCTTATGAGAAATTTAAAAATAATGTCAACAACGTGTAATAATTTAATAAATTAATTTAATTTAAAAATAAAAGGATTTTACTTTTAATTTAATTTTATAATAAAAAAAAATATGAAATTAAATTTAAAAATTAATTTAATTATTTTTTCAATTTTATTTATTTTATTAATTTGTGTAAATGGAAAAGGAAAAGAAGAAGGAGAAGGAGAAGGTTCCTCTTATAGAACACAACAACTACAACAACAAAGAGAAGAAGTAGTAAGGGAAGAAGAAGAATTAAATCAAAATAGAGTAGAAGAAGAGGGAAATCAAAGAAGAATAATTATTAATCCTCAACAAGAAAATATTAATTTAACAGAAACAATTGAACAACAACAACAACAACACCCAATAGAGGGAGAAAGGGGAAGAGGAGGAAGATCTACTAATCTTTTTTCTGCTGTTCGGCGTCATTTAACTATGACCAGAGTTTTAAGAAGACTTCTCAATGCTGCTAGAGGACAACATTATAGCGTAAATATTTTATTAATAATTGTTAATTATTTACCATTTTGAAATTTTACCATTTTGAAAAATTTTTTTTTATTTAAAGGATGAAAAGGCTCGAAAAATTTGGGTTGAACGAGCTTTTCGTTTCTTTCATCGTGATGATTTACTTAAAGTAAAATTACAACCTAATCAAGAGAAAAGAGTAGCGGATGCAATGGTTGAATTTGTTAGTAGTTTGAGGAATTTATCTTCTGGTCAATCAAGTCCTTCTTCTGCACCTCAAAGCCCAGCAAGTAGTCATTCAAGCCCTACTCAACATCAAAGCCCTACTAATCCTCCTCATTTCCGACTTCAAAATTTTCCTTCATTTTCTGATTATCTTCAAAGATCTGTTGATCAAACTTCTCCTCCACAACAACAATCACCTCCTCATTTAGAACCTTCTATTCATCCTCAAGATCCTTCCCCTTCTACTATGAACATTCCTAGCCCTTCCCAATTAACTCAAGGTCAAAATATTGAAATTAATATGGAAGATATTGACCTTTCCTTATCCCCTACTACACATCCCTTATCCCCTACTACACATCCCCTATCCCCTACTACACATCCCTTATCCCCTACTGCACATCCCCTATCCCCTACTACACATCCCTTATCCCCTTCCACTCATCACCATCATCCTCAAGACCCTTCTCCTTCAATTCCAAATAATCCAAGCCCTCCCCAATCACCTCATCTTCATAATATAGATGTCAATATGGATGAAATTGCTCAGATTTATCAAGAAAATGAAATGGAAATGCCTATTGAAATAAAAGCTGTTATTAATGAAATAACATGGGAAGAACATGTAAGAAAACAATAATTATTATTTTTACAAGTTTTACAATTGGAAATTAAGTCAATTGCTAGTAATGTTCATTTAAGTTTAAACCACTATAACAATTCAATGGTTTAGTATTTTTAGATGTTTATGGTAATATTAGATAAGGCAGAAAATTTGTTATAAAATTACAAAAAATCAGAATTTTTAAAAAACCAGAACAAAAGTTATAATCAAAAACATTAGCAAGTATTCAAAACATTCTAATTTGTTTTTTGATTATAACTTTTGTTCTGGTTTTTTAAAAATTCTGATTTTTTGTAATTTTATAGTAAATTTTCCACTCCATCTAATTTACTGGAAATCACTAAAAATATCCAATTTGACATCTGTTATTGTAATTTGAACTTAACTGAACATTATAATCAATTATTAATTAATTTAATTTAAAAGATATCAACACCAAATTCAATTCTTAATCAATTTTTAATTCCTCGATTATTTCGATGTAGTATATGCTACGAAGACTATTTCCCTGGCCCAGAAAATATTGAACAAATTGTTGCATTAGAACCCTGTCGACATCAATTTCATTTACCTTGTTTTGCTAAATATTGGTCAAGAGGAGAAAAAACTTGTCCTCTGTGTAGACAACCTTTTATTGAAGATAAAAATTTTAAAAATGAAAAAAAAGAAGAAGATGAGAATGAAGAAAAAGGGAAGGGTAAAAAAAGGGTAAAATTGAACAATTTAATTTAATTAATTGATTAATTTTTTTTAATTTTTCAGAAGGCAATAGATGTTGATTTGTAGAGAGAACTTTTTAAAGAATTTAATTAGATTAGATATTTAAAGAAATTAATTAATTTTGAAATTATTTTATTTTTTTTTAATTAATTATTTAGCTGTAGCAACACATTTTATTTTGATAAAAAATCAAATTCTATTTTTAAAGAAATTATTTAAATACAAAAAGAATAAATGTTAGGGAATTTGTTAAAAAAATAATTTTTGATTTTTGGAAACTTAAGTTCGTTAGAACAATTTGTATTAATAAAACAATAAAAAAATTATTTAATAAATTATTTAAAAATTTTTTTGTTTCAATATAGACAAACAAGTTTATTTTTAACATTTTTAATTACTCAAGTTTTGCTTCACATTTTTCGCTTTAATGATTAAGAAACTTGAAGAGTATCAACTAGAATAAATAATTCTTAATACTTTTTTTTTTTTTTTTTAATTAATTTAATTTCTAAAGATCATTTTAAACATTTTTAAAAATTAATAGTACTTATTTTATTTAGAAATATCTAATTTTTTATAAATAATATGTATATATTAATGTATTTTAATTAATTTAATTAAAAATTATTTTCTTTCAAAATAAATTAATTAATTATTTTTTAAAGTTCAATTAATTTCATAATTTCTCAGACAATTTAAAATATTATTTCCTCATTAATTATATTTATTGCTTTCATTTTGTTTTTAGATTTATTAATTAATCATTTAATTAAATTAATTTTTAAAAAAAACTAAAATGAGTCATTTTCCGTGAAACAGCGGGTTATAAAAAATCAGAATTCTGATTTTTTTATATAACAGAATTTTAAGTTTAATTTAATAAAATTCTGATTTAATAAACTTTTAATTTTTATTATCAGAATTCTGATTTATTTAAATTAAATATTGTCCGGAAATGTTTTCCGGAAATGTTTCATCAAGTTTATTTAATTTTTAAATTAATGTAATTTTAATTAAGAAAAATAGTAATTAATTAAATATGTTTTTTATGAACATTTTAATTTTAATTAAATATATTTTAATTAGCCAATGTTATAATAATGAAGAAATTAGAAATGGTAAAATATTTTTAAAATAAATAATTTAATTAATTAATTTTAGAACTTTTAATTAAAATAAATTCACAAATTGAAATACAAGATCAATTTATTAAAAATTATCAAATTTATTTAAATTTCTTTAATGATGATTATATATTTAATAATAAATTAATTGATGATTCTATTTTATTCCCTTTTTTTATATTTTTTGAAATATTTAAAGATTTTAATAAAGCTAATGAACGTCAAAAGATTTTTATTAATTCTTGGAATAATTTAATGGATGAATCGAAACAATTAATAAATTTAATAAAATATGAACGTATTGAGAATGAAAAAAATATTGCTAGCAGTTTCAAAACTAAACAACCTAATTTAATTTTGTTTGGTAATTAAACTTATATTATAACATTCGTAGTTAGCAATATAAACAGGCTGAATATTTTTAGCTAATAATAAACAGGCGGAATTATTTATAAATTTGTTTTAGAATCAGAGTTGGAAAACTTTGAGTCATGGTACAATAATTCAATTAATTGGGCTGAACGAAAGAAAGATAATTTTCAAGAAGCTAAAATATTTCCTTATCATTTAACTCATCAATTTGTAATTACTTTTGATAACATTTTAAAGGGAAGAAGAGAACATTTTAATAATTTGGATAAAAAATTAAATAAATGTTTAAATAAAAATAATAAACGTTTAAAAATCGAATGTTCTGAAAAGGATTTGGTTGATATAGAAAAGAATCGTATTTATTTGTATTCAATATATATTAAAATTTATACTTTATATGACATGTTTTCGTATTTAACAATAATTAAGTTTTGTATAAATAGTAATACAAAAATGCAACATAACAAGGTATAATATAAAATATAAACTTGAAGCAGGCGGAATTTTAAATAAATTATTTTATAAACTTTTAGTATAAGAATATTGCTTCTAAAGTTCTTCAACTATTGTATTCTCTTCAACATATTGCTTATCAAGGAAGAAAAGTTTTGAAAAAACAATACAAACAACAAATAAATAATTTATTAACAAATTTAAATATTCAAGTTCATAATCCTTCTCATATTGTTTTATCAGAATTACGCAACTTTTATCTTAATCTTTGTGAAGAATGGTTATATGGAAAACAAAAACGACCTGAACAACGTTTAAAAAATGTAAAAATGGAAAATTGTAAGCTTGCAGATGTTAAGAAAAGGACAGTTCGTAAAATTAGTGTTAACAATTTGGAGGTTTCTGTACAACATAATTTGTTTCTTTTAATTGGAGAAATACTCGAATTAGAAAATTTATAAAAAATAATATTTAAATAAATTAATAATTAAATATAACCCTAATTTAATTATCCTTACTCTATTTAATAATTAACCACATTAGGTATTTTATTATATAACATAAACATGAAATGCTAAAAAAAAAATAAATTTTAATAGCAAAAAACAGGCGGAATTATTATAGATAAAAATTAAACTTTTACCTTAACAAAACAATAATATGTTGCAAGTTTATTTTATTGTAGTTATTTAATTCCAACAATTAAATTTAAATAAAATGTTTAATATAAACAACGCTAGCTATCCTTAACATTTTTCCTATATGAACGCAATTTGGCCGCCACCGGAAGATTTATTTCCTTAAATTAAATTTAATAATTTAATCCTCCTTTAAAAAAAAAGTGGCGGGGTGCATATTAGGAAAAAGTTAAGAACTGACAGCGAAATTGTTTTTTTTTTTTTAATTTAATTTTTAAATAAAAATAATTTTATTATTTATTTATTTTATTATTTAAATAAAAATATTTTTTAAAATATTTAAATAACAATTATTATATATTTATGCATAAATATTTGACGAAAAGTTGGTGAAAATTAAACAAATATTTCTTCATTCATATTTTTTCTTTAATTTTTTTTTTTTTTCAAAGCTGCTTTTATAAAAAAATTTTTTTTTTTTAATTTTTCGGTGATTCATTTTTTGGTATTTTTAACGGTTTTTAAAGCATTTTTGATTATTAAAAATAGATAAACGCTAAACATCTGTAACTTTTGTTAAAGGGATAATATTTATAAAGTATTTTTCTGTAAAAAAAATTAATTTTTAAAAATTTAAGTTCAAAAAAAAATTAATTGGAAGCAAAAAATTAACATTTTTAGCAATTTTTGACAGTTTTTAATTCATAACTTTTTTAATAAAAAATCAAAAATTCTGATTTTTTAAAGTTTTTTAGAGTAAACAATTCTCTAACTATTCTATTAATTTTAAATTTAAATCTTTATTCATTCAAAAGTTACAGGAGCTGGCGTTTACCTAACGCATAACAAATTGCTAAAAATTATTTTAAACAAATATTTGTTTAAAATAATTTTACTAAAATTTTTATATTGCCAAATGGACGTATTTTTTAAAATATAAAAAAGAAAATTGAAAGGGAACAAAAAATAAATAATCATAAAAATGATCATCATTTTTGATGATGACTGGTTGTTGGGGGGTTTTTTTTATCTTTAATGCATACAAAATGAAACTTAAAAAAAAATTATTTATTGAGAGGTATTACTAAAAATAAATTAATTAAAAATTTTTATGTCTAAAATAATTATTTTTAAATATCAAAAAAAAAAAAATTTTTAATTAATTTAAAAAATTACTATTTGTACTTTGTAGTCTGTAGTTGTTAAATGGGGGCTCATAACTTTAATAATTTTGAACCAAAAAATTTTTTAAATTTTTGATAAATTAGATAACGGTTTCAAGGTTATTTATAAAAAAATTTTAAAGTTTTAGGTTTAACTTAGGCAATGATATAAATCTTATACCCTCAGGGCATCTTCTTTTATTTTTAATAGGATATTAATTTTTAAAATAAAAATTTAATTTAAAAAAAGGGAGTAAAATTAAATAAAATATAAAAAAAAATAATTTATCAAAAAATTGATAACTGATAAAATTTATAAAAATAATTTTTATTAAATTTTTCCCCCTCTCAATTTTACAACAAAAATGATATGTAAAATAAGGAAAATAATAAAAAAATGCAACGCATATAATTAATAAAATAATTAAAACGCACCATTTTTTATTCATTTTCACGTGTCCCTTTTTTCCTTAGTTGGCCATTTAATTGATACAAAAATTTTTTTTTAAAAATTATGTATTTCTCGTGATATTTTATTTTAATATTAATAATCAAAAATTAATTTAAAAATAGGGTGAGAATAAAAAAAAGTTGCAATATTAAATTAACTTTTAAAAGATAAAGTTTCCAAACTCTTTTTGGTTAAGAGAAATTCAAGTTTATTTAATTTTTAATAATAAATCAATATATGTATATTTATTATTGTATTGGTTATGTTTTTAAAAATAAAATTATTATTATTTTTTATTATTGTTTGTTTTGTGCTTTTTCCATTTGTTTGTTTTTTTCTTAAGCTAACAATAAAACTTAGATAACTTTTTTAACAAAAATAACTATAATAACATTTATTTTTACGATTTTTAAGCAATACAATATTCTATTAAATAACAAAAATAAACTTAAAAATAAAACTTTTTATGTTGTATAACTAAAAACAATTGTAAATATTTTACAATAATTTAAATAAGGCGTAATTATGAAAGTCAGAAACAAGCGGAATTTTAAAATATATTTACAATAATTTTTGTACGCCTTTTTAATTATTGATCTGTACAATACTTTCAAAACTATTATTTGAAGTAGTTTCTCCTTTATAAGACAGTACTTGACGTAATTGAGAATTTCTTAAATAATTTATCCAAAGAATATTTAATACTTGTTGTATAAAAAGCTCCTTAAAAATAATTTTAAAATCTAAAAAAATATTTACTCCTCCATTAGCACTAAGCATTCGTAAAAGCATTGTTCCATCAGCGCCAATCATTTTATTGCAAAATTGGTGAAAAATGTTTCGTTCTTCTACTTTAATCGATAAAATAAACCTTTTAATAATTATTATTTAATTTTAATAAATTAATAAACTTTTGAAAATAATTAATTCTTCTATTAACAATTCGTGTATTTAATATCCATTTAATTGTATCAATTATTGTTAACATTCCAACAAAAATAAGCCACCAATAAAGAAAAAGAAATATTTTTTCATTAAACTTAAAAATTAAAAATTATATTTTAATTTAATTAAAATATTTATAACCATATTTAACATTAGAACACATTGAATTGAATAACGCTGAATATTTGAAAGAGTTCGAATCTGTTAAGTTTAAGAATTTAAAAGTATTAATTGTTTAAGGCTGAGGTAACGTTAGACGGGCGCTTATAATTTGATTAATTAAAGACCTATGGAGTTGAAATTTTGGTTTTTTGTCCCTAATGGTCTCCTCTACAAAATCTAAAAAGTTCAAAATTTTTGCTTTAGTTATGCCTAATTTAAGCTTAAAAAAGCTACTTAAAAAGAGGTTATTTTGTATAAAAATCAGTATTTTTGAAAATAAAAATATTAAAATAATTTAAATAAAAAATAATTTTTACAGTAAAATCGCATAAAGCAACGCGAGGGAAGTTTCCAGTTAATTCCCAATCATGACCTCTAATAACGTCGGATAAAATTTGCGCGCCCCATAATAAATCTGAAATTAATTAAGTTTAAATAAAATATTTTTTTAAATATTTATTTGACCATTTTGTCCAAGAAAATGATTCATTATTCTTATTTGTCCAATAATATTTAATATATACAAAATTCTTGTTATGAAATACATGCTTAAATTAATTTTTAATTTATTTAAAAAATAAAAAAATTAAATTTTAAAATTAATTTTTAAATTTTAAAATGTTTGTTAATTATTTTGAAAATATTTTTAAAATTTTTAGGTGAAAAATTAATGTTTAATATAGGCAACGTTTCGTCGCGAACTCATACCTTTCGATTTGTTCATCCAATAATTCTGAAATTTTGTAGGAATATCGTAAATAATATTATTTATTTTCAGTAACAATTTCAGAATTTTAGAATAACAATTTCAAAAGTTATGCTTCAAAGGGGTATGTAAAGCTAAAGGCACATGTCCCTTTCCCTTTACTTAAAGATTAAATTTTAAATAATTTTAAAAAATTAATTTATACTTTGTTAAATATGTTCCATTATCTAATCCCATTCTAAAAATATTTTTTTCAATCATTTTTCTTTTATTTTTTCTTTTTCTTAATTGTAAAATTTTGAATGCGTCTTCAATGTGTTGGCTAACTGTGTAGACAGCTTTGAGACTTTCAGAGCTCTAAAACTTGATTAAAACTTTTTTTTTTTTAATTTTTAAATTAATTAAACTTCGCTTCCATACTCTTTTACACTTTCTTTTTGTTCAATCATTGAAGTAATATTTATTCCTGATTTTCTATTTGTTTTAGACCATAAAAGGACCTTAAAAAATAAAAATCCCTTTTTAATTAATTATTCTTTTGTACCGGAAAATAAAAAAATCCAGCTTCTAATGCCATCAAAAATGGCACCCATTGATAATAAAATAATTGACGATTTACCCTAAAATTTAATTAAAATTAAATTTAGAATTAAAAACCTTTCATCAACAGGACGAGGAATTTGCTCATCTGGCTTAACCCAATAAGTATTGTATACAAAACTTTTATTTTATTTAATTAATTAATCTTAATTTTATACCAATAATTTTCTGCATATTGTTCCCATGCGTGGGAAAATTCTGCTGGTACCCAACATTAAAAGGTTTATTTTAATAAATAATTTTACTAACAAACAAATATATTTAGTTAAAAAATTAATATAAGGAAGAAAAGGAAAAGAATGCTTCAAGTTTATTTTTTTTGCTTCAAGTTTTATTTTTTCATTTAAGTTTATTCCGTTTATTAAATTTTAAATTATGAAAAAATAAAGTTGTTTTTAAATAGAATGTAACAATTTTAAAATTATTTGTTAAAATCAACTTATCTGAATTGGTTGACCAACATATTGCTTTGCCTTATTTTATTTAAATTTTTAATTTAAAATTTTTTATTTACGGTTAAAGTTACAGACAATCCTATAATAATCATTGAAGTATAATAATAATTAAGACGGTCAATTATTGTATCATCCTTTCTTGGTTTTATTGTAGTTAACGCACTACCGAGAAAATTCATTTTTTTGTGTACAAAAAATATATTAATGCTTACAATTAGTTAAAATAAAAATACGTTAATATAATTTGTATTTTTAAGTATTTAAACCGGTTTTGTATTTATTTATTACCCAACTTAAATAAAACAAAGATTAAACAAAAGAACTGTATTTTTCTATTGTATTTGTTTCAAACAAATAAATAAAAGTTGTAATCATAATTAAAGTTTAATTTTGCTTCAAGTTTAATTTTTTAAGTTTATTAAAAGTTCGCTTTATGTTTAATTTCTGATTTAAAAACTTTAAAAAAAAAAATTAAACACCATCAACAAACTCCAACCGGATACAAACTTTCACTTTGATGCCTTAATTAACATTTAAGTTTGAAGACTTATTGTTCTACTGAAGGTCCCATTTAAAATGTTCTCAAAATGAGTGAACCGGCGTCTGTCGAAATGGTGTTTTTTATTTTCTTTTTTTATTTATTTTATTTGTCTTATTTTTTTTTTAAAATATTTTCGATGGGTAGTAAAAGAAGTGTTTACATACATACACTATATACCTATATTTATTTAATTATTTTTAATTTAATTTTTTTTTATTAATTTTCTTCTAGTTTACCTTTTTGTAAAAATATTTCCATTGCTTCATTTTCGCTTACTTTCACACACATTTTTTTTTATTAAACTCATTTTGCTATCAAAAAAAGTATCGCCGCAGGCATAAGCTTGCAACAACTGTCCTCTTTTCCTTTTCAATATTTTCCCTTTCATTTTTCTTTTTTTTTTTTTCATTTGCTTCAGCTCTATTTGCCAACATAAATAGTAATAGTTGTCTAGTCAATATGTAAAGCTTTACTAAAATGAATTTTTTTATTGTGAAGATTCTTTTCTTATCACCGAGAAAATATATTTTCTTATATATAGGGTATTTTGTATTGTAATGATTTCATATTTTGCTTCAAGTTTATTTATTTTATTAATTCAAGTTTATTTATTTTATTAATTCAAGTTTATTTATTTTATTAATTCAAGTTTATTTATTTTATTAATTCAAGTTTATTTATTTTATTAATTCAAGTTTATTTATTTTATTAATTCAAGTTTATTTATTTTATTAATTCAAGTTTATTTATTTTATTAATTCAAGTTTATTTTAAATAAGTTTATTTAATTACCTTCAAACGACATAAAACAATAAATATCATTTATCATTATTCTTATATTTATGTCCGCTCATGTAATATTTTATGCAAATATTCCTTCATTATATTGAAACAAAATCTCTTTTGCTACATCTTTTGTTTACATGTTTTTAAATGTAATTTATGGATTTTTGTATTTTTTTTTATTTAAAAATATTTTATTTTTTTGTTGCTTTTAGTTTTGCTTTAATAAATTTATTTTTGCTGCACTATTTTTTAGCTTCAATTTTTTGCTTCAGATTTTCTAGTTTCTAGATTAATTTTAGTTTATTTCTATTTTTTTAATTTATTTGCTTAAAAAACGCCTTTTAGTCATTTTTTTCATTTTTTTTTCAAAATAATATTTATTATATATTTTTCTCGTTATATTCTTATAATAATACGATGGACCTAAATATTTACCCATTTTTCATATTTTTTGCCTATTCACCCAAGCGTTTCTTTTAGGGTTTTTTTAGAGCGCACTCCCAAAGGTACAATTCCATTAAATCTTACCTCTTTAAAATAGATTAATTATTTTTTTAATTTTTTTTTTAATAAAGGATTAAATTTGCTACAAAATGAATTTAAAAAATAAAATAAAATTATTAATTTAAAAAAGGTTATGATCAAAAGAAGCAAACATTGTTATATGTAATTAAACTTTTTTTGCTTCTAATTTTTGTTTCTTATCAAATAAATTTTATTTTTTTTTATTTTATTTTCTTATTTAATTCTCTATTAAATTTTACCAAAAATACTGAAAAATGTTCATTCCCTTTAAGGTTATAAATTTTTCTATTCAATTGTATTATTCCTTTTATTTTTTGTTAAGCTGCCGCAAGGCATTTTCTCATTTCCAATATATTTTACCTCTTTTCTTATTTTTTTTTTTTTTACTAAAAAAGCCTTTCCTGGTCAATTCCCTTTTTTCCCCCCATTTCCGATGACTTTTACTTTTATTTTTGCTTAGTTGTCAATAAAAATTTCATGTAATTTTAAAGAAGGGAAAATACAAAAAGCATTTAATTTTATTTTTATTTGAAATTAAAATTTATTTTGTTTTTATATTTCTTCTTCTTTTTTTTTATGTTTAATACCTTGAATGCATCAAAACATTGACGAAACTGCTACAACATCAACCCCTCCAATTAAATTAAATGGAATAACATCTGAAACAACAACAAATGTTGCTTCAACTCAACATCAAAAACATCAATCGCCTATTGTATTTAATAATAATGTTGAACAAACTTTAAATGGTAAAATAAACTTTACAGTTTAATTCAAGTTTATTTAAGGTACTCAACAACAACAAGTTTTTCCTTCTTCCTCCGCTGCTTACACAACAACACAACAAGTTGTTTCTTTTGTTCCCATAGCAGATGAATTATTGGAGTTAATTGATGAAATGCGTAATATTTTAAAATATTTTTTTTGAATAAATTAAAACAGGCTCACGTGATTTTGACTCAATTCGCTTTGCTACATATCGTACTGCTTGTAAATTACGTTTTATACAAATTAAAACTAATGGTTTTTAATTAATTTTTTAATAATTTTTAATTTGTATAGTAAATCTTGTTGATATTTGGAATATGATTGAATCTTTTCGTGAAAATGGTCTTAATGCACTTGCTAGTAGTGGAAATTTAAAAGTTTCAAGATTAGAACTTTTGCTAACAAGCATTTTTCATAGTAGAGACTTTATATTATTAATTATAAAATTATTTATTAATATTTTCTTAGATTTGAACAAACGTTTACCAGCTAGTCAACAAGTTGATACTGATCGAGCAATTGCTACACTTTTACATTTTTTATTAAGTGCTTATGATCGGTTTGTATTCTAAAAAACAAAAATTACAATAAAATGTTTACTCATGATTTTAATATTTTTTAAATGTTTCCGCAAATTGTAATTATTACAAACAGGCGGAATTTTTAGTTGTAATTATTGTACAATAATTCCACATGTTTATTAACTTATTTACAAACATAAATTATTGTATAATAATTTTTACAAACTTTTTTCAAGTTTTTAGCCAACATATTGGTCGCTTGACTGTTTTTGCTATTAAAGTTGCTTTGGCTACTTTATGTGCTGGAAAATTGGTTGATAAACTGAGGTGTAAGTTTTAAAATTTAATAAAAAAAAATATTTTTAAAAATTCACTATTCTTTATAATTTAGATATATTTTCACAAATTTCTGAACCAAGTGGTGCTTTTTTGGATCATTCAAAATTTGCTGAATATTTACAACAAGTATTAGCATTACCAACTGCTGTTTTTGAAGGGTAATTTAATTAAATCAATTAATAAATTATTTTTTAAAAATAGTCCAACTTTTGGTTATTCACCTATTGCTTTATCTCAATGCTTTCAAAAAAGTCAACCTGAACCCGTTTCTTTAAATCAGGTAAATTATTTTTTAAATATTTTTAATTAAATATAAATTTAATTTTAAAGTTTTTGGATACAATATTAGGTGAATGTTGCCCTCCTTGCCTTATGTGGTTACCTTTGTTGCATAGAATGGCTTCTGTTGAAAATGTTTATCATCCAGTTGTTTGTGATTCTTGTCAAGTTTTTATTTTCTATTGTATTTTAAAATTTAATAAAACTTTAAAAGGTTCGTTCTTTCAATGGTTTTCGTTACAAATGTCAACGTTGTATAAATTACCAACTTTGTCAATCATGTTTTTGGCGTGGACGTGTAAGTCAGGAACATAGCAATGAACATGAAATGAAAGAATACAATAGCTATGTTAGAAAAATTTAATTAGACAAATTATTAAAATTAATTTTTAGAAATCTCCAACAAAACAATTGGCTCATACAATCCAAAAATGCACTCTTCAATGTATTCCAACTACCCATCAAAAAACTCATGTCGAATATCCACCTCGGCCTCAACGGGCTTTAGATTTGGCTAATGTAGTTCCCAGCACGCCTAATACTGGTTTTAGGTACATTCTCCCCAAATATTGGGTCACTAAAGTCGGGTCCCAAGTCTCTAATGGTGGATTCAAAAGTATTATGTCCCCTAGGTCCTAAATTTCATTCCGTAATATCGCGTCACAACTTATTTTACGTTTTAAGAGATTTTAGTGTTGATATTTCTGATTCGATGAATTGGGGTGTTGGTGAATAGGGTGGACCCCATGGAATTGTATTATTAATAAATCAACCTTTTTTACAATAATTTAAAATCAGTCGCCGCCAAGTCCCAGAACCTATTGCCGAATGGACAGCAAAGTTTTTACCTGGACAATATGGTCGTGCAAGTGCAATGGATGATGAACATAAACTTATTGCTCGATATGCTGCAAAACTTGCTGGAAGAACTGTGGTAATTCTTTTTTTTACTTTAATTTTTAAATTATTTTTATTTCAAAAAAAAGTATTCCTCCTCTCGTCGCTTTCCTCTTCTCCCTCCAACTTCTTCTAATGCTTATTTTGGTGGAGAAACAACATCCTTAAATGATCAACAATTTGATGAGAGAACAATGATTGCCCATTTAGAAGAAGAAAATCAACAAATGCTTAATGAAATGCATTCACTAGAACAACAAAAATCTCTTTGTGATAGTTCAGGGCAATTAGAAGCACTACGAGAAAGAACTGCTGAATTAGAAATACGAATGCAGGAGAAACAAATACTTAGAAGAAAATTAATGAAACAACTTGAAAGATTGATGGCAGGGATTAATGTATAACTTTAATTAAAAAGTTTTTATTTTCGATTTAATTTTTAGGCACCAATTCCACTTCCAATCACTTCAAATGCACCCAGCACTGCTCAACAAACTAGAGGACGTTCTACAACTACAGCTGCTTCTGGAGGGATATCTTTAGGTCAACTTGGTTTAGGAGATTTTAGTTTAAGTCCACAAAGGATTGGAACAGTTGCTAAAATGCAAGATGATCTTTTACAGGCTGCTGATGAAATAACAGAGAATATGAGTGAACTTGTTAGAGAATTAGAAAAAGAAGAAGAATTAGAAAGGAGGAGAGGAGAAGATGAAAGAAAACATTGTAAAAAAAAACTTTATTAAATAAACTTTAAATCCAAGTTTATTTATTTTAGCAGCAGATGATGCAACAAAATCAGACATTGAAACTTCAACAACACAAAAACATCAAACAAACAAAAACATTCAACAAAAACATCGTTTTAGAAGTAATTCAACAAAAGAACCAATGCTGCAACAATCCTCCTATTTTTCGAAAAAAACATGAAAAACAAAATACTTATTTAATTTTATTTTTTGTTTGTGCCTTTTTTTTACTTTATTACTTCTTTAATAAATTAATAAAATTTTCAAAATAATAAAAATTTTATTTTTTATTACATTTTTTTTTCTTTAAATAAATATTTAAAAAATATTTACCAAAAACCTTTTAAATATAATTCCTTTTTTTTTTTAAAAATATTTTTCTGAGCAGGCCCGCGAAAAAATCGATGAGAAAATACACAGAAAGGTTTTCTACTACTACATTTTCATCCGCCGATTTTCTATATTAAAAAAAAAATTTTTTCCTTGCCCATTTTCTTCATTATACCCCCTACAACACCAATAGATGTGTGTGTGTTTGGCTAGGTTGCCCTATGTTTTGTTCATAAAATATAGAAAAAGAAAAAATAAATAGCTTTAGTGCAATAAAAAAAAAATTTTTTTTATATTTAAAATGCCAGGCTTTAGGTTTTCTTCCCTCTAAAAACAATTGTTGAGAAGTTTATTTGTTTCAATGTCATTATTGCAAAATGGTCAAAACACGAAATATATTAAATTCCGGAATATATGAATAAAGTTAATTTAATTTCCAACTTTCCGGAAAATACTAGTTCATGATTTATATTAATTTTCAATCGAACAAGTTGAATTTTTATTTAGAATTATTAAATTTTTGACCATTTGAACATTTTGTCTTTTAGAATATTTTAAAGAGAAGATAAGCCTTTATTGCCTTCTCTCTCTCTCTCTCTCTCTCTCTCTTTGTATTTTTAGGTTAGCGATAGGAGGAGGGTAAAGAGAGAAATAGGGAAGAAGGCATAAGAATTTCTGCAATTTTTCCTTCGGTTTTCTCAAGGGTTGTGAAAAAGAATGAAAAAATATATATAAAGGGAAAAAGAGAAATATTCTAACATTAAATCCTTCATAAATTTTGGACTGACTATGAAAAACACCGTGACCTATTACTATTAAAACCGCTTGATAATATCGACAACAACATTGAAAAAAAATTTTTTTTTTCATTTTGAGCAATTCATTTTCTCCACTTTTTAATTTTTTTTTTTTAAATACATTTTTTAATCAATTTTTTATCATTTTTTAATTATTTTTTTTCTTCATTTCCTTTCTGAAATTTTCCTAAAAATTGTTTAGGCGCAAATTCTTTTGGCGTTTCAGTTTTTAAAAGTACAAAAGTTTTTTCAAATTTTTTACATTTAAGTTTTTGAAAATTGTGAGGAAAAGTTTTACGTTCTAAAAAACGGAAAAATAAACTTGATAAAATGGGAGAATAGTACATATCCTATGTCTGCGCCGAAGTGACTTGTTTTTTCATTATTAACCTACAATCTTATTTTTTTTTTAAATTTTGCTATTTTTTAATTAAGCTTTTAAAATATTTAGTACTTTTTATCGATTTTTCGCGATTTTTTCGTTATTTAGTAATTCAATTTTTCCCTTAAAACTCTTTCCCAGCTAAATAACCTTTTTTTCCTCCTTTTCCCTATTTTTTAATTTTCAAAATATTTAAGTGCTAAATTTCAAAATTTCCTCATTTTTTAAAAATTTTTATTCTCTTATTTATTTTTTAGAAATATTAAAATGTTTAACTGTCAGCTTTGTCAAGAAAATAATGAAGAAACGATTAGCGGAGGAAGTGATTCTAAACAACAAAAACTGGTAATTTATTTATCTTGTACCTTCCGGAAAGTTTATTTTTTCTGTATTAATTCCTGTTACAGTCTTTATCCGGAAAACATTTTTTAGTTTATTTTTCCGGATTTATTTTTTTGATTGTATATTTCCCTGATTTTATTCGCGTTAAAATGTCTTCTTGTCATTTTTGTATTTTTACCTTCTGTCTCTCCGACCATTTTCAACATTTATTTTTCAGCATCAATTTTCTAATATTTCTGAACTTGAAGCGCACTTATCTTCTGAACATTTTAATTGTTTACCTTATGAATGCGAGCAATGCCATTTTGCCAAATTTCCAACAGAATTTGCTGTAATTAAACACAATGAAGAAGATCATGGAAATAAATGTTATTCAGTTAGTTTTATAATAATAAAAAAATTTATTTAATTTTACTTAGTTTCGTTGTAGAATTACTCCTTCATTAAAACAAAAAAGGGCACAACTTCGTGCTTATTTATTAAAAATTAAAAAACAACAACAAAATTTATCATCTTTACCTGTATTAATTTTTTTTAAAAATTACTTTTTAATAAAATAATTTAGAATAATGATGTTAATAATAGTTTAAACTTGAAGGATAATACAAATGAAAAATGTGAAACAAATGAAGAAAAGAAGTATAAATTTATTATTTTTTAATTAAATTATTCTTTAGTGAATATTCTGAAGAAGTTAATGAAAGAAATAAACTTAAACCATTATCTAAAGAATTAAATAAAAAAAAATTAAATTTAAATAATGGTCTATCATCTATTAATGATTCTGGAAATGAAGGTTTATTTAGAATATTTTTTTTTATAAATTAATTTTTGTTTAGATTTTGAATATTTTGATGATGATTTAACTGTTTCAAATAACTCTTCTTTAACTGAACAACTTCAAGTAAAAAAATTGAAATGTTTAAATTTATTTAATTTTAAGGCTGCCTGTGCACAAAATATACGACATAGACGGGCAGAAAATGAGAAAAATAAAAAAACTTCCCCAACATATGGTGGAACAGTTAAAATTAAAGAAGGAGAAGAATTACCAACAAATATTTTATTAGGTAATAATTGTTTAACATCAACAGGAAATACAACAGATGAAGAAAATGAAGAATTAGAAGAAATGGATGAATTTGAAGAAAGTGAAATGAATATACAATGTGAAGATGAATTATTAGAAGAAGAAGAAGAACTTAATAATGGTGAACAAATAAGGAAACAAGTTGGTTTTTGTTATATTTCAGGAATTAAACTTTCCGGAATTATTTAAATATTTTGCTTTTGTAATTTTTTGTTATTCCGGAATTTATTGTCTTTTGTATTGTTTTCTGAAATTATTTAAATTTTCCGGAAATTTCCTATATTTTTTCCGGAATTGTAAATATTTATTTCTTTTGTAATTTTAGGAAGCTGATGTACAAGAAATATTAAAAGCAGCAGCTATAGCAACTTCTCAAGTTGGTGGTGTAGATACAGCAGTTATTCGAAATAATTCAAAAGTTAACTTTTAAAAATTATTTAAATATATTTAAATTATTTAAAGCATTATTCACTTCGTCCTAATCGTTTTACTCCCTATGCTGCTTTAATTGGAGGGAAAACACAACAACAGCAACAATCAACAGCAACACCTTTAAGACAACAAAAAAGACAAAATTGGCAAATTAATTTAGGAAATTCAAGTTTTGGAAATAATGGATCTTCTAATGTTTTTAATATTTATTTTATTTTTAAAAAATTTTTTAGAATCTTTCATTATTAATGAATAGACGAGAACGTATAGTTGAAAGAATTCGTTGCCGTAAATGTGGGGAATTAGTTAATAGTACAGGAGGTTGTTTAATGCATCATTTAAATACAAGACATTTACGTTTACCATTATTTAAATGTAGAGAATGTAACAAGTAAAATTATTTATTTTTTAATTAAAATTTAAATTTAATTTAATAGAGACTTTTATGAAGTTTCCAATACACGTATCCACAAACATATGAGAATTTACCATAATGGAGATAAAAGCAATTTAATTAGTAATTACTCTAAAGTTTGTTTTTTTTAATTATTTAAATATAATTTATTTAAAGTATTCACATCAATTACATGAAGGACGTGATAAATGTTTTGGAACTAGGGATGAACGATTAAGAGAAATACAGAGAGAAAGAGGTACGAAAGGTTTTTATTTAATTAATTAATTTTTTTTTAAATAATTAGGAGGACTTTGTACAAATTTAAATTTGGACAGAAATATTGACAGTAATTTAAATTAAATTATTTTTTTTTAAATTTTTTAGTTTCTTCATTTATTCCAAATATTAATGGAAAAACAAATAATATTAATTCTAAAATTAATTCTCGTATTATTCCTTCCTCATCTCAAAATTTTGTTAATAATAAAAAGGATGAATTTTTATATCCAACAATTAATTCTAAACAAAATGGAAATACTTTTAAACAACAAGAAAGTAAAAATTTTTTTTCAATTATAAATTAATTAAAAATTCAATTTTTAAATTAATTTTTAGTAAATTGTGATGAACCTCAAATTGATGAATCTCCTAACCTTTCTGGTCCTTTTAATAAAAATGAAGATTTATTAAATATAAAAATAAAAAAAGAATTTTGTATGGATTCTAGTGATATGGAAATAAATATTAAAAAATATAAAAATTTAAATGAACAAGAAGAAAATAATTTTGGAGATGAAGGAAAAGGAATTAATGAAAAACAAAATTTAGAAAATAATAAAAATGAAGAGGGAACATCAACTGATTTATTAATAAATAATAAAAATAATAATCGAAATAATAAATTAATAAATAATATTTCAAAACAATCACAATATCAAATAATACAGGTTTAAATTTAACTAATTTATTTTATTTATTTATTTAAAAATAAATAGCAATCTGGTGGTGTTGAAGAAAAAATTCCTTGCAAAGTATGCGGTGAAATGGTTCTTAATAAATTGCTCAATAAACATAATCATGTTAATACACGGTAATAAAGGGGGAAAATACAAAAATTATTATTTAATCAGCATTGGTTTAAATAAAAATATAATTTTCCGGAAGACTTTATTTTGTATTGTTTCCGGAAAGTATTTTTCTTTAAAACTTTATTTTAAAGTTTTCCGGAAAGTTTTACTTTAAATACTTTATTTAAGTTTGTTTTTGTATATTTTCCTGATTTTATTTAGCCATTTACATCTCCCTCTTCACCAATGTCGTCTTTGTCAAAAATCATTTACTTCATATAGTCGTTCAGCTTGTTATTCACATGTTCAAGTAAAATCTTTTTTTTTTTATTTAATAATAAGTATTTTTTTTTTTTTTAGTTTGCACATCGTGCTGATTTAGATTCTGGACTTTTTAGTCAAAATATTGAAGAACATATAATTTATATGAAGGTTTATTAATTTTAATTTATTTAATTAAATTTAATTTTTAAGGAACAATTTAAAAATCAATTAGAAGAAGCAGTTAACGATTATTTTGATTAAATGTTTTAAATTTATTTATTTTTAAATGACTTTTTTTTTTTAATAAAAATAAAATAAAGGTTCTCTAATTTAATTTTTAAAAATTTATTTTTTTTAATTTTAATTATAGCGTAAGCTTTCATTTTGTTTGTTTTTTAAAGATCAATTTGATAAATTATTATTTTTTTTTTAAATTTTTATTGAATTATATATTTAATAATTAATATTTATTTAAAATTATTTTTATATAATTTTATTTTCTTTAAGAAAAAATTTAATTTTTAAAATTTTATTTTTTACTAAATGGATGAAACAATTTTCTCAAACTTTCTGGTCCTAACCAATAACCACGAATTAAAAGATGCCAATAAAGTGGAGGCATTAAATAACGTTTCAATAGGTATGAAATTCTATTTTAAAAAAAAATTAAATTCTTTTTTTAAAGAATTATTTTTACCTTCTCGGTTTGCTTTGATCAAAAGGAAAAGTTTCACTAGGACCATCTGTATTAAATTCTGCCAAAATAACCCTTTTTCTATCGGTTAATAAAGGACATGAAGAATATCCATCATATGAAATTGTTGAATTTTTTCCTTCTATTTGTGCTCTCAAATTAAAGGTTAGGACTTTTAATTGACTTGCTTTAATTCAAAAAAAATTAAAAAAAAAAAAAATTAATTTATTTCTTACAAATTGAAGCTGCAGTTTTTGCGTTTGGAGTATTAGCACAATCACCAATAGCAAAAATATTTTTATATTCTTCAGATTGTAGAGTTTTTGGATTTACTTTTTAATTATTTTTTAATTAATTTTTTCCTTTTTTAAATTTACCTTTAACAAATCCTTGTATATCAGTTAATTTATTTTCTTTTTGTTTTGCATAATTTCTTAAGACACTAACGGGTGAACAAGGAGCTCCAATATGAAGAAGATTATACTTTTAAAAAAATTAATTTTAATTTTTTTAAAATTTTTTTTTACCTTAAATTCTACATCATTTCCATTAATTACTTGCCCATTTTCATCTAATTTCTGAAATGTTGCAATTTTTCTATCTGCTTCAACTTTTGACAAATTTAAGCGTGTATATAATTCAATTCCTCTCTCTTTTACAACTGACATTAATGCATTTGCATATCTGTATTTTTTTAAAATTAATTTGTATTTTCTTTTGTATTCTTTCCGGAAAGTTTATTTTTTCTGAATTTATTTTATATTTTTTCCGTAAAGTTTTCAAAACTTCCGGAAAATTTTACTTACTTTGGTACACCAAATATTGATCCTAAAGAAGTACAATAAATTACTCTGCTACCATTTCGAACACCTCTTTCTCTAAACATCTAAACTATTATTTTATTATTTTTATAAAATTGTTTTTTTCCCCCTACATCTTCTGCCATATAACAAATCTTTTGTGGAGCCCCTCCACATTTTATTGGTGTATTTGGGAAACTAAATATAGCATTCTGTCCTCTAGAAAATGCTCTAATTTCTGCTAATGTTTTTGCTGCTCCATCAGGAAAATAAATTGAACAAATGCCTGGTGCTTCTAATACAGACTTTTCTCCATTAGGTAATCCTTCTATCTGTTCACAAAAAGAAATTATATTTTTGTTTTTATTTTATCTCTTCTACCCTTTTATATTATTTTCTTTTTATGTATTTTTTCCGGAACATTTATTCTTCCGGAATCGTTATTTTTTAAACTGTATTTTTTCCATTATTTTTCTTTTTAAAACTTACCAAATCAAATCTAAGTTCCATTCCGGTTGCAATAACTAAATAATCATATGTAAGTAATATTTCTTTTCCTTCTCTATTTTTTAATGTTAAACTATTCTCAGCAGGAGAAAATGTTTCAACTGAATTATTTATCCATTCTACCATTTTAGGCAGCAATGTATTTTCATTTTTTACTAATTTTATTGGATTAATTAAACCAGCAGCTGCTAACGTAAATCCTGGTTGATAAAAATGTCTCTTTAAAAAAAAAATTTTTTTAATTTAAAATTAATTTTAAATAAAAACAAAACTATATTTGGTTCTATAACAGCAATTTGTTTTTTCTGTTTAAATTGAGATAAACGAGAAAATTTTGATGCTACTGCACACCCACCTGTACCACCTCCAACCACAATAAGGCGAAAATGTTCTTAAATATTTTTTAAAATTAATTTTTTTTTAATTAAATTTTTTGTTAGCCTTACCAATTGCTAATAGAGCACTGAATTTCATTTTAAGCAAAAAATAATTTTTTTATTAATTTTAAAAATTAATAAATAAATAAACAGTTTTTGATTTTTATTAAAAATACTTGATAGAAAAATAAAAATATTTTTGAAAAGACGTAAAAAAATAATCGTTAATATTTGTTTTTTCTTACTCTGTGTTGTTCTTTTATTTTTAAGATTATTTATTGATGAAAAATAGTAAATAAAATAAGAGATTGATTTTTGATTTATAAATTAAAAAATAATTTTAAAAAAAAAAATATTTTTAATTATTTTCAGATAATTTTCCAATGCAGAATAACAAATTTAATGATTCTGAATCTTCAAATTCATTTTTGGTTGAACAAGAGCATTTGTTATTAGAGTCATTATCTAGTAATACATCTAATACTTCTTCTTATACAACTTTGTAAGTTTTTTTTTTAATTTTTTGTAAAAAATGTTTTATTTATTTTTATTAAATTTTTTCCCTTTTTTAAACTTTATTAAACTTAAAAAACATTAAAAATAAACTTTATTTAAAACTTTAATTGATTGAGTATTTACATTAAATTATTTTTTATTTTGAGCATTGTACATTTATATGTTGTCATATTTTAGGTTTTAAATATTAAATACATCATGAGTTTATTATACAGAATTAATAATATTTGGTACTATGGGATTATATGCCCGCATTTTCCATATTTTCTTTTCTCTCTATAAATGGTCAGGTACTAAATGGTCAGACAGCAATCAAATTTTATAAAAGAAAAATGAAAGAAAATCAAATGAAAGGAAAAATGCAATTATTTTGGTGGCCAAAGTTCAGCTATTTTACTAAGAATCCATTCAAAAAAATTTTTTTCTTTTGCTTGCTGTCTACACATAAATTCTGCTAAATAACTTTCCAAATGATGTCGTGCCGTCCCTCTATGTTTTTTATTCCTCCATTTTGCAGATCCCCATAAACGTTCAATTTTTTGTGTGTTTGCGCCTGTCTCTGGGTCTATAAAATTATAACGATGGTTGACCATAAAATGGGAGAATCCAGCTTCCTCAAGCTCAGTATGATTATAGCCTTTCCAGCTGTCCGAATAAATTATACTACCTGGCCTAATATTGTTTGTGATTTCTTTCATTAGGGTTTTTGCGGATCTATCCGGGACCTAAAACACTATTAAACAATTATCTCAGATGAGTTTTTACCTTAACCAAAAAACACTCATTCGATGCTCTACATAAGCCTCCAAAAATCCATTGGGGTGGTAAGACCCTCCCCGTATTATTCTTCCGTTTCGTAAAAAGACTCATCGATTTCAACGATCATATTTTCTCCTCCTGGATTTTTAAATATTTATAAAGTTTAGTGGGATCTTTACCTATAAGTTTAGTAGGATTATTTGAAAGATGATCTATACAAACGCATCTGAGATAATTGTTCCAATCTACTGTGGTATGTGGATCTATTTGCAATTCTCGCTCACAAAAATCCCCGGAAGTATATTCAAAAGCCCAAGCATAAATAAAGCGAACAATTGTGACATAAGGGATCCGGCTTCCTTCTAACCAAGTCCCGACTCGTAATTTGATTTCAGATCTGCAAGTCGACTTATTACATCGCCATCTAACCAATTTCCCTATACTTAAATTCATCTCATGTCCATTTGAACAAATTTTGTTTTTTGGTATAATGTTTTTTGATTGTAAAAAATGTATTGCATCTTCTTCAGTTTTGGGAAGGTTAAAAATATTCATTTTTTGTAAATAGAATTTTAGCAAGAAAATAATGACTCCTCTCATATTTTTCATGCATTTATATACATAAACCTAATTTAATCCTTTTTTGATTGCTGTCTGACCATTTAGTACCTGACCATTTATAGAGAGAAAAGAAAATATGGAAAATGCGGGCATATAATCCCATAGTACCTAATATTTAAACCTATTTACTGTATTTATTAAGTTTTACTTTTCCGGAACGTTTATTTTTTTTTTAATTTTTGTATTCTGTCCGGAAAGTTTTTTTTAATTTTCTTTAAGTTTTTGTTTGTATTTTGCTAAACGTTTACAACAACATTTCTATTTATGTTTTTTAAACATTTAACTTACCTATTTAAAAAATTATTGTAATAAATTTAAAAAAGCTAAAAAAAATTTATTTTCTTATCATTAAAAAGAACTTTTTAGTTATATTTTAATTTTTATGATTATGTTTTATGTATTTTTGTTAGTCACATTAATAAAATAAAATTGTTCTTGTATATTCACGTAAATTTACGTAAAATCATTTGACAGATTTTTAAAGAAAATTATTTTAAGACAATTATTTTTTTCAAAATTTTTAAATTTCTCATTGAAAATTAAACCCTTTTATAATATTAAAAAATGCCTGTTCGTATCCATCCAAAAATTAATGTTGTTGTAGACGCTAGCAATGGGGATATTGAAAATACACAAGGAAATTTAAAGTTCAAAAAATATTTTTATTATTTAAATATATTATTTCTATTTTTTTAAGTGAAGACGAGAATTTTGCTTCATATTTCACAAAATTATCGAGTGAAGATAACGAACATTTTTCTTTTGCTTCCCCATCTAATTTAAACTTTGTTAATCAACCGAAACGAATAAAACAAGTAATAAAACTTGAAACAAAAAAAAAAAATAAACTTTTTAATAAACCTGAAACTAAAAATAAACTTGAAATAATTCAAGTTTAAAATAAACTAAATAACAAACTTAAATTTATTTTAGAAAGCAATGGCTCAAGATGCAGAAGATGGACCAGATATTAATTTTGAACAAAATGGATGGGATATTAATTTACATCCATATATTGCAAATCGTCCACCTATGAATCAAGTTTTTTGTTTAAAAAATTTTTTTTTTAATTTTTTAGGATGAATTTGACAAACGTTTTTGTTATCGTACTCCTCGTGGTAAAAATTTATTAAAAGATCGTGCTGCTTCATTGTTGAGATATTATTACAGACCTTGTTTATCACGTAAAAGATTGGCTCAATTCTTTTTCAAGTAGGAATAATTAAATATTAATTGAATTATCTTTAAGTTTTTTCCCAATACTTCAATGGTTGCCAAATTACGAATGGAGTAATTGGCTTGCTTCAGATATTATTGGTGGACTTGTAACAGGAGTTATGCATGTACCTCAGGGTTTTAATAAATTTATTAAATTAAAATAATTATTAATAGGAATCGCTTATGCTCAATTAGCAGGTGTTGATTCAGTTGTTGGATTATATACTTCTTTTTTTCCACCTCTTATCTATATGTTTTTTGGTACTTCTCGTCATAATTCTATTGGTAAGTAAAATTGAAGCATAATTAATATTTAAAATAAACCTGAAGCAAAATACTTAAATAAACTTGAAACAACAAATTAAATATAAATAAACCTGAAATACAAAACTTTAATAAAGTTGAATCCAAACGTTTACAAAACTTGAAATGAAACAATAAATTTTAATTAAAAACTTGTTTCATTCAAGGTTCTTTCGCTGTTGTTGCTTTAATGAGTAGTGTTGCTATGAATAGATTGTTTGACTCTCATAAAACTTATTTGACTGAAAATGTTAGCATTAGCAATTCTTCTGATTTCAATGTTTTTTTTTATTTAAAAATATTTAAATAATTTTTAAAGAATTTACCTTCTCCTATTATTATTTCTTCAACACTTGCTTTTTGTATTGGACTTGTTACATTAGCAATGGGTATTCTACGACTTGATATGATTAGTACATATTTTTCTGATCAAGTAAAATTAAAAAACTTGTAGCATTATTTAAATTTTTTTTAGGTAGTAGCTGGTTTTACAACAGGTGCTTCAATTCATGTTTTTGCTGCGCAACTTAAACATATTTTTGGAATTCATGGTTTACCATCACGTTCTGGGGCTGGTAATTTGCTTATGGTTAAAAACTTATTTTTTTTTTATGTTTTATTTTAAACTTTGTTTCAGAAATTTTATGACATTTTCATTAGAATTCCCCAAACACATATTCCAACTTTTATTGTTTCTATTATCTCTATACTTTTGTTATGTGTTGGAAAAGAGGTAAAAATTTATTAAATAAATAACTAAACATTTTTTAAAGTTTTTTAATCCTTTAATGAAGCGTAATTTTAATTTAAATGTGCCTATACCTTTTGAATTGTTGTTAATGGTTATTGGTACATTTTTATCTTTTTTGTTTCATGGACATTCTAAATTTGGTTTAGACATTGTTAATTATATTCCAACAGGGTAAAACTATTTATTAAAAATAATATTTTGCAAAAAATATTTAAGAATTCCTTTACCGATAATGCCTGATTTTACTTTATTACCTGAATTGCTTCCAGATGCATTAGCAATTGCTACTGTTGTATGTTTTATTTTTGTATTATTTGCTTCAGTTTATTTTTGTATTTTCTTTTCCAAGTTTCTTTTTGTATTTACTTTTTTTTCTTTTGTATTCCAAGTTTATTTTTTATTCAGGCTTATTTTTCAATTTAATATTTTTTGATTTACTTAAATATTATTAATAGGTTATAGCCGTTCATATTTCTTTGGCCAAAATTATTGCAAAAAAGAAGTGTTATCGTGTTGATCCCGGACAAGTAATAATAAATATTTTTTAAATATCTTTTTTTTATTTTTTAGGAGCTTTTTGCTTTAGGTTTTTCTTCTACACTCTCTTCATTCTTTCCTGTTTATCCGGTTTCTTGTTCACTTGGTAGAACATTAGTTAATGTTGAAGCTAATACAAAAACTCAGCTTTCTGCAATATTCTCTTGTGCATTTTTGGCTGCTATAATTCTCTACTTTGGCCATTATCTTCGAACATTGCCTATGGTTTGTTCTTTATATTTTCTCTTATATATTTCAAGTTTATTTAAAACTTGTGGTATATTTTTGTATTTCAAGTTTATTTTTGTATTTCAAGTTTATTTTTGTATTTCAAGTTTATTTTTGTAATTCAAGTTTATTTTTGTAATTTAGTTTTATTTTTGTATTCCAAGTTTATTTTTTGTATTTTAGGTTTCTATTTAAATAACTTTGAAGCATATTTATTTAAAATGCTTCAAATTTATTTTCTTACAATTTTAGTGTATTCTCTCTTCAATTATCATTGTAGCACTTAAAGGAATTTTTCGAAAAATTTTTGACCTTCGTAGACTTTGGCCTCTTTCACGTATTGATTTTGCAATTTGGTTAGTCAGTTTTGTTGTAACAGTTTGTTGGGATGTTTCACAAGGATTAGTTGTCTCCATTAGTTTTGCTTTACTTACAACAGGTAAAAAAAATTAAATTTTAATTAAAAAAATTAATTTTTAAAGTTTTTCGTACTCAATGGCCTCGTTGGCATTTTCTTGCAAACCTTTCTGGTACAAACGATTTTCGAGATGCTGAGAGATATGAACTTATTTCTACATTTCCTGTACTACTTTATTTTTAAAACTTTTTAATTATTTTTAGGGAATTTGTATATTTCGATTTGATTCACCTCTTTTATTTACTAATGTTGATAATTTTAAAGTAAATAATATTTAAAAAAAGAAATAATAAAATTTAATTTAGCAAACTATTCATAAAGCTTTTCATCGTTGGAAACGTTATCAGGGAGCTCAGCTTGGATTACATGTTGTAGGCAGTACTTTAAGATTACGACATACAACATCTACTCCTTCATTACAAGTTTCAACTAAAATGGTTAATTTTTTATGTTTTACTTAAATATTTAATATCTAGGGTTCATCAAATATTGTTATCCCAACTAATAATTTATCACCTCAAACAATTAATTTACAACAAAAACAAAATAATGTTTATTTGCAACAACATTCTCCTAAAGAACATAATAAAACTGGTATTTTTATAAAATTAATTGTAATATTTCCGGAAATTAAGAAAATGAACAAAAACCGGAAAATAAAAATAAATGTTTAACAAATACAGTACCTTTCCTTACTAATAATTTAAAAAATGAAACAGAAGAAGAAGAAGAAAACTTTGAAGAAGAAACATTTCCTGAAATTTTTGATAATCAAAAAACTTTGGAAAAAATTGGTAAAAAAAAAATTTTTTTTAAAAGTTTTTTTTCTTTAAAAAAAGGTTCATTTGACAGTCCCAAACATCTTCATTTTATTGTAGATTGTTCAGGTTTTACTTTTGTTGACTGTATGGGTGTTAATGCATTAAAAGAAGTTAATAAATGTTGGGAGAACTTTTAAATTTTAATTTTTAGATTTTTACTGAAATGAGACAACAACGTGTACGTTTATATTTTGCTGCAGCTAAAGGTAAAAGTTTTCAAAAAAAAAGAATTTTAAATATTTTTAGTATTTTAACAAATTTTAGCTCCTGTACGTGACTTATTTGAAAAATGCGGATTTTACGAGTATGTTCCAAAACGTAATTTTTATCCAACAATAAGAGATGCTGTTGCACTTGCAAAAATACGAAGAAGCGCGTAAGTATTTTTTAAAATTAATTTTATTTTGGGTTTAAATTGTTTTTTTTTAGTTCACAAATTTTACTGGATGAATCTGCTACACAAAAGGTTTATGATGAAATTGAAACAATGCAAATAACACAGCCTGAGCAATAATTCTTTTAATTAAACAAGAATCGAAATTGAATATTTTCTTAATTGTTTTAATATTGTAAAATTTAAACAAATTAAATCAACAGTTGTATGTTTCATTTAAATTTTTGAATGCGCGCGTGTTTTAATGAATATCTGTCTTGCAGACATTACAAAATGTAAGAGTGCGCAAAGAATAATATTAAATATTAGAGACCGAAAATATGCAAAGAAAAGAAGAAAAAAAAGATAAGTGTTAGACTGGTAAAGAGAATTTTCTTCAAAATATAAAAGGGATGGTCAACTCAACTTCGCATTAATCTTTTTTAATTTATTCGTCCTCGGCGTGCCGCGTAATGCAATAGTGAAGCTAACAATTCTCCCCCATCACAATTTGAGAGAGTGGGAAGTGGCGCGCGTTTAGTAGTTAGTTCTTTTAATAATTTATTCACGAACGGGGGAAGATCAACAACACACAAACATGTACTAACATATAAAAACTGCTTTTTCTTTTCCCCCCAAAAACACTTTCTTGAGTAAAGGAATTTGGCGTTCATTTTTATTATATTCATCAAACCAAGGTCATATGTTTTTAGTATTTCCATTAAAGAGCAATGTATTTATATGTTCAGGGACCTATTTTCTCCTTCTTTTCCCCGTTAGAATTTTTCGTTTTTTAATTGTTTTTTTATATAGATTTTTAGATAAAAACCTCAGTTAAAGTAAACTCAAGGAAAGATGAATCATTTTTTATGATAAAAATTAGAAGAGAACTTTAAAAAGTTGAAACTTGGACATTTTGTAACATTTTATCTTCAAGGTTTATTTTAGATTTAGTTGATTTTACTGATCTCAGAAAATGATGAGTAGAATATTTTTGAAAAGTTAAGGGTCATAAATTTGAGTTTATTTAACTGTTGGTATTTTTTAGTTTGTTTTTTTGTCTCCTAAATTCCTTTTTAAATTTATTCCATTTAAGTATTCATTTTTTAAATACCTTTATTTTTTTGTGTGTACTACAAGTTAGTATAAAACCCCTTTTTCAATGACTCATAAAAACGTCGCCTTTCTTTCTTTTATCGTTTAGCTTTTTTTTTAATTTTTCACACTTGTCCACACATTTTTTTACAGTTAAAAAATACGCGATTAATCACAAAACAAGATGCTCATTTTAAAAATGTAAATCTTGTGTAATTTTCTTAACACTTTTTTCCAATAAAGAATTTTCTTGAATTATTTTTAGCTCTTTTATTAATTGTTTATTTTTTTTTAATTTAATTATTTCCTTAGAGAAAACTAATCAATTTTAGATTTATTTTATAATTTTTTATAAGTCAAATTAATATAATATTTTAATTATTCAAAAAATCTTCGAAATTCTTCTAAACTTGTCTTCTTTAGGTGATTCATATCCTCTAAATTTAAGCCAAGAAAAAAAAAATTTTTTTTTAATTCCAAATATTTTATTACAAAAGTTTTACCACCATTTTTACAAAAATTCAAAGCCAAAATAAAATAATTTTTTTTTCTTTTTTTTTTTTAATTTATGGGAAGGATTGATTGTGTGTTATATGTTGTATTTTTCACCCCTCTTTACTTTTAGTCATTTCTTCTACTCTATGTATCTATTATTATTATTTTATTTTGTATATTTATTTATTTCTTTCCTCATTCTCTTCTCTATAAAAAAATTTTTTCTCTTCTCTTCCCCCCTTGTTTCAAATAAATTTTTTTGCTTTATATGAGAAATCAAAAAAAAATTTTTTTTTAAAGAATTTTTGTAAAAGTTTTTGCTGATTCATCTTATATGTCATTTTTAAAATAATAAAAAGAAACTTTTTTTTTGATTCTTTGAACAATGGTTTAATTTAAAAATGAATTTTTTTTTATAAATAATTTAAACACCTGAAGATTCATTTTTTTTATTTTTTATGATTATTTTAATTTTCTTTAAATTCCAGTGATAAGAAAATTCAAAAAGAAATGGTCCAAAAATTTTTTAATTTTTTTTTTTGCAGTTTTTTACCTTTTCCCAATGTTAAAATGACGTTTTTTGTCGTTTAAAAATTAGTTTTTTAAATTCTAATTTTTTTTTAATTGTTTTGTTTATCATTTCCATTAATTTTTTCTATTCAATTTTTTGCTTATTTATTCATTTTTTTAAAACATTTGTTGACTTTACAAATATTTACTTTGATCGAATCATTTTAACATTTTTTAAAAGGATTTTTTTCCCCCATTTTTTACACTTTTTTATGTTTTATTAGAATAAAAATAGATTTGAAAAAAATTTTTTTTTATTACAAAGTTTATTTATTTTTAATTATTTATTTAAAATAAAATTATTTTCCTTAATTGGAATTCGAAATTTTCTCTTTTTTAAATTTTATCCACTTAACCAACTTTTATTTTTAATTGATTTTTTTTTTTAGCTTTATTGTTTAAAAAGACGTTTTATTTTATATTTATTTTCTTCAAACAAATTAGACCTTAAAAAAATGTTAAATGGAGGAATTGACAAAGATGAAGATGGTGGAGGACCTCTTGTCCGAATGCGAATTACTGACCCTCTTTTGCAAGCTGAATGGGCAAAGAAACGTTTAATTTGGGTTCCACATGAAACTGAAGGTTTTGTAAAAGCATCAATAATTAGTGAAGATGATGATACTTATACTGTGGAATTAACCGAAAATGGACATCAATTGCGGTTAAGTAAAGATGACTGCCAAAAAATGAATCCTCCAAAATTTGACAAGGTTTGGCTTTTTTAAATTTTATAAATGTTGGTGAGAGTAGATAATGAAGGTGATAATTGAGGATGGTAAAATAGAACGAATAGTTTGGACTTTTTTAGGAGAGCGTAGGGGACCTACTTACATTTGTCCAAGTTATTCTCTTCTATTTATTAAGGTCCGAATAAAATATTTTTTGTTATTAAGTTTTTTAGGTTATTCTGAATAATTTGATTATTTCCTTTTTCCAGGTTGAGGACATGGCTGATCTCACGTGCCTTAATGAGCCTTCTGTATTTGACAATTTAAAGCAACGTTATTATTCTGAACTTATCTATGTAAGAATTATTTATATTCTTTGTATTTTATATATTATTTAGACATATTCTGGTTTGTTTTGTGTTGTTATGAATCCATACAAAAGATTAGCAATTTACTCGGAAGCTGTGATTGAATCCTACAAAGGAAAAAAACGTAATGAACGTCCACCTCATGTTTTTGCAATTGCTGATTGTGCTTATCGTTCTATGCTTCAAGGTTTTTTTTTATTTTTGGATGTTTTTGGTCTAAGGATATTTTGTACTTAAAGTCATAAAAGGATTGTTCTTGTTTCAATTATTTTCTAAAAACCTCCAACTTTTTTCAGATCATGAAGACCAATCAATTTTATGTACTGGAGAATCGGGTGCAGGAAAAACAGAAAATACCAAGAAAGTAATTCAATATTTGGCTCATGTTGCCGGTGCTACAAGGCTTTGCCATAATAAATTGGTCAATAATACCTCAACTTCTAATGGTGTTTTGTGTTCTTCTCCAGCTAGAAGTCATTCCAGTGTTGATCAAATTAGTTTAGTAGGAGAATTAGAACAACAATTGTTACAAGCTAATCCAATACTAGAATCATTTGGAAATAGTAAAACTGTTAAAAATGACAATTCTTCAAGATTTGTTTGTTTTTTTTCTTTTAAATTTATTTTAAAATCGTGTTTTTTAGGGTAAATTTATTCGTATAAATTTTGATATGGCTGGCTATATTTCTGGTGCAAATATTGAATTTTATTTGTTGGAAAAGTCAAGAACTTGCCGTCAAGCAAATGATGAACGGTCATTTCATATATTTTACCAATTTTTGCGTGGAACTTCAGCAGAAGAAAAAAGTTTATTTTTTTAAATTTATATTTAATCCACTTAACCGTCGGGGGGGTTTTTATTCACTTAAATGACTTCTTTTTCATAATTTTGAAATATTTGATTTTAATTTTGGTTTTATTTTTTTTTTTAAATTTAATAATTAATTTCTCTTCTTTCAGCAAGTTTTTTGCTTGAAGATATAAATAAATACAAATTTTTACAAAATGGGTATATTACACTGCCAAATGTTGATGACGCAGCAGAATTTTATAATACAATTCGTTCTATGAAGATTATGGGCTTTCATGATGATGAAATTAATTGTATGGTTAATTGATATTTATTTTATATTATTTTTAATTTGTAGCTGTTCTTCGTGTTGTTAGCGCTGTTCTTTTGCTTGGCAATATTGAATTTAAACAGGAGAAGAATAGTGATCAAGCAACTCTTCCGGATGATACAGGTTTTTTTTTATTTTTTAATAAATTAATTTGTTTTTGGTTACTTTCTGGGTTTTGAGTCTTTAAAAGTATCTAGAAAATATTTGACCCTGAACGGGTTCGAACCCACGTCCCTTCCTTTACAAGCATTTAATTTTGTTTTTAATTTTAGTTGCTCAAAAAATTTGTCATTTACTTGGTCTACCAGTTGCCGATTTTACTAAAGCCTTTCTTCGTCCACGCATTAAAGTTGGCCGTGAACATGTACAAAAAGCTCAAAATAAAGAACAAGCTGAATTTGGTGTTGAAGCAATTGGAAAAGCTTGTTATGAAAGAATGTTTAAATGGTTGGTTAGTCGTATAAATAAATCATTGGATCGAACGCGCCGAACAGGAACTTCATTTATTGGAATTTTGGATATTGCTGGATTTGAAATCTTTAAGTTGAACAGTTTTGAGCAACTCTGCATTAAGTAACTAATTTTTTCTTAATCTATAAATGATTACTAGGACATAATTATCAGGGGACAGTAATAAGGTTTAGGTTAATAATGGAGCATTTTAATTTTTCTACCTTCTTACCATTATGTCCAAGTGACCATTTGTAGCCAACATTAAACAGAATTATTATTAAACTTTTTCATTAATTTTAAGCTACACAAACGAGAAATTGCAACAACTTTTTAACAATACAATGTTTGTTTTGGAACAAGAAGAATATCAGCGAGAGGGGATTGATTGGCAATTTATTGATTTTGGGTTAGATTTACAACCTACAATTGAATTAATTGAAAAGGTTTTCTTTTATTAAATAATTTTTATTTTTAATGTATTTTTTTTTTTCTAGCCAACTGGAATTCTTGCCTTATTAGACGAACAATGTATTTTCCCTAAAGCTACAGATAAATCATTTGTTGAAAAATTGTTTACTTATCATGAAAAACATGCAAAATTTGTTGTTCCTGAAATGCGTTCAAAATCTGATTTTGCTGTTATGCACTATGCTGGTAGAGTTGATTATTATGCTGATCAATGGTTAATGAAGAATATGGACCCATTAAATGAAAATGTTGTACAGTTGATGCAAAACAGTACCGACCAATTTTTGGCTGGGATATGGAAAGATGGTAATGGAAGGTTTTTTAAATATACCTAAATAAACTTTGGAGAAGAAAAAACTTCCCGGAAAATATTAAAAGTTATTTTTCTGGAAAATGAAAAACGAATAATACAAAAATACATAAACTTTCCGGGAATAATATACAAACTTTTCTCAAAATTCTAATGTTTTATTTTCAAGCTGAATTTGCTGGAATGGGTGTTACTGAAATGAATGATACTGTTTTTGGTGTTCGTACTAAAAAAGGAATGTTCCGAACTGTTGGTCATATGCATAAGGAACAATTAAATAAATTAATGCAAACATTACGTAATACTTTTCCACACTTTGTTCGATGCATAATTCCAAATCATGACAAAAAGGTTTGTTTTTTTTTTAATTAATTAATTTTAATACTAATTGTTTTTCTCTACTGTTGGGGGATATTTATAAAAAATCATTTTTAATTAAGCCATTTCTTCTTTCCTTTTTCCTCATCTTCATTGCTATAATCATCATCTTTTTCGTCCTTCTTTTCATCATCTTCTCTATCACATAAATTACATTGTTCTGGACAATAGTGCAATTTTATTGCTAACGAAAATTTTTTTCCAAGGCAAAAATTGTTGTGATCCCATCTTTTACATCTAAAAAAAAGATTTTTTTTTAAATTATTTTTTATTTTAAAAATTTACCTTCGTTCATAACCTTCTTTATTTTGACATTTATTTCTTTTTGGAAAACATATTCCACAAGATTTTTGACATCGATCAAGAATTCTCTTAAATTTAATATTTTATATTAAAAAATATATTTATTATTTACTGGTTTGTATTTGCATGCATTTCCTTTTGTAAGAACTTTAGAAAGACAATATTTTTCACCTTGACGATCTTTGCATTCATATGCTTAATTTTAAACAAAATTATTTTTTTTTTTTAATTAAAAACTTCTTGGAATTTTTAAATCATATTTTGTTGCTTCATTCATTTCATCATCTTCTATTTGTGTTATTTTTCTTTCTTTCTTTTCAACTTCACAAAGTCCACAAGTAGATTGACAATGATCTGCTAATGTTGGAAACCAAACACTATTTCTTTTACATTTTGTATTTATATCTTTAATTGTATAACAGCTAAAGGTTGTTGAATGTTTTATATGACGATATTTTTCTTGATGATTCTCAGAATGTGCTGTAGAAAAATATTTCTTTTTAAATTTAAAGGAAATTTAAGTTAATAAAGAAAAACATCAAGAGGTCATCGTTGGTCAAGAGGGAGTTGTGTCCGACTATGGGTGGAAGGGGTCGAGGGTTCTATCCCGTTAGCTTCCATACATTTTATTTCGTTTTTATTATTCATTTACCTTTGTCCTCGCATTGAAATTCTGGTAGTTCGCAACATGTCCCACATGTTTGTCTACATTTTCTTGCTAATGGTTGAATCCCTAAAAAAGTTTAAAAAAAAAATAAAAAGTTTTGTTTTAAATAAAAACATTCATTATCACAAGCAGCAGATCTCAACAATTCTTCTTCTCCTTCTTTCTTTCCAAAAATTTGTTGGCACAAAGTTTTTTGTTGATTTTCTTTTATAATATTATAATTATTATTTTGTTTAAATTTTTCTTCTTGTCTTTTTCTTTTTTTATTTTTTTCATTTTTTTCTTCTTTTTCTTTTTCTTCTCCTTCTTTTATAATAATATCATTTAATTCATCTATACAAGCAATAGCTGAAGGTTTTAATAACCATTTTTCTGTTTGTTTTTCTTCATTTTTATTATTTATTTTGTAATAATAAGCACAACGATGTGGATTAGGTTTAGCTTCCCTTAATTTATATTCAATTGCTTTAATAGGAAAAATAATTTGTTGTAAAATTAATAGAAGAAGAAGATTTGGGAACATTTTTTCTCTTTTTAAGAAATTATTTTTTAATTAAATATTTTTTAAAATTATTACTCTTCTCTCATATGATTCTTATAAAATAGTACATATTTATTAATCATGCTTCTCTCAAATTTAAGAAAAAAAAATGGGGGATAGACTGACAAATAAATTAAATATATTGATTTTTTGTATTTATGAAGAAATTTAAAATATTTTTTTTAGCCTCTAAAAATTAATGCTCACCTTGTATTGGAACAACTTCGCTGTAATGGTGTCCTCGAAGGTATACGTATTTGTCGTCAAGGATTTCCAAATCGTATACCATTCCAAGAATTTCGTCATCGTTATGAAATTTTGACACCAAATTTAATTCCAAAAAGTTTTGTTGATGGAAAAGAAGCTTGCAAGTAACTAACTTTATTTAAAATATTTAAATAATTGTTTTTTTATTAAAGGCGTATAATTGAAGCATTAGAATTGGATAAATATTATTACCGAATTGGTCAATCTAAAGTATTTTTTCGTGCTGGAATGCTTGCACATTTGGAAGAGGAAAGAGATCGTAAACTTTGTGGACTTATTATAAGTTTTCAATCTCAATGCCGTGCATATCTTGCTAGACGTTTATATCAAAAACGTGTTCAACAATCTAATGCTATACGTATTTTACAACGTAATGGATTAGCATGGTTAAAATTACGTGATTGGCAATGGTGGAGATTATATACAAAAGTTAAACCATTGTTACAGGTTTTTTTTTCTAAAGAATATTTTTTTCGGTTAATTTTATGGAAAATTTTAAGACTAAATATTTTGAGAATTTTTTAGAATAAACTGTTGACCCCTTTTTTGTCTTTTTAAATTTTAGGTAACAAATCAAGAAGCAGCAATTCATCAACGTGAAGAAGAATTACGTGTTCTTAGAGATCGACTTGTTAATAATGAACGAGATTTACAAGAAACTCGTGTATTACTTGACAAAATGGTTGAAGAAAGGGTTTCACTTCAAGCACAACTTCAGGTTTTTTTTAATTTTTTTAAATTAAAATTTAAATTTGAAAGGTTGAATGTGATGATCGTGCTGAGGCTGAAGAATTGGCAGATGAATTAAAACAACGAAATATTAAATTGGAAGATGTTTTGAATGAAATGACTCTTCGTATAGAGGAGGCTGATGAATCACAATCTAAGCTTATTGAATCTAATAAAAAATTGGAGGTTTGTTTTTTTTCTACAATTAAATAGTTAAATATAATAATGTTAAAAGAATTGGGGAAATAATAAGGGATATAATAATATTTCTTTTTTTGTATCCTTTTGTCTCTGACCATTTTGCCTACATGACCATCTATAGATTACCTTTTTAATTTATTATTTTAGGAAACGGTTAAGGACTTAGAGTCTCAACTTGAGGATGAAGAATCTGCCCGACAGAAATTAATGTTGGATAAGAAGAATTTGGAAAACCGTTTAAAAGATTTGCAGGATCGTTTCTCAAAAATGCAGGATGCGTATGAACGCTTACAGGCGGAGAAACGAACTCTTGAAGATAAATTAGGGCAATTAACCGAGCAACTTCAAGAAGGGGATGAAAAGGCTAAACAAGGGATTAAATATAGACAAAAGGTTTTTTTTTAAAAGGAAAAAAATTAAATAAAATTTGTTTTTAGCTTGAAAGTCAATTAAGTGAATTGACTGAACGTTATGAATCTGAGCGTAGAATGCGTGAATTTGCTGAAAAAGAAAAGAAAAATATTGCCTCAGGCATTGCTCAACAATCTTCAATGTTAGACGAGAAGCACTCAAAAATTGAATATTTAACTAGTGAATTGGGTAAATATGAAGCAGAATTAGTTCAATTACGAAACAAGTTTGTTTATTTTAATTTTATTTTATCTAATTTTGTTTTGTTTTTTAGAGCAGATGATGATATTGCAACAATATCGGGTCTTCAAAAGCATTCGAGAAAATTAGAGTTGCTAGTTGAAGAAACTAGAGAAGATTTGGAAACGGAAAAAAAACAAAAATTAGCTCTACAAAGTAAAATGCGACAAGTGGAACAGGAATTGGCTGGTATATTTAATTTAAATTTTTAAATTAATTAATTTTTTTTTTAATTTTTTAGATGTTCAATCATTGCAAGAGGAACAAGAAATTGAAAAACATCAGATTTTAAATGAATTAAATACTGCTCGTTTACAATTAAAAGATTCAAAGAAAAGGGTTGATGAAGATGTTATTCAACAATATGAAGAACAAAAAAAGCGTACATTAAAGGAATTGGAAAGTATGCAACAACAATTAGCTGATGCAGAAGCATCGCAAAAAAGGGCAGAAAACTCGAAGAAGAAATTACAGCAAGAGGTTTTTTTTTATATTTTTTTATTTTTAGGAATAAGGTAGGGGTTGAGAATAGTTTGGGGCGGTTTTTTAATTTAGAGAATTGGTCTATGTTTAGTTGTGACCATTTTGTCTTGTGCCCATTTTCGAAATATTTTTTAAAATTATTTAAATTTTAGTTTGAAGATCTTCAAAATGAATTGGATCAGACAAATATGGAAAAGGCTTCTCTTGTTCGAAAGATGAAAATGATTGAGAAGATTGTTACAAAATAATAATAAAAGTTGATTTTTAAATTATATTAATAATTACTTTATTTATTTATAATAAAAGCTTAAAATTGATAAAAATCAATATATATATATTGATACTTTTTAAATAATATTCAAATATTTTTTTTAGTTGTATTTTGAATCCTTTATTCAAAAATTAAAGATTATTTAGACGAAAGAGAATTAAAAATAGTGAATACAAAGAAAAAAAGAAATTTGAAAGAGGGTTAAGGTAGAGAAGGAAAGATGAAGAAATATAAAGGAAGAGAGAAAAAAGAAATATAATGGAAGAATAAAGTGGAGATTACAACCTGTGCAATAATGATTAATTATATTTATATTTAAAAAAGGAAATTCCTAGGGAGGTTGGGTGGTTTCTGATGCCTGAGGGCATAAATTTTTTGAGAATTAATTTATTTAGTAAAAATTTGCTGCAAAAGCTTAGCCAAATTTTAAAACAAAAATTTTATGTCCATTCAGATTACGTTTTTCTTCTTGTTCTTTTTGACATTTGAAGGTCACTATGTCATAACCAAGCCTTGTTAGGAAAATTTTGTTAACCATGTAAAAGCATCATAGAAATTATTGCATAGGTTGTATATTCTTTACTTTTATTTCCCATTATATTTCTTTATCTTTTTTTCTCTGTATATATGTAGTATGTTTGAGCTTTCCATCTTATGTAAAAATAAGTTAATTTTACAAAATTCCAGAAATAGCCCTGACAAAAATAAATAAGACTTAACAGCTACAGAATAAAATATTTAATTAGAACTTGAAAGAATAAAGGATATTTAAATTAAATAAAATGCAAAATGAAAGCAAAAATAAAACATTTTTAAATTAACAATTTAATTAATTAAATTTCACAGTAAGATAAGGCACTTTCTTTTTTGGCGTTGAAATGAATTTTAAGCCGCTTAATAACCAAAATGAATTTATTTTCTACCGTACATAATAATAATTTCTTAATCTTTTTAACTAGCAAAAATGGATATAAATGGGGTTATCAAAATTACTTTGCTTATTCCAAATATCCAAAATATTTGAAAAACAGAACTATTGACTTAAGTTTATTGAGTTTTAATTAAGTCATTGTATTAAATACAAAAAGCAAATGAGGTAATATTGGTAAGATTTAATAAGAACAAAAAATATTCAAACTATACAAAAGTTTGAAAGAATAAGAATATACAAAAAAACAAAATTAATAAATACAAAATAATTAATTTTATTCGTAATTTATTATCTTTAAGTAATGTTATAGACTAATACAGTAAGAAAAGCATTTTTTGCGTTGAAACGACTTTATAAGCTAAAATAATTTTCTAACGTCCTCTATTTAAAGCTTTTTACTTCAAAATTAAAATTAATTTCCATTCTAATTATAATTTTTCAAAAGTTTATTTATTTTGGAATTAGAGAGGAATGGCTTAAGTTTAGTGATTCAAATAAGTTTTTGGTTAAGTTATTTTAAGGAGGGGTAATAGTAAAAATACAAAGAAAAAAAGATAAAGAAATATAATGGGAAATAAAAGTAAAGAATATACAACCTATGCAATAATTTCTATGATGCTTTTACATGGTTAACAAAATTTTCCTAAAAAGGCTTGGTTATGACATAGTGACCTTCAAATGTCAACAAGAACAGGAAGAAAAACGTAATATGAATGGACATAAAATTTTTGTTTTAAAATTTGGCAAAGCTGTTGCAGCAAGTTTTTATTTTGTAAATAACTCCGCATAACTATCAAAAAAGTTATGCCCTCCGGCATCAGAAATCACCACCCAACCTCCCATAGTAATTTCCTTTTTTAAATATAAATATAATTAACCATTATTGTACAGGTTGTAATCTCCACTTTATTCTTACATTATATTTCTTTTCTTTTTTTCTCTCTTCCTTTATATTTCTTCATCTTTCCTTCTCTACCTTAACCCTCTTTCAAATTTCTTTTTTTCTTTGTATTCACTATTTTTAACACAACCAATGAAATATGACAAAACAATTTTACCTAAAATAAAATTAATTTTTTAACTTAATATTCTTAATTATATATTTTTTTTTTCAAAATAACAAATAAAATCAAAAAATTCTAAAAAAAGAAACAACAACAATTCATCTTAAGAATCCCCTAATTTTTTCCAAATATTTTTTGCAATAAGTATTTAATGGATGTTTTAATCGTTGTTTATTATTATTATTATTGTCATTATTCCAGTTAATGTCATTATAAGCAAGCCTTCGTTGAAGTACCTAAAAATTATTAAAAAGTTATACTGTAGAAATACAATTTTAAATAAACACAAATAAAGAGGTACTTGGATAGATTATATATAAATTCTGAGTTCAGAACCAGTCATTTTTTGGAGAACTTGGTTCTTGACCTAAATTTACCAAAATTTAGGCCCAGAATCTAGTACAAAATTTTCTTTTAAGTTGAAAACTTTATTTAACTATAGCCTAATTAAAAACTTAAAAAAAAACCTTCATTCCTTCATCTCCAAGTGTTTTTTCTATTGAATCTTCCAAATCATAAATTCCAGCAGAATTTAAAGTTTTTTTAATAAATTCCTTTAAAATTAATTATTTTTCAATTAAAAAAACCTTTTGTTTTTGGTCCCCAACATTTTCCACAATTTTACCAAATATTTGAACAAACTTAGCCAAATAAATTAATTTAGTTCTACTATTATCTTCTGATTGTATTGTTGAGGTAGAATTTATTTCGTTACCGTCTATTTCCTTTAAAATTATTTTATATAAAATTAATAGAAAATAGTGTAGAAAATTAAGAGAGACAAAAAATTAACAGAGAAAAACTCTCAATTTTCCATACTATTTTTTGTTAAATTAAATAAATTATTTAAAATAAACCTTTTTTATTCTCTTCTTCTTCGGGGCATCATTATCATTACTTAAATTATTATTTGTACCAAATAATTCAGCAAATTTACAAATTAATAGAGAAACGCCATTTTGATGAAATTTCTAAAGAAAAAAAAATTAATTTAAATTTTAAAATAAACCAAAGTCTTTTTATTTATTAAATAGGCCAACAAATGTAAAGAATTTAACTAGAAAAAATAAAATTAAAAAAAAAAATATTTTACTCGTTTAATTAAAATTAATTTATTATTAATTGTATCATTACATAAAGGTAAGAACCATTCATTAAAATAATTCTAAAAAATTAAAATTAATTTAAGAAAAAATATAAATAAACCGTGAAATTGTTAAATAATTGAAATAATAATTTTTTAATAAATTCTTTTCCTTTTTTATTTTCTTCTTTATCGTTATCACAAATTTCTCTCAAATGAGAAATAAATTGGTATACGTCAGGTGGAAATTGTTGAGTCTTAAAATTTGAAGAAAGACAAACCTTAAAAAAAAAAGAGAAAAATAAAAATTTTATTTGTAAAATAAATTCTTAATCTCCCTCAAATTAAAAGACTAAAATATTACCAAAGAAATTCTTGCACGCTAAGGATGTCGAACCCGTCCCTTTTTTAGCCAGTACTATTATTAAACCACTAAGCTAAGAAACAACACAAATTTAAAAAATTAATGAGCACAGAAAAAAAAATTAGTTTTAAATAATTATTAATTTAACACCCCCAAAAACGTCAAAAATTAATTAACAAAAAATTAAATATTTAAAACAAACCAATACACGAATTGCCCCAAAAATTAAATTCTGATTATGTCTAGAAAATAGTCGGCTATCATTATCACCTTTCTCAAAAGGAGCAATTAAAGCTGATAAAAATATAGTCAATTGTGTACTGTCAAATTTACATTCCTTTTTTAAATTTATTTTTTAAAATTAATTTAATAAAAAAAAAAACCTTTTTCCGCCTAATTAACGGTTTTTCAATTTTCCCCAAGCAATCAACCAATTCTTTATTAAGATTTTTATTTTCACAAAGCATTGTAATTGTAGACAAATAGGAAGGCTTTAAATAAAAAAAATAATTAAATTTTAAAAATTAAATTCTAAACCAAAGCAACGTCAATTTTTGCAACAGTAAAACAAATAGTCAACATATCGATCAAACGTTTTTTAAAACCATTTAATTTTTCATTCTTTTGTTTTGAGGATTGTTTTTTAAATGCGTCAACTAGTTGATTGTCTAAAGCAAATAAACGGTCATCATCCAAATTCTATTAAAAAAGAAAATTTAAAAAATCCTGCAATTGGTCATTTAAAAGTTGCCCGTTCAGAATAACTCGAATAATTTATTCAAAACAATTTTTAATATAAAAAAACACAAACATGTGGTGAGCTTTCTGTGTAAAAAAGGATAGGTTTGGTTCGTAAAAATAATTACTTGACAGGGGAGTTTTCGAACAATGAAAGAATTAAATCAAATAAAAATATTAGGACCAAAATAAATAAAAATGAAATAATCCTTTACACAAAAAATTTATCTAAAAAATATTTAAACAAACCCAATCTTCACTATTATCGCTAATTTGCCCTTCATCAAAACAAGCATCACCTAACGCAGCACGTGCATTTTGAATTACTTGAGAATTAACTTCTCCTTCCTCATCAACTTCACAATCCTCAGATTTAATTTCTATAAAGTATTTTACAGTTAAATTTAAGTAAGATTAAAGTAAACCTTTACGAGTTCCATTTTCCTCTTCTGCTTCTTCTTCCTCATCATCATTCTCATTTTGATCATCTTCATTATCCTGTTCAACATCACTAATTTCCTCTTCCTCTTCAAGACCATCTGATTTATTTGTGTCAACATTACAAAGAGCCTAAATTCAAGATAATTGATGAAATAAAAATGTTACGTTATTTTAATTAAACACAAAATTTAAAAAAAAATTAAAAAGTTTGAAAAGGACGCAGCAACTAAACACCGGAAGAGAAAGGAATCGAACCCTATAGGAAAAACTAGAAAATCCATGACGCTAACCACCATACCAAAGATTAACTTAAAAAAATATAAACCTCCATAATTTGTTTAAAATTATTTCCATTTAGACGTTCCACAAAAACAAAAATAGCCAATTCTGAAAGAACTTTATATTTGGCATTAAATGACATTTGCCAGGAAATTAACAAATCAACGAGTGCTGAACAATCAAAATTTCCTGGATTTGATTTTAAATCCTTTAAATAATAATTAAAAGAAATTAAAAAAGAAAAACCTCAGCCATTTTACAAAGTTCATTAACTTCAGACATACATTCTTCTTTTGAACGTTTGTTTAAATTGGCATAAGCAAAAATACAAACTGAAGCACTCAATGCCCAAAGAACTCTAAAAAAGAATTTTTAAATTAAAATATAAATTACCTGACTTGTAATTGTAAATTCTTTCTTTCTTGTTCATTTTCTTCAATAGGTTTATAATAAAAACCGCAAAGTTTTGCAAATATTTTAGGTTCCAAAAGTGCTGCATTCTTTAAAATCTCATGGAGTATACCAAAATTAAAACGTCTAGAATTATAATTAAATTTAAGAAAAATAAATAAAAAAAATCAACTTTTTTGCTAATCTGTTAAACTTTTTTGGTCTTAATAAAGCAGGTAATACATTAGAAATAGAAGAAAATAACTGTTGATATTCTGGGTTATTTACTAATTGACTCTCATTGTTGTTAAAGTGTTTGCGATATTTTAATAATTCTATAATTGAAGAACGCAAAAGTGAAAGGCGGTCATCTAAAAAATAATAAAAATTATTAAGAAAAGTTCACCCAAATTTTTTCTTTATTTACACGTACTAAAGGCGGAAATAAAAAAATAGATTGCCCAGAGATAAATACCCACCCGATATGAAAATAAGTATTCTGAAGGAATTAAATAAACCTGTCAATTTTTGCACTTTCTCTGCTTTCTTTTCCTTCCTAGTTTTAGGTTTTTCAGTTGAACTGCTTCCAACATTATTTTGTCCCGATTTTTGTTTATTTGTCTGAAGTTGATTCTGATCACCATTTTGATTTAATGTCTTCTTCGCTTGCTTATTAAATTTTTGTTTCTGCCTTTTAGACAATTGTTTTTCTTTCCTAGACTTCCATTGATTCCAATCAGCTCGATTAACAACACGTTCTGTAAGATAATTAAATATAAAGAAAGGTTAAAAGGACGCTTAATACATTTAAAATAACACCAAAAAATGCAGGAGTATTCTAAATACTAACCTTTCGCGAATGGCCGAATTGGTGCATTATTATGTTGTATATTCGCCCAAAACATTCGTTGATCTTCCGACATTGGATTTTGTTGAACAGCATCAATAGCTCTTCTACTGTTCTGTCCTTGTTGATTTGTTATAGATTCATTAAGCTCCGTTTTTGGTTCCAATTTAACTCTATTTGGAATATTCATCATATAGCATAAAACTAAAAAATAAAAAATAGTAAATAAAAAATAAAAAATAAAATTAAGAAAAAAATAGAGAATAAAAAATAAACATTGCGCATAAAAACCCTACTTAATTACAATAGAGTCACCTCATCAAAAATAAAATTAATTGCAAAGCTTAACCTTTTTATATTGTTTTTTTTTTCTCTATTTCTTATACTCTTTTATCTTCTTTGAAAAAGGAAAGACCGACTAATCGCAGAAAGCCAATTATTCTTTTGGCTACAAATCAATTTTTTTTCCTTACAAAATTCTTTAATTAAATTTTTAAAGTATAATAATATAGAATGTCCAACCAATTATTTAAAACAAAATTATCTTATTTAACAATGTTTCGAACATTTTGCGCTAATCAACCAAGTATACGTAAAATGGAAGTTTTTAGTCTTGAGGTTTATTTACAAAATAAATTTTTTAAATTTTATATTCCTATAGCCAATGACTTCAACACAAAAGGCTTATTTACGTGAACAATTTGAACTTAATTATATAGAGAAAGGGCAGTCATTAGAGGTTTTTCTTTACTTTCGATTTTCTTTTTAATTTTTAAAAAGATTAATTTTCAAACAAAACGTTTTCTTGGACCGAATGAATTGGAGATATTTATTGACCAAAAGAAGATGAAAACGATCCCAAAATTATATGAAATAATTGGTGGTAAAGCTTCAGACGCTCGTTATACTTCTCCTCCAGGCAAACCTAAAGGCGCTGAGGCTAGGATTTTCAGCAATGAAGACTCTCCGGTATATCAAGGAATTGCTAGAAAATTGGGTTATAAGCCATTGAAAGGATTTCAACACCCTTAGAGAGGTTTTTTTAAATATTTCTTTTTCTCTGTAGTATTTTGTTTTAAAGTAAATAAATACAAAGGTTAAAATACCTCAATTTTTTTGTTCCCAGGTTAAAAATTGATAAAAGTAGTCCTTTTAAGTAGAGAATTAATAAGAAAGTTCTTTAATGCATTAAGTGAATTTTAAGCTTCCTCAATTTCATTTATTAGAGAATATTTGAAGTGTTTTATTCTTTCCTTTAAACCTTTGTATTAAAAAATTGTATTAAATTTTAAACAAATAAATAAAGTTATTATTATAGTTGACTTTTTAATTTTTTAAGATAGGTATATATTTATACTTAAATTAAAAAAAAAAATAAATAAAGCTAGAGAAAAGCATTCATTTTGTAAAAGAAAAATTAAAATATTTCTAAACAAAAAATAAAATTAATATATGGCTTAAAGAGTGAAAAGAATAAAATTTTTTTTAAATGAGGTCACCGACTAGAAAGCACCAATATTTTTGGAAATTTAAAAAATAAAATTTTACATATTAAAAGCCTTATTTTGTGCCCTTGGACTTTTAGAATGTAATTGAGGCAATAATCTATCAAAACGATTATGAGGAAATATTGTAGTCAATAATCTTTCAAAAATTAAATACCAAAATCTTCTATTTAAATGCCTATTTTGTAAAGCTTCAGAAACATTTTCTATACCTAATTGAATTGTTGTGTTACCAATAAAAAGACGTAATTGATCAGGAATTGCTGAAAGCATTAAACAACGAGCTAAGAAACGTGTTCTCTGTTTTCCATCCTGTGGATTATTTTGACGATTTGAATTTTGATTATTTTGTTGTCGATCGATAAGGAAGCTTCCACCACCTCCTCCTCCTCCATTTGAAAAATCATTATTACAAGTATTTCCTCCCCATATTGAATCTCTTTAAAAAAATTTTTTAAATTAAAATATAAAAGAGAATAAAAGAGGTAAATAAATTACTCTTAAAAAAGATTTTTTTTTGGTTCTCCTCCAATGCAGAAAGGAAATTAATTTGTTATTTATTTACCGTTAACAAAAAAAAATAATTAACCTCATAGCTATCAAATATTGGGCTACTTGTTCTTCTGATGTTAACCAATTAACTGCATCAACAATTCTTCTATAAATATATTTTTTTTTTAAATTAATAATTCTACAAAAATAACCTATTAATTGAATTCCCCATTGTTGCATTAACAAATTGACGAAGTAAAGAAACTAATCGACGTCTAAACCACTGATTTTTTGCTCTAAGACCAAACACTTCATCAACAAATAGAAGTAATACACGCAAAGGAATGTTGTCAAAATCCTTAAAGTGGGGAAGTGAATGCTTTTCCCTCATAGTCAAAAGGACAAAATGGTCAATAAAAAACTTTTATTTGCCCATTTTGTGTTTTTGACCATTTGTCTTAAATAATTTTTAAAGCAAAATAAATTAATACTTTTTCGTCTAAATGTGCAGCAACTCGACCAGATTCCGGTAAACTGCCTGTTGAATCTGTTGAATAAGAATGATAATTTCTAACAGATTTTTGCTTCTCTGATGTTCCCTTGAAAATTATTTAAAAATTTAAAAATTAAAAGTAAGAAACCCCAAGAATCTGCGTTGCTGCCCTATTCAATTCAGATCCCATTTTTCCAATTCCATCAATTAAATCTGAGGGCATTGATACTGCAGCATTTCCAAAAGCTTTTACACTACGAAATATTGGATTAAACATTGCTTTACCCATATTTTTTGGGCTAATTAGACTTTCTTTATTTGAATAAGTTTTTTGACTTAAAAAATCAAAAATTAATTTTTCTAAGCCAGGATTTTCTGATAAAACATTTGGTTGAAGAATATACTAAAAAAATTAAATTTAAAAAGAAATAAATTTTAAAAATATATACATTAATGTATTGATTAAGTGCATAACATCTCTTCTCTAAAAATGCTCGGTCTAAATTGTTAAAAGTTTTTTTACCAGGAAAACTTAGTGATTGAAGACTTGGAAACTAAAAAAAAAATAAGTTTAAATTTTTTAGAAATTTTTTTTTCTTTGAATTGAATTATTAAAAAGGTTGAACAACCATCGTGGTTAGAACCTTTAACCCTTTATCAACAGACCCAAGACTTAACCCACTCAACCATTCAATTCATTTTATAAAAAACTTATTCCTTAAATATTATTGTTCGGAATTTTTTCCGATGACATTTTCTAATGAAAAAAGAGATTAAAAAATAAACCTTAATTAATATAGTATTATGCAAATTGTGAAAATCAGAATAACGCCGAATTACATTAGAAGAAGCATTTGCTCTATTAACGCGTACATTATACAAAGCAAATAAATGGCGACCCTTAAACCAATAATTATTCTTTAAATTTAAAAAAAAACCTGATGTCCAATACCTAACATTTCAATAAAAACAGAATTTCTTTAAAAAAAGAATAAATTTAAAAAAAAAAATAAATTTTATTTATTTACTCTTCTAATGAAGAAGTACTTGCATTTGTTAATAATGTAAAAGAATTATTTTTATTTAAAGATTTTTTTCTTCCTTTCTTCTTTTTAATTGTTTTATTTTCATCATTTTCATTTAATAATAAATTCTTTTCATTATTTAATTTAATTTTTTTTACAAATTCTTCTTCATTTTCATCTTCATCTTCAATTTCTAATTCCTCAGTTAATTCATTAATACTATCATTTTCACCAAAAATACCCATTTCTTTAAGCATTTTTGTGTACAAAAAATGTTTTTTAAATGAAGGAAAAAAATGTTTTTCAGTTCGTAAAATATTTATTAACTTAAGAAAACAAAATATTTCTTTTTTTAATAAAAAGAAAACCTTTTCTTCAATTTGTTCAAACCAAAAATCAGATTGAGGATTACTAGAACGAAGACGTGCCAAAAATTTATTTATTATAGAATCTGACATTGGTACTCGAGTTATTGCCTTTTTAAAAAAAAACAAATTTATTTAAATTAAATAAAAACCTCTTGAGAAATATATTGACGATATATAAATAAAGCTGCTTCCCTTTGTGTTTCTAATATGTCAATATCCAAATTTTTTGTAGATTGAAGTTGATGTTCCATTGACGTTTTAAAACCCTTAAAAATAAAATTTAAATAAATTTATAAAAATTTATTTTCCGGAAAGTATTTTATATTTTTTAACAAAAAATATTTTTTAAAATAAAAACCTGAATAGCTAAATAACAGTCAATATGATTCTGTCCTCCTGCTTGATTTAAAAATTCAATAAAATAAGGAAGAGATGTTTTATTTGCCAAGACAACACTAATAGGTAAATGAATTATTCCATCACTATCAGAAAGTGCTTCTTCTGCAAATTCAAAATTTCCATTGCCAAAATCTTTTTTTAAAGAAGCCTAAAAAAAATTTCTTTTTAATAAAATTAATTTAATTTAATTAACCTTAAATTTTTTAAATTTATTTTCATCAATTTTACCCTTCTTCAAATTTATTTTTTTCCTTTGTATATTTTTAAAATTTATTTTTTTCAACTTTTTTATTAACAAAAAATTAAATAATAAATAAATAAATAATTAAAAATTATTCTATACCATTTGTTTATATAATTGGTGTTGTACTCTTTCATCATCTGTTGGTTCTGTTGACTCACATTTATTAACTAAAAAAATCATTCGACGTCTAATTAATTTTTCTGTAAATTCTAAACTTGATAATTGATCTAAGAATGTATTGCCTATAAAATTAAAAAATCATTTTTGGAATATTTCTTAAAAATGGCAAGACTCAAATGTCCAAAAAATAAATAAAAAAGCTTAAATTCAGATAAAAGGACAGTAGGGTCTAAATAAAATTTTGTAATTTTTTAAATTATATTAGAGTCAAAAAATTCTAATAAAATGACATTAGAGTCTTAAAATACCATGTTCAACATTCCCTGCACATTTAGACTTTAAAGTACAAATTTCTTCATGCACAGATTCTAGAATAGATTCCAACTCCTGTACACATTTACATCGTTCTAAACAACCAACAAAATCATCTGTACTTAAAGGCAATTCACTTAAAAGCCAAACAATCATTCGATTAACAAAAGAAGGTTCAGATAAACAATCCAATAAAGGAACAAAAATTTTTGTTACAAAAATTTCTCTAAGTAAAAAACGTAAAGGACGACAACGAAAATCTTCTGAAGGCATTAATAAATAAAGTAAAATGTCGCTAATATCATGTAAATAAGCTGAAAAGATTTTTTTAAATTTTTTTTTAGAGTGTAAATTTAAGAAAAAAAAAGTAAACCGCTTTCGTAGGCCGGTGATGTTGAAACCAAATCTCTGCAATAACTTTGTTCCATTTCCAATTCAAGGTCGAAAAATAAAGATTCCAAATCATCACTTTGTGGTGTATTAATTACTTCCCCTGAGGCTATTGCTTCGTTTAAAAATTGTAAACGTTCACTTGCTTTGCGATAAAGTCGTAAATGTGAAGCAAAATCGTCAACAAAATGTCTTGTTAAAAGAGGAACCCAATCAACTTTGGCAAGACTTTAAAAAAAATTTTTTCTATTTATAAAAGTTATGAAACAAAATTTTTATTCTAACGAACGACATAAAGAGTTAGAGAAAAACAAGTTTTAACCAACCGGACTCGAACCCCAGACATTTCCTTAAATAATCAGAAACTCTACTGACTCGGCCATACCCCATAGTTTATGAAAAATTTTTAAAGCAATTTAACTATTTCTTCCTTATCATTTTTATAATAAAAAGATGTCAATTTATCCAAAAATTATTTAAAAAAATTTTTTTTATTCAACAATATTAAGTTAAAAGTTTTTTATTCTAAAAAAGTATTGAAATCTTCCCTCTTCTTTTTTGAAATTTTATTAAATTTCTTCAAGTGATGAGGATGCTTGGTGTGAAGTTTATGCTTAAGATGCTTCGTGTCATCAAGGTCAAGTAACTAATTAATTTAATTTTTTTCTTTTAATATTTTAATTTATTTTTATGAGTTAAGGGACCATTAAATGAGCCAAAAAAATTTATTTTTTTAAATAAAAAATAAATTTTTAAATTTTAGTTTTTGGGGGGGGGGGGGGGGGGGGGGGGGGGGTAGGGGGGGGGGGGGGGGGGGAATTCTTCCCTAAATTTCAAAAAAAATAATAAAATAAAATTACAAATTGGCCAATAACAAAATAATTAATAACCAAATGAACAAGAATAATAATAAATAAAAATTTAAAAAACATTTTTTCAATTTTTAAAAATTAGATTTTTTAATAAAAATGAGTAAATAAAATTAATTTTTTTAAATTTATATCCACGTAAATATACACAGGTTAGTAAATAAATAAAAGAAATAAATTTCCGGCTAAACAAAAAAAGAATTAATTTAATTTAAAAAATTAAAGAGTACTAACAGATTAATAAATCACACCAAGTTACGCTTCCTCATCACACAAAAAAAAAAAATAAATAAATAAAATTGAAGAGTTAGGGGAAGGCAAGAAAATATTTTTTTTAATTTTGGGATAAATTGACACCTCATATTTTTAATATATTTAAATGTAAAAATTATAAAAATTTAAAATCGACCAAACAAAAAATACCCTCTCTATTAATAAACTTTAATTTAAAAAAAATAAACCTCTTTTCTATTTAATTTAATTATTTCCGCTTACCAAGTCCTTAAAGCAATGACTGTCCTTCTTGCTGTCCTCTTCAAAGATTCTTGGAATAATTTATCACAAGTTAATTGTGTATTGTACCAAGAGTCTATATAATCTTTTATAAGATTATCGAGCATCTAATTTAGATGAAAATTTAAAAAAAAAAATAATTTTTTAAAGAAAAAACCTGTTCAAGTATTGGATCCAAAACTTGGGAATTTGTCATTGAATGCCTTTCATTATAAACTGAACTATCAGTAAAACGATTAGTTTGTTCAATTACAAAAGGTAATCCTTTTAGAAAGTTAAAGGAATGTAAAGCTTCTTCAAATTGACTGTTCATTGTTAAACGACGGTCTAAACCATCTTTTATAAGGCAGAAAATGAGACTGAAAAAGAATAATAATAAAACTTATAAAAATGATGACTAAGTTAAATTAATTTTAATTTAAAAAAACAATTTGAAAAATAAAAAAAAACAAATTTTTGAAATTTGCGGACAATATTTTATATTTGCGGACATTTTAAAATCAAAAAAAAATATAAAAAAATAATAAATTTATTTCAATTTTTGTATTAAAAATATAAAAATAATTGAATTGAGATAGATTTGTCCGCAAATAATAAATAAATAATTTAAAATTAAATAAAAAGCATACCCAATAATAAAAGCAATAAAAACAAATAAAATAGCAAAAATAGCCTTTGGTCCAAGTGTTAAAAGCAAAAAGATAATAATTAAAGAAAAGTAATGAATTGGGCGTAATCTATCCATGTTTCCTGTTTTGAAATTTTTAAATAAAAAAAAAATAAATAAAAATTATTAAAAATAGAAAGCAATTTTTGTAAATAAAAAAATTAAATTTAAATAAATTTATTTCAAAAAAAAAAAAAATTATTTAATATAATTAAATAATATTTATGTACTAGTATAAAATATAAAGTAAAAGGGAAAATTATTAAAAAAAAAATAGACATTATTTAGAGAAAAAGAAATTTTAAAGGCTTGAGTAATTAAATTGGCTAATCATTTCCAAATAACTTTTTTCCCATTCTCACAATTAGTCATTGAACACAATGGTCAGATATTGATTGAAAAGCTGGGGGAAGAAAGTTACTATTATTGAACCTGACCATTATGTCTAGTGACCATTTTTGGGAAAAAGAAAGTAAATGAAGCAGAAGAAGGACGAACAAAAAGAAAATTTAAAAATTAATTCAAAAGGACAGTTCAATGCCAAACACTTTCCTCGGCCAGTTCAACACCAAAAATCCTCATAAATTAAAAATACTTGAATTTAACTTTCTCTGCTTTTCCTTGACCATTTAGGAGAATGCGAACTACTACTGGATGATCGAGAACGATGACGTGAAGAATATCTGTGTTTTCGATGACGACTATCAGATCTTTAAATCAAAGAAAATAAAACTAGTTGCTTAAAAAATTTAGAAAAAAAACCTTTCTCTATTCCTTTTTTGTTTTTTACGTCTTTTTCTTTCTTTTTCATCACTTTCTTCCTCACTAGAAGTTGTTGATTCGTCTGAGGGTGTTTTTGTTAATCTTTTTCGATTCATCTTTCTTTCATTACTTCTCTTCCGTTTTTCTTTCTTTTTTCGTTTTGAAGTGCTTTCATAATCCTTTGGAGAGGGTATTTTGGTTGGATAATCATCACTTCCTTTTATTCTTAATTTTTTTTATTAAAAAATATTCAAAAACTATTCGGTTAATCACCTCTCCCTCCCCTCTTTTAGACAAATGTCAAATGGACATAATGGTCAAAAAATTATACTCAATTCAAAGAAATTAAAGGATGCTTTCTTACATTGTTCAAAACAATTTAAGTCCTTATTAACTGTCTGACCATTATGTCCTATTGACCAATTGATAGGGCAAAGGAGAAATTATGTAATGGTAACTACCAATTTTTATAAATATCCTAATTCTCTTTATTTTAAATAAAAAACCTTGTAGGTGTACCACTATTTTCTCCATCATCCTCTCCTTTACTACCAAACGTTTTTCTAATATGAATATCAATCATTGTATCAATAGTTTTCGAAAGAAGATGAGAATTCTTTTCTTCATCACAACAAAGTGTATCAGAAAGTGTTGGAGTACAAATAATCCCTGGAGGTTCTACTAATGCTGTTATTTTATTATTCCCATCTTTTAATGAAGGTTCTAATTTTCTTGTCCTTCTCTTGTTACTATTAGAATGTTTTTTTTCTGCCATTCTTTCATTTAATATTCTTTCCATAAATAAACGAGCTTTTTCACGTCGTTCTTGTTGTTTTTTGTCTGATTTTAATTAAAAAAAATTTCATTACAAAAGGGTCAACGGACAAAATGGCCAAAGTAATAAAGGAGAAATAAAAGGACTCCCCAAGTTTTACATAAATAAAAAGCTTATCAAATGTCTGACCATTATGTCCAAATGACCATTTGTAGAGGATAAGATCCCAATTTATAAAATTAAAAAATAAACCTCCAAAATCTACACCATCTTCAGCCTTATTATCATTTCTATTACTTTCTAGTTGCCCTACAGGTAATTCAATAGGTGCCAAATTTGTTGTTGTAGCAGCTTTAATAATTTGTTTAATAAGTAATTTTGAACTAATTGGGGGTTGTTCTAAAAGAATATTTTTCCCTAATTTTTGCTGTTGTTGTTGATATATTTGCCATTGAATTTGACGTACTTTAGATTGGTAAAATGTGTAATAAGGACTTCTAGCTGACAGAAAATGGACTTTATCTCCGTTATGTTCTAATTAATTAAATAATTTAAATTAATTTAAAGAAAAACCAATTAATTTCTGTTCAGCAGCAGCTCCATGAAATGCTACATATTTTGCAGCAACAGCAATCCCTGATTCAACAGCAGAATCTGGTGCAGGTACAAGCGGTAAAGGTGGAGGGCCAGGCAAATAAGGACTTTGGCGTCCATAAAATTCAGAATGCCACAAATTGTAATCTAATAAATATTTTTTGAAATAATAAATAAAAATAAACCATTGATCCGGCTTTCATCCGTTTCGTACAAAATTTCAGGTTTTTGAGTCTTGACTGGTTCAACAATTTTTAAATTAACCTGCTGTTTAACTTCAACATTTTCTACAGGGTTGTCTGTTTCTTTAGGCTGGCCAGGAATTAAAGAATGCAAATTTTTCATTAAAGAAGAGTAAAGTGAAGAAGACGAGCTTTCCTAAAAATAAAAATTTTTTATTCGCTACAAAATAGTCATTCGGACATAATGGTCAAAACATTTTATTAAATTTAAAAAATTTTCTTATTTCACTTACATTACTTGAACGATGAAATTTTTCAATAAGTAAATCCAAATCGTTATTTGGGGGCTCCCGATCTTTTATAGGTTGTTTTGGCTTTTGTGATGGTCCAATAAATCCTTGGTCTGAAGTTGTTTCAGTTGAATTTGTTGTTTTCTTTGTGTCACCACCTCCGCATAAAAGTGGGTGTAAATAGCCTCCATCTGAATCAGAATCTGAAGAAGTACTTTCAGAAGAGATTGGTTCGGGTTCTGAAAAGAAAAGAGAATTAAATTTAAAAATTGTTTTACAATAAGACTATATGTTAATAAAAATAGGGGGCACCGGTTCGAACCCGCTGTGGGGAAAACATTTTTTTATTTTTGAAAAATAGTCTAAAAACAAAAAGAAGTTAAACTAATTATTCCACTAATTTTTTTATAAGTTATTTAAAATAACCTTTCTTCTTTTTTGTTGGTTGCCTCAATTCTGGGACATACTTCTTCTCCCTAATTTGTTTACACAAATATTTATAGAATGGATGTAAACGATGATCAAAATCAAGAAAACCAAATTGTTCAGCTTTATGTCTTTGTTTTGCTTTAATTACAACTTCCATTTGAGGGCCTCGTTCAACAACAAATAAAGCAGTTCGTTCAATAAGCAAATTTTGGCGAACAGAATCGGGCTATTAATAAATTAAAATAAAAAATAATTAAAAAAAACCGTAGCAATTCCAACTGGAAGCTTTAAAGAAATTGGTTTTATATAAGGCTCATCTTCTTCCTCGTCCTCCTCTACTAAAGGTGAAGGTTGTTTTTCTTCATAAACATAACCTATTTCAGCACGTTTGTGACGTTTATTTTTTTCTTCTTAAAAAAATTGATTAAAATTGGTCATTAGACAGAATGGCAGAATATTTAAATACAATTAAACTGCGTCATTAACCTTCAAAGGAATAAAAAAAAATTGTACAAACCTAACTCTTTATGTCTCATATCAACATACAAATCAGCATATCTTTGTTCATCACACAACTCTTCTTCAAGCTGTTCAGCAGAAAAAGCTTCATCCTCCTCATTGTATTCAGGATTTACTAAACTTTTCCTTTCATTTTCAAATTCATCCAACGAAGTCAAATATAGACGAACATCATAACTGAAAACAAAAGAATAATGTTTTGTACAAATTAATGAATTTTATTTAATTTTTCCAATATCAGTGATGTGTAAATCGGAACTTACGCATGAAACTAAAACTTCAAGTAAAAAAAAAGTCACATGGAATGAAGTGATGAACAAATTGAACAAACTAAAATTAAAAAATTAATTAAAATTACATAAGAAAAAAATAAAGAATCTGATAAATCCATTGTTGAGCAATAAAAGATTATCCATACGGCAAGTATTATTTATCTAATATAAGTTTAGTATTCTAAAGAAAGGTACAAAAAACTCATTATCTTAATGTTAGGAATTTAATGTACCAACACATGTTTTACTACAAGATAAAACGTTTTTTAATTGTTATTGTTCATGAAAAACAAGGTAAAATTTAAAGAAATTAAATTAAACTCTATACGCCTTTGCATTACTAAAAAATCAAAAAATAAAGGCATACACCATTAAAAAATTAAAAAATAATCACCTGCAATTTTAACGAAGAAAAATCCTTTACATCACTCGACTACATTCAACCAATTTAATAAAACCAAATTTAATTTTAGTTGTCAACTAACCGATCAATTTTTAATTCTTCATTTCCATTCCAGGGAATTAAATGTTTGTTTTCATCAAAGGAAAAAGCTGCCAAAGCTGAGGAAGTTGATTGACAATCATCACCAACAGAGAAAACATTTTCTGCTTTGTGAAGCTTACAAGAATAACCAAACACTATAAGAGTATTTTCGTCTTCTTCTTCTGCCCGTTTCCGCTTAAAAAAAGGTAGAAAAAGAAAATAAACTTAAAAATTACATTGAGATATTTATTGCGAAATTTTCCATGGTGTGAAGACATTTAAACAAAATTTTGAATATTTTATTTATCTAAAAATTGCAAATAAGATTAAAAATGAATAAATAAACGTTAAAACAAATCCAACCCTATTTATCTAGACCCTATTCATCTATAACCCAGTACATCCATAAATCTAATCGCCTAAGTTTAACTGAAAATTTTTGGCTTTATTTTAGGAAAATAGATGTTGCAAAGTTAATTCTTCAATTAAACCTTCATATCCGCACTAAGGTACCCATTCGAAACCGAACCCGAAAAATTTTTGTACACGCGGTCGCACAACAAAAAAACCTTTTCTCTAACTAAACACTATTTCACAACCCATTTAATCGCAAGAAGAAATTATTTTGGAAAATATAAAAAATTGCAAAAATTACGCTCCCTATGTCCAACTAGGTTAAAAAATAGAATGAGATTTTAAATGAAAAGAAAAACAAGTTTTGCTTAAAAACAAACATTTATATTAAAAATGACAAAACAATTTATCAGTAAAAAAAAAACAAAAATAATATTTTATTTAAAACAATTTTTTTCTATCTAGCATAATCTGACAAAGGTTCTGATCGTTTATAATAATCAACAAGTGTTGGATGAGTTGGTTCAAAAACTTTTTTATCTTCTAAACTAACTAACTGTCCTGGTTCTAAGCCTAAAAACACTTGATCTGGAGTTTTGTCTTCAATGATATATGGAGGTTTTTGGTCATTGTTATCAGTGAATTTTAAGTCATATTCGAGTATCTCAGCTAGTTTTTGCTTTGATTTCTCAATTTCTTCTGAATCTGCGAGATAACTATAAAAAGAATTTTTAATCATTTTTCTTTACAATGATTTATAAAATTATATTTAGGTCCAATTTTTTACTTCTGGACATTTTATCCAACTTTCCTCTTTTAAGTGCCGACCAAAAATTCGAAACCCTTCCTTATTTTAATTTGATAAATAATTAACTTTTTAACTTTTAAATTTAAAGAAAAAAACGTAAAACAAACCCTCTATAATCAGGATCAGAATAATAATTATACAAAGAATGTGGCGGATGCATCCTTCTCGGAATAGGCTTTCCAGCACGAAACCAAGCCTCTGGATTTTCTGCAGCCTTTAAACTTTCCAAATCATAATAAGCTGTTCTTATACGACCCCCAGCTCTTTCAATTGCAGCAATTGCTGTAAGTGATGCCCATTGAACCTCCAAATTTATTGGAGTTGAAAAAACTTGTTCTCCCTATAATTAAACTTGGAAAATTTTTTAAAAGAAAACCTCATCAGTCAAATCAATTCCAAACTGCCTCAATTCATTCGGAACAAATTTCGCCTCAAATAAACGAGTTGCACAAAGAGCACAAATGTCTATAAGCTTGGTAGTATCTAACCAATCCAAATCAATCATTCTTTGAAGTTCAATTAATGAGAGAGGGATATATTCACGGCGAAGACTTTAAAAAAATTGAAAAATAAAAACAATAGAATCAAAAACAAAAATAATATTCCCCATCCGTATTCGAACCCGAGACCCCATTATATTTTCAAAAATGTTTTAATTCTATCTTCAAATCAAAACCTATTCATTACTATTCGAAAATCAGTATAAACCTAACAAAATTTTTATCTAAATCAAATTTAAACAAACTTTATATCTCCATTAAAGTTTTTGTCTCCAGGAAACATTCGATGCCAAGGCCTATAAAAATCACCCCAAACCCATCCAGCCGGGGGTTTTGCAGCACTTTGCAGTTCACCAATTGTGTGTCCAGCTTGATTGTGAACTTGAGCTTTGACTTGCCTTCCCTTCAAATTAAAAACTGATAAAAATATATTTAAAATAAAACCATGGTTCTTGCACCAGGATTGTCTTTTAAATCGTCTAAACGTATTCTTGGTGCTGCTTCAATAATATCTAAAGCCTTTTCGGACGCAGATTTTACTGCTTTGTGTAGTTGTGATTTAATAATTGCGTGACGCATTTGAGAAGAGAATCTTTTCTAAATTTATAAATTTTTGGAATAAGACAATTCGCCGCAGACATTTCGCCACAGACATTAGCGCAGGGTCAAATAAGTAACAAACTTTAGTTATCTTATTTAGTTTCAATTTCATTCATTTTCTACATAAAAGAAAAAAAAATAAAAAAAGGAATTAGATAAAATAGGAGAAAAACGAATAAATTTCCTTTGCTTAGATAAATTGGGGCGGCGAATTGTTCTTTGCCCTTTACTCTAATTTTTTTCTTTTTGGTCGAATACTATTTTTGGATAATTGATTTTTTTTTACATATGTTTATTTACTATATATGTTTTTTTATAAGATTGTTTTATTAAAAATTAAATCAAAAATACAACAATCCTTCATTGATAGTGGTTTCGAGGATCTTAAATTTGAAAGTATTTTTTAATTTTGATTATTTCAATAAGTGTTTAAATTGTTATAACCCATTTTAGAGCCGAAGGTCGTTGTTAGTCACAAGATGTTTCATTCACTGTCACTTGGAGAACAAAAGGCATTAGTCTCTAATTTGTTGTCATCAGATATAAAGTTTGTTTTTTTGGATTTATTAAACAATTATTTTAGAACGATTTATGATATTGAGACAAGACCAATCTCTTCTTTTCAAGACAAAACAGTAATTCCTTTTTGAATATTTCTATTTAAGTTATTTTCTGTTTTAGGTACGAAAATTGAAGCGTGATGAAGATTTTGATTTTAACACAAATAAAAACTTTGAGAATCCACAAAGTTTGCTAAACTTTGCATCCCTATGTTTGAAAAATGGTTGGACACTTATTTGTGGTGAAATGTGTTGGTTAAGTGCAAGTATGCAATTGCGTTTTCTGTTACATGAAAATGGCTTCGATGTGGACTCGCATCTTGTCAAATGTATGGTTGTACAATTTCTGAAGAGGTTCAATGAAGGACTTGGTATGATCTGGCAGACTTTGGAAAAGTAATTTTTTATAAAGATATTATTTAATTTGTTTTATATGGGTCATTTCAACATTTGTCGTTGAATTAACCGTATTTAGATTCTGTTCATAAATTTAGTATAATACATCAAACAATTTTTAATATTCTAGTGGTCATAAGAATGCTTACACAGATGACTGTGAGGTAGAATATGCTGAAGATTTTTTGATAGCAGCTAAGTCCTTTGGAAACATCATTTACAGAATTAGCAACAAAAAATTACTTAAGGGATGCGATTTGATCAAATTTGCAAAGAGAAAGTCAGATAAAATGGGAAAGGTTATCTTTTTACATATTTTGATGTTTTTAATTTTGTATAAGGACTTTATTTAATTATATACCTTGTATTTTAAAATTATATTATAATTTTTAGTTGCGGGTATTATGTGATGACAATGAATGGCGTACGATCAACCAGATGTTTCCTGACACCAGTGGAGGGGGGAATTGACCAACTTATAAATAAAACATGTTTTATATACAATGACGAGTATCTCAAATTTCTGCCTGCATTTTTGCTCAAATATTAATTTAAATTTTTATTCTCACTTAAATACCTAAATTCAATTGACTTTGTTTTTGTTTGAGTAATGTTTTATATTTTTAAATAAGTGTCTTTCACATATTTTGTTTATAAATATTTTTATATATTTTCTTAAAGAATGGCTAAATTTGTAGAAAAAGCATTGGAGTGATCCTGATTAAATTAGTTCAATTATTACTCCATAGGAAGTTTGCGAATTTATAAAGTTGTCGTAATTTTGAATATAAGCTGTGTAAGCAGGTTTTTTTCATTATAATAATTGACTGGAGATTTGATTTTCTCTGTTCCAAGATCATTTTTTGGTTTGAGAATTAGTCTTTAAGGAATTTTCTTTTGAGAAAGTTTAGATGTATTATAAATCTAAAGAGAAATTTCCTGAAAAAAAATTTAAAAAAATATTTGCGGACAAAACTTGCGGATTTTTGCCAAATTTACATAAATTTAAAAAAATATTAAAAAGAAAATTAATTAACTTTAATAGAAAAAATTTTTTATTCAAATAAAAATAGGGGAAAAACAGTCATTTAATTCAAAGTATAAGTAATTGAAAAATCATTATAATACTAATTTTGAACTATTTTCAGTATTACTTTTGTCATTTTTGTTAATTTTTTCTTCAATTTTATTTTTCTTCTTTTCAGTATTTATTTCACCTTCCTCTTCCTCTTCTTCCTTTTCTTCTTCTTCAAATTTTATTTTTTTTCTTACAACTTTTTCATCTCCTCCTTCTCCTTCTTCACGACCATTTTTTCTTTTTTCGTCATCTTTCTCTTCTCTAACAAATTTTTCAAAAATTATTATCTTTTTACGAGGCTTTGAACTTTCTTTATTTTTATAAATTGAATGAATTCTAATCATTCTTGAAATTAATTCACCACTTTTAAAGTGAAAAGAAAGTGAAGATGCTAATGGAGCAAATTGTCTTGCTACAATTTCTGCGCCTGTTAATGTTGCATTTGTTGCAAAAGATTTTTTTGCTAGACGGGCAATTGAAGGGTAAATCTATTAAAAAATAAATTAAAAATAAATAGAAAAATTTAATAAAAAAAAAATTTTTGAACTAAAAATTGATGTATTACAAGGGGGTGTGGGTTCGATACCGGTCGGCGGAAAACATTTTTTATTTAAGGTATTTTATTACTCTTAGTTTAAAAAAATTTTTAATATACTAAACTAGATTATTTTCTTTAAATTATTGTTTTTATATAATATGTCAATGACCATTTTGTACAAATGACCATTTGCAATAAAGACAAAGAAAGACAATACAAGGGTAAAAGGACTAAAAAATTGTCCTAAAAAAATTAAAAAAAAACCTCCGAATAAACATTCCAGAATTCCAAAGGAGAATAATTTTTAGTAGGATCACGTTTAACTCCCACTAATCCATTAGCTTCAAGTGTTTCCAAAATTTCTTCAATTGTTAATTGTTCGTAATGTTGAGCTTCTTCTGTATAACTTAACCAAGGAGAAGATGATTGAATATTATTATTTTCTTCACAAGTGGTTGTTGTTGATGTTGAAGAAAAATTAAATAAATTTGTTGTTGTATTTTCCATTAAATGTTCTAATTCAACAAAAACTACATTTTTAACCTTAAAAAATAAATTTTAATTCTTTTTCCTTGACCTTTAAAAAAAAACCTCTTCCAAAGTACAAAAAGCATCCAAATCCTTAATATGACTTAAACCCATTGGATCACAGTAAAGAGCACAAAAGGCCATTCTTTTGTCTATAAAGGTATTAAAATCTTTATTCAACTTAGTTAAAGCAAAATTGGCCAAAGAATGTAGAGTTTCTTGATCACAATTTTTTAATGATTTTGATGAGTCTTTTAATACGTTAAGACGTTTAGTTAAGCCAAGAAAGATAAATAACATTAAATTAGAGCTTGGATTCTTGTCTGCAGACTAAAAGAAAATAAAGGGGAAAATTAATTAAAAAGATTTTCTAGTTTTCCCTTTTGATTTTATCCCAATATTTAATTTCTTCCCAGTTTCCCAACCAAAAAAAACTTTTTTGTTGTTGTCCAAAAAATACCTCTATATTTTTTTAAATAAAAAATTCACTTACTATAGTTTCAAGTTCTACAATAGACATTTCAAAAGCTTCCATTACACGTACATAACTCCATAAAAATGTAACATTTTTTTCTTCAAAAATATCAGAATGTATTGCACATAATGCTCTTAATAAAGAATTCTTTGTTTGTTGTAAAACTTTTGAAATATTTTCAATTGAAGATACCCATCTACGGGATAATTGGAGCATTAAAAGTAAACGAGAAATTCCATTAATTGAAGTATAACGAGGGGAAAGAAGTGAACGAAGGTCTTTATAACGCCTAAACATATTTTAAAAAATTAATTTATTTGGGGAATAAAAAAGAAAAATAATTTTTTAAAATCAAACCTTGTTTGTTCAGCAAATTCCCTTAAAGAACGAAGCAATTCTCTAACTTTTACCAACTTTTTAACGTCAAAATCTTTTGATTTGATGGGTAAAGGTTCAGAAACAAATCTATCAGCAACAGAGTCTAATAAGGTCAGTAAACACGGATGACGCAATCCCTAAATAAAAAGTTAACACAATATAAGAAAGTTATTTAAGTCAAAAAGCAAAGAGTGTATAAAATCCTGAAGGTCAATTTAAAGAAGTTCGATTTAAAAAAAAAGAGTATTGAAAAATATGAAAGACAAAAATTAGTCAGAAAGAATCTCTTCTATTTCCATACTCTTTCCCCACTAAAAACACATAAAACAACTTTAAAATAAAAAACCTTTTCATCTTCATCATCATCCTCATCCTCAATTTGTTCAAATTCGGAGACAATATGAAATTTTTCTAAACAAATTTTTTGTTTCCCTCCTTTACAAAAGTATTGGGTAATTAATTGAATTAATGGCTTAACACATGAATCTGTTGTAAAAGTTGTGTCAGTAATTGGATAAAATTTAAGAACAGTTCGTACTAGTTCCCTAAAAAAGTTTTTTTAAAAAAACATTTTATTTTCTTCTGTTTATAAATGGTCAACTAGACAGAATGGTCAATTGACAATTTAAATAAACTTTGACTGATTTAAAGAATGGCTAAAGAAATTGTGACTCATATTCTAAATTAATATAATGACCTGACCATTATGTCCAAATGACCATATGTAAAATTAATAGTAAAAAAACTTTTTAGTCATAGTGCCCATCACTTTTACCCCAGATAAAATAAAATTTAAAATAAAAACCATGAATCGCTAATATGTGTTGCAAGCAGTACTTTATAGCTTCCTCCAGTCGAAGAATCATTTAAATTAATTTGAAGCGTTTCTAAAGCAAAACCATTTTGATACATTTCACGTAAAATTGGAGGAATTAAACATTGCTCATCTTCGTGTAGAAAACGCATTAATTCATTTATTAAATCTCGATGACGAGGTAAAACTTCTCTTCCAACTGGCATTCCTATACTCTGACGTAAAATACTTAAAATTAAAAATAATTAAATTAAAATGAATATTTTTTTTAAGGTTTGGACTAAATTGATATTTTCCAAAAAAAATAGATTAACGGTTTTGACCAAAATTTAAAAACAAAAAATTAAATTTTAGAAATTAAGAAAAAATTTTAATTACTAAAAAATCTTTCTCTTACATAATTTTAGACAATTCTTCAATAAAATCGTGATATGCAAGGCTTGTAATTAGACCTAAAGTCATTGGCTCTTGAACTACTAAACGAGCAACTAATGCTTTACAGGCATTGGCATTACACTCTTCTGGGTTGATTAAACTTCTATTACGGCAAATATTCATATGCGTACTAAAACAAAAATTTAAAATTTAAAAAAAAGTAAAAAATACGTGAGAGCATCCAAATAACGACGATGGAAAATTTTTCCGCATTGATCATAATTTTTGCAAATATAATGCTTAAAAAGAGAGGAAATTAATTTTTAAAAAATTATTTTATTACATCAGTACTTGAACCATCAAAATTAACTAATCGGTCATAATGTGTTGAATATTTAGCATTTCCTTTGTAAATTGGAACACGAAATAATTGCTTATTTTCTAAGGCTTTTTTCATCTGAAAAAGGAAAATAAAAATTGTTTTTAAAAGAATTTTATTTATAAGGGAAACAAGGTATGTGTAAATTTTAATTTAAAATTTATTTCTAAAAAATTATGGACATTGTTGGACTATTCAAAACGTCCTGATTAGTCCATTAAACGATCTTTTAAAAAGTCTCTCAGTTCTCTCTGTATTAAAATACTTTTTCCTATCTTACTGACACTAATATCCATTCACAAAAATTAAAAAAATACTTGTTTAGTAGTAGACATTTTCATATCAGTTTTAACTTGTTCATCATCCATATATTGTTCTTCTTCCTCAAACTGATCAAAATTCTCATATGCTGAGGAGCTCGGAACTGTGACCAAAACACGTCCATCACCATCTGTAGCATCTACCACTACTTCATCACAAATTTCAAAATTGTCATTAAGTTGTTGTTGATAATTGAATGATTGATGATGACCTAATGATAATAATCAAAATACGTGAGAAATGAAAGGAAGTTGACCCTAAAGTCTATTTAAAAATGCAAACCTAATTGACTATAGCCATCATGTTTTCCCCCAATCAAAATTCGTTGAGGTTGGTGTTGATCATCTACTACAATATAATCTTCATGCTCAGTTATTTGAGAAGAAATATTTGCATTAACATTGCCAAAATTTTTTGAACTCATATCCTAAAAACAAATACGTTTTGGTACAAAATTAAAATTTAAAAGGTCAGAAGAACGCGGAAAGATTTTAACAGAAATTTCTAAATAAAAATGAAATAAAAGAGAGGAAATAATAATTTTAATCATTTAATTAATTAGTTAAATCAGAAAAAAATTTAAAAAGTTTAATTAATACCAAGAAAGTTCTAATTTTTTAAAATAAACAAAAATAGAAAACATAAGCCATAAAATAGAGGCAATCAATGATCGATTTTAAAATTATGTTGTCAAATGACCTTATATTTCATTTGAAAATTTCATTTTGTTAAATTAAAAATAAATTTCATAATGTCAATTAAAGTAAAATTTGCCATTACGTCAAAATTTTTATTAAATTTTTCTTTAGATCTTTAAAATGGTTTTTTATACTTTAAAATTATTTTTACCACAATTAACTTTCAATTTTACTTCCAAAAGGTTATCTCGTTCATTTTGTTCAACTAAAAATTTTCAAAATTCACAAACAGAACAACAACAACTTTCAACTGTAAATCTTTCGTTTGATCTTCATTTAGAGACTTTTAAACGAAATGAAGGTAAAATTGAAGCAACAAATCCATTAGTGATTACTCATGGTATTTTTGGTCATAAACAAAATTGGCGTTCAATTGCTAAGGCTTTGCAAAGAGAGCTAGATAATTATGTATTTGTTGTTGATATGGTTTATTTTTTTAATTTTAAAATCCTCTCCTTAAAATAAATTTTTTTTAAGAGAAATCATGGAGAATCTCCACATGTTCCAGAATGTAGTTATTCGTTAATGGCTGCAGATTTACGCGAATTTATTGAAAAGGAAGTTTTGAGTCGTTCAAGATTTAAAAATGTTTTTTTGCTTGGACATTCAATGGGAGGGAAAGTTGTTTCAGAATTTGGTTTACAGGATTCTCAGGTTTTTTTTTATTTAAATAAATTATATCAATTTCCTTAGTCTTCTACTCCTCTACTCGAAAAATTAATAATTGAAGATATTGCTCCTCACAGAAGTACAACTTCTTCTCTTAATAATCATGAATATATAAATGCTTTAAAGTCTTTGGATTTGCACAAAACAAGAACAGAATTAGACAGAGAATTGAGAAAACAAATTGTTAATGCTGATATTAGAGCTTTTTTGCTTACTAATTTGTACAAACCAAGGTTTTTAATTTTTAAAAATTTTTTAATATTTATTTTTGGACATTTTGTCCTAAAAAGTTGTCAATTTTGAAAAAATTATTTTTTACCCAATTTTCAAAAATTTCCTCTCAAATATTTTCTAAATTAATTTTTTTTAATTTTTCAGGGGAGGACGTTTCCATTGGCGTTGTAATCTCTCTGCTCTAGAATCAAATTTAAATCATTTAATAAATTATAAACTTGAAACTAATTTAAAACAAAAATGTCCTACCTTGTTTGTTTCTGGAAAAAAATCTGATTATTTAATTGTTGAGAGGGATAGAGAAGAAATTTTAAAAATATTTCCAAAGGCTGAATTTGTGGAAATTGGAGGAGCTGGACATTGGTTTGGAAAATTTTTTTTTTTAATAAAAAATTAATTAATTGATAACTATGTGTGAAAATAATTAAAAAAAAATTTTTTTTTTTGGACAAAATGTCCAAGACATATTGCCATAAATCGATTTGCTAAAATTAAAAAAATCATTTTAAAATTATAAAAAAGGAAGGAAATGTTTTAAAAAATTTAATTTTTAAAATTTAAGGGTTCACTCGGAAAGGCCAGCACAATTTATTCAACACGTTGTTAATTTTTTAAAGAAAGGGTATTTTATTTATGAACAATAAAAATGTTATTTTTATTTTTAATTTATTTATTCTAGAATTAAATTTAAATAAAACTATACAAAATATTTAAGTACAAAAATGTTAAATATTTTTTAAAATTAATTTTTGACATTTTGAAATTTTAGTATTTTGAAGTAAATGAATTTTAAATATTTTATTTATTTAATTGGTTTTTTATATATTCAGCAATAACTTTAAAAGGCCGCATTTCTACTTCTTCATAAAATTCTTTTGATTTTGTAATCATATTCTCTTCAAGTCTATTTACTAAAGCAACGCAACATATTGCACCTTTTTTAAATAAAATTTTTTTAGATTTTTGACACTTTGAAAATTCGACATTTTGAAATAATTAAAATTTAGTTACCTGGAATTTTAGCTCGATACGTAATTGCAGCGAAATATACACACTCCATCTGGAAAATTAAATATTTTATAAAAAAGTTGACATTTTGAAATTTTTACCATTTTGAAAAATTTTCCCAAAATAATTAATTTTTAATTACCTCAATATTTTTAACACCTAATTTAACCAGTTTATTCATAAATTCCATTTTTTGATCATTATCGTTATCACAAAAATATCCATCTCTTCCTCTATATTGACCTTAAATAATTAAATTAAAATAATTTTAAAAAAGTTTTTTTTACTTTCATAGAAATCATCAGAACAAAGAGTAATGCCTTTTTCTACTGGAAAATTTTGTTGTTGAGCAACAAGAAATAATTCTTCACTTAAATTTTGGTCCAAAATGGCTTGGCGTTTAATCTATTAAAAAAATATTTTTGGTCAATGGACAGTTTGCCCAAATTTAAGGTTTTGGACATTTTGCCAATTTTAAAATTTTTGGACATTTTGCCAAAAGTTAAAGTTTTGGACATTTTGCCCATTTTAAAATTTTTGGACATTTTGCCCAAATTTAATATTTGGACATTTTGTCTAACTAACTAATTCTCCCCCAATCCATTGATATCTGAATGGTTCCAAAGCAGTATTTATTGCTCCATTAGATATAATAACTGTCCCAGGCTGTACTCCAACTCCACCACTTGTTCCAAGTCTAAACATTTGAACATTTGTAGCTTTTGCACATTTAAGAAGTTGAAGAAGTTCATCCATTATAATTGACATTGAAGGGCCTCCCATTCCATGCTATTAAATTAATTTAATTAAAAAAATTCTTTTCAAGATAAAATACTTACATTTGCCCAAATAACAGGACCAGTTTTGTACATTTCGTAACGATCTGTTTTACAAAGATTATTGCTTATTGGAAATCCATATATTGTTGAAAACAGTTTGGCGTAGTTGTGCATTCGCGTATAACTTCCTCCCAAACAGACAAACTTAAATAATTATTGGTACCGAAATGACCAGTCAACCAAAGGGCTTTTTATAAATATTTCCGGATTGGAAGATTAATCCGGAAAACCTGATGGAGTTTTATTTACAAAATAGAAATCAGGAAAAATTGTTCTACAGAAATTAATTAATTTTTAACTTACTTTAACATCACCATATTCTTCTCTAAAATTAGTATTTTCTGAAGTTAGACCCAAATGATAGAGTATTTTAATATTGTTATTTGTAATTGTATAATTTGTAGTAGTTAAATTATTATTAGAAATTAAAGAGGAAGAGCAAGGCATTTTTAATTAATTCTTTAAAAAATAAAAAATAATTTATTTATTTATTTTTGTTACTTTTTATTTTATTTGTATGCTTTAAATTAAATTGTATAAATTTATTTATCATTTTTTTTTTCAATGAATAATTCGATAAGACAATTTATATATTGTAATAAAAAACGATCTTTTTTTTTATCGAAAAAATAAATAAATAAATAAGAAACAAAAAATATAATACAAAAAGAATTTTTTTTATTTCTTCGTTAAAAATTATTTACTGCAGGTGTTTGCAGTGAATAACAACAATTTTTAATTTTATTGGCCTTTTATAATGTTTAATTTTATTTATTAAACATTCCGGAAAACCGGAATGATCTTCGTTGTCTTCTAAAGAAAATATTTTTCTTAAGTACATTAGAGTCTGAATTTTTTAGAAATTAAAATAATTAAAGGGAAATATAAAATATTTAAAATATTAACCAACATAAAATAAATTAATTGCATAAAATGATAATTATATTGAAGTAAATATTTTAAATATATAATCACATTTTTTATATACGCATGACTTTTAGTTTATTAAATATTTTTTTATTTTAACATAGAAAAATTTTCAAGAAAGTTTTATTTTGACTAGTACGGGGCAACGATTGAAAATAGAGAAAAAAAATTTTTTTTCATTATTTTCATTATCTAAATTTAAAAATAAAAATTTATACTTAAATTTTAAAAATTTAAATAATTTAAAAACTTAACTAAATAATATAAAACGACAATTTATAATTTAAATAAAAAAACAAAAAGGAAAGAAAAAATGTCAGATTAGTAAAGTCAAGTTATATAAAAGACTTGTCTATTTATAAATAATCTTGTTTTAATACTCAACTGACACTTTCCTTTCTCTACGCATTACAAATCCTTTGTAAAATAATGGCTTTATTTGAGCAACTTTCTTCAATAAAAAAAAAATTAATTTAAAAAATTAAAAATTTTACAAAACCTTATATTTTTCCTCGTTCTTTTCACTTGATTTTTCTATTCCGAATTTTATGGGCAAATCTTCAATTGAAATTTTTGAACTAGAAGGTGCTTGTTGTTCTTCTTCTTGTTTCTTTATGCTTGTAAATTCCTAAAAATTTTAAATTTTAGTTAATTCCTATATTGGACATTAGGGTCTGAAAATAAATATTTATATTATTTTCTTAATAAATTTAATTTAAACTGAGACATTTGGAAAGTTGTCAAGTTTATTGACATTTCCAGTACTGGCTAGTCTATTTCCTGCAATGACAAACATTCCAGCCTTTCTTAAATGTTCTTTTCCTTTGAAAACAACTGCATCAACTCCTTTGACTATTTCCTACGAAAAAAAATAATGTAGACTCTAGTGACCCTATGACATTAGAGTCTGCCTAAATTTTACAAATAATTTTAGAAATATTTGCAAGTATTTCTAAATTATATTCTTTAAAATTATATATTTAAAAAGAAAGTTAACAAACTGAAGGAGCAGTGCTAATTGTTTTTACAATATTATGTCCTGCATCAACAACTGTTTTTTCTACTTTTTCTACAATTCCTTTAACCTCAGAAAATTTATATTGAAAGCAAAGAATAAACCCTTTATTAAATCCATTATTAGAGAATCTAAAAAAAAATTAAAAAAAAAAATTCTTAAAAATAATTACTTTCTTTTAGAAATCCAATTTGCTTTTCTGTTCGTCTCTTCAAATTCTATACTATTTTTTGTTGTTTTACAATCATCATTAATTCGATTTAAGAGCAGTTTGTAGTCTCCGGATTCTAAAAATTTTAAATATTTCAAAACGTCAATTTTCCAAAATGTCAAAAATGTATACCTTTAAATTGAACGGTCATCTCTAACATTTTTAACCATTTATTTTCATATCTAAATTTAATAATAGAAATAGGAACATTAAATTCCTCAATTAATGCTGCATTTTCATTTTTATGTTCATTATTTATAACTCCTTCAATTAATTTAATTTTTGAATTTATTTCTTCTTTAATAATTATTTTTTCATTTTTATAAAATCTCCAATTAAATTCATATTCAAATAAAGGAATAAAATAATTAAAAATAATTAAATTTGAATTAAAACACAAATTAAATCCTAATAAATACTCTAATGCCAAATATTCCCTTTCCTTGTAATTTAAACCATTGACATTATATAAATTCGACACTTTGAAAGTTTCCCCTATTTTTAAATTTATTCCTATTGCGTGAATTTCTGCATTATCTATTTGTTTACATTCATTACTAATTGGATTGAAAAAAAATTCTAAGCTTGGATTTTTCATTCCGACAAATTTTAAGGTAATTTCGAGTGCCTTCTCCATTTTGTCAATACCAAATATTTCAATCTTTTCGACTTTTAAATTTGAATTTTTGTTTTCATTAAAGGAAATGTTTGGGGGTATATCTGGTATCATTTTTCCTTTAGTTGACAAAGAATATTTTAAAATAAAGAATAAAACCAATAAAGTTAAAATAATGTTCATCTCTTTGCCTAAAAATTTAAAAAAAAATAGAAAATTTAATTTGATAAATTTTATAGTAGAATTGAAAAAATAAATAATATTATTCGTAAAATAAAACAATAAAAAAATAATTAATTTAAATAAAAACATTAAATTAAATTTTTTTAATTATAAAATAAAAAATGAATTTAATAGGATATATAAAATTATAAAAAATCAATTATTCGGTAATATGCCATTGAGTGAAAATGAAACAAAAAAAAATTAAAAAAGCCAGTCTAAATATGATAGACAATTTTAAAAGGTCGTCCTTTGTTTTCTCGTCCCTGATTTATAAAGAGAATATTTCAAAATTCGAAATGAAAAATACGAAAAAGTTTTTTACAACTTCATCCCATTCTTTACAAGTGTTTAAATTTTTGTGGAGAAATTGGAGATGAATAATATTTAAAATGTTTGAAAATTTTGATAAAAGTTTAGTCTTGACATTTTAAAATTACCACAATGTAATTTAGTAGATAATAGTAGTCTTTTTTTGCAAGACAGTTAGAGTAATTTTCTGTTTATAAAATCTTATAAAATTTTCTTTTTTGAACTTATCTTTTTTATCTAATTTATATTACCTAGGTATATTATAAATTTTCAGCTTAGTTAATTTATTTTATTATCATATTTTGATCGTTTACAACTTAAAAATGGGTGCTTATCGTTCTAAACCTGAAAAGGAAAAAGTTTATGAGAGCGGAGGTAATGATTCTATTCGTTTTGCTTCTTGTTCAATGCAAGGTTGGCGCATACATCAAGAGGATGCAGACAATTGTATTATTGATTTTATGCCTAACATGAGCTTCTTTGCTGTTTATGATGGGCATGGAGGTTTCTCTTTTTTTATTTGATTTCCTTCAAGGATTGGGTCAGGTACATATAGAGATTATGTTTAACAAGTCTTCGCTTGTGTGCCTTCAAGAAACGCTTTCGAATGTATAAAAATTCCCTTGTCATTAGCTTGATTATAGCAAGAACCCATTTAGCCAATAAACAGTTTATCATTACAGCAATTTTTTTTTGGAAATTAGCTCATTCTGGGGAGAATCTTTACGATTATTAGCTTTTTAATGATTAAGGAATTATTTTATTCTCAATCTTTTAAAATCCTTTTTTTGCTTTATTTTGATATTGCTTCCTAAATATTTTTTAAATTAAATAAAAAAACATCATTTTTAGGTCCAGAAGTAGCTCAATACTTATCACTTCATTTTCCTGATTATTTAAAAAATTTGCAATTTTTAAACAATTTTGACTCTGATAATCTTCCAACAAACGAAGAAATTCAAAATATACTTGGTCAGGCTTTTTTGCAATTTGATGAGACTTTAACAAGTCAACCAGTTTTTGAGAAATTGACTGCATTAACAGTGGATAGTTCTAAGCAAAAAGATTCACCAAAAACTGAACAGGAAGAGCAACATGAACTTTTAGGTTAATTTATAATTATTTTTTCGATTTTAATTTCCTTTGTTTTCCTTATATTTTTAATAACAAATTTAGAAGAAGCAGTAGCATTGTCAAAAGAGTCAAGAATTAGCTTAGAAAAAATAATTAAACGTTATACAAAATATCAAGAACTTCTACTTAAAAATGCTTCATCAAAAGAAGAAAATGAAGGGGAAGAAGATGAAGAAGAGGAAAGTGAAGAAGTTGTTGAATTAACAAGTGAAAGATCTTGTCGTCGGATTACTAAACGTTCTGTTATGTTATTTAATTCTCCACAAATTCCAAAACGTATTAAATTGTCTGATGAGGGTTTAACTGAAGAAGGTTTTTTTAATTTTTGAAAAATTTTTTTTTTAATTTTGGAATTTTCGGTTTTCGATTTTTTTTTATTTAGTACTAGTTTTTAAAACTTTTTTATGATTGGTTTAAGTTTAATTTTTCCTTGTTCTTAACCCCAGAAAAACTCTAAAATGATTAAAAATTGCATTGACTTGAACTTTGATTAATTTAAAAATTCTGACTCAGAGACCCGTGATTTCTTTTAAAATTTTCTTTACAAAATTTAGATTTTTTTTTTAAATTTAATTAAAATTTCAGAGCATAATGTGGGCACTTCTAAGGTTAGTGAAGAGACTTTGGGTGAAGACAAAAAAGAAAAAAATGGAGAAAAACTTTTGTTTGATAAAGATACTATAAAGAATAACAAAATGGATGAAATTAGTCCTTCAAATGGAAAGATAAAAAATAAAGAAGTGGAGGAAAAGGAACAAAATTTTAAAAAGTTTTTTATTTTAAATTAAATTTAGTTTAAATATTTAAGCAAAAAAGATCTTAAAAAAGAAGAAGTAATTCCTCTTATTGCTGCAAAGGAAGAAGAACTTGTATTACCTGCATTGGAAGAATTTGAAGTTTCTTCTACAAGTACATCAATTACTTGTAAAACTACAGTTACTAATACAAATATTACAGGTTTAAATTTAATAAAGAAAAAAATTTTTTTAAATTAATTTTTTAAGCTGGAGATGGAATAAAAACTTCTTTGCCAAAAAAGGAGACTGCTGCATTGTCTATTAAAGATGAAAAAGAAATTGCAAAAATTGAAGAAATTCCAAGTAGTAGTACAAGCAATTTAAATAAAAATAAGCAGCAAGGAATCGCTCAACTTTTGCGAAATTTAGATGAAATGAATGAAGAAGAAGAGGAAGAAGAAGATTCTGATTATAAAGTTGAGGAAGATGAAGGTGAAATTGCTGATTCTACATCAAATGAAGTTGAGGATGAAGAGGTTTTTTAATTATATTATTTTTTATAATTAAAAGAAAGGGTAAGAGGTGATGGTAAATAGTAAATTTGTTGGTAAATTAATTGAAGAGAAAATAAATTTTTTGTTTTTTGTTTTTTTTTGGAAAAAATTAAACAAATTTGGTTGACATTTTGTCCAAATTATTTGAATTTTTTTTAAGGCTGAAGATGAATGTATTGAGGGAGAAGAAGAAGAGGAAGAAGACTCTTCAATTGAAGAAGAAGATTTGAACTCTTTAATGATGAGGACAGATGCAACCCGTCCTGGGTTTGATTCTGGATCTACTGCCTGTATGGCCTTTTTACTTAAGGTTTTTTTGGTTTAAATTTTTTATTTAATTTTTAATTAGAATCACATAATTGTTGCAAATGTTGGTGACACTCGTGCTGTACTCTGTCGTTCAAAAAAGGCAATTGACCTTTCTGTTGATCACAAACCTGAAGATAAACTTGAAAAGGATAGAATTAATGCTGCAGGTTTTTAAAAAAGATTAATTTTTTGCAAAAGAATTTTTAAGGAGGAAATGTTAGCTCTGATGGAAGGGTTAATGGAGGTTTGTGTTAAAATTATTTATAGGAAAAATTTTTTAAAAATATTTTAGGTCTTAATTTGAGCAGAGCTTTTGGCGACCATTTTTACAAACAGGAAAGAAATCTTCCATTACATTCTCAGCAGATTACTGCTTTTGTATATTTTAAATTTATTAAAAAATTTGGACCCTTTATTTAGACCTTCTGCCCAGTTCAGTGCCTATTATTAATTGTTAATTAATTTTACATTTAACTACTAAAAATTAATTAAGAAAATATAAGGAAATGTAGGCTTTTACATTAACTGGTTAAAAAATTTCTTTTGACACTTGGCACCGAACTAGTCAATAAAGGGAGCCGAATAATACATTATTTTTTAAAATTTATTTTAATTAAATTTAGCCAGACATAACAGTAACTACTAGAGACTTTGAAAATGACGATTTTCTTGTTGTCGCATGTGACGGTATTTGGAATTCTTTGACTAGTCAGCAAGTGTGTGATTTTGTTTTGGAACGAATTAATTGTATTGGATTAAAGGAAATAACTGCTGAGGTTTTATTTTAAATGAATTTTTTTAAGACAATTAATTTTTTTTAAAGATTTGTGATTATTGTTGTGCTAATGATACAGATGGTGATGGAACTGGTTGTGATAATGAAACAATGTAAATATTTTTTTTTGGATTTTTAATTTAAAAAATTAAAAAAAATGGGGAAGAGAACATTAAATAAAGGTTATCCTTTCTTTTTATTTCTTGAGGACAAAATACTTTAAAAAAAATTTTTTTTTAAACTAATTATATCTAAAGTTAACCTTTAATTTTTTTAAAATATTTTTTCTGACCATAAAACTATTTCTTAAAGTTGAGTTAAATTTTAAAAAATGTTTCTAAAGTCCTAATTTAATTTTCTATTCATTTATTAAATTGTTTAAAATTAAATTTTTAATTTTAAAAAGAATTTTGATTGATTTGAAAAAAGAAAGGCCATTATCTCCACAAGTTTCTTCATCAACTTTATTAATTACTGAACAAGAAAATCAACCAAATAGTAAATTAAATATTTTAAATGAACAGAAGATGGAAGAAAATGAATCTCAAAATAATAATGAACATGGAGAAAATGTTAAAAAGGAGGAGGGGGAATAAATAAAATTGAAAAAGAAAAAGAATTAAATATTCTATTTATTTTATTTTTTTTTTAAAATTTTGATTTGAATTTGTTTTAAATTCCCTTATTTTTTTTTTTTATTGAACCTCAATAATGGAAATTAAAAAATTTATTATTTTGTTACTGAAAAAGAGCTTTGTTTTTTTTCTTTGTTTTATGGTGTTGTTGTTTGTTTTAAAATTTACTTGAAAAAAAAAAAAATTATAAAAATTTTAAAAGGGTTGAAAATAGGCGTAAATTGAATAAGGTTTGGTTTAGCTGGTTGTGGTTTTGTTTATGAAATTGATGGCAAAGGTTCGAAGTACACTGACTGTCAACATTTTTATTTGCTTTAGATTATTAAATAAAAAAAAATTTTTCTTTTGTTTTTTACAAATTAAAAAATTGTTAAATATTTAAATATTTTTTTACTTGATATAAGATTAATTTATTCACAATTTACTTATAAAATTTTATTTAAATTTATTCCCTTAACATTTTTAATTTTTTAATTTCTTTTTTTAATTATTTAATCCAATAATTTCTTCTCCATCAGTAGTATCAACAACTTTAGGTGCTTTTGTTTTTCCTCCTTTTTTAGATTTTTTATTTTTTTGTTCCTTTTTCTCTCCACCTTCTTTGTGATGTTTTTCTTCCCCCTTTACTTTATGCTCTCTCACCTTCTTAGTATGAGGACATTTTGTAGTTATATCTCCAATATTTTCCGGAGCTTCCGGATATTTATTTTCCTTAAAACAAATTTAATTTCATAACTTTTGGCATTCCGTATTTTTTAAAAAATTTAAATTAAAAAATTACCCCCTGAGCATTAATTGTTTCCAAAACCAATTGAAGAAGAAAAATAGCTAATAGAACCTTTGAAAACATTTTTTAAAATTAATTTTAATTTAATGAATATGTATTAAAAGCTTTTTAATTCTCCTTTTATATGGTAATATTTTAATGGCTGTATAAACTTTTTAAAAAATTTATTAAATATTTTATTGTCTGAAATGCTTCATTAAAAATTAACTTTCTCTTTCTCCTTCTGATTTTTGCCAACTTTAAAAAATTTAAAATAAAAAGCGTGGAAATCCAACAATAATTTAATTTTAAGTTAACTCAGCTTTAGAAAATTGAAAAAAAAGCTTAACTAAATATATTAAATTTTTTAAAATAATTACGTTTTAAAATTTTGACTATTTGTCCAGAAATACAAATATTTATTCAATTAAAAAAAAATTAATTGTAAAAACTGCTTGAAAAAATTTAAAAAAGAAAAGAAGAGAAAATAGTAGAGAAAAAGGAGAGACGCTTAAAGAAAAGAATAAAGAGAAAGAGTGTGTGTTTATTCAAACATGTTTAGTATATAAAAGAGAATATTTAGAAATTAAATTAATTCTTTCAAAAATTATTTTAAATATTCTTAATAAATTAAATAATGTTTTATAAAATATTTTTTGCTTCAATTTTGTTTAGTTTGTTGGTTAATGGTGATTTTTATTAAATAAAAAATTTTAATATTTTTTTTAGTTAATAATGCCTATAAGTGTCCAAGGATTGTATGCAAAAGTAATTGTTTTCTTAATTTAATTTAATATATTTTTTATTTAATTGCCAAGTACAAAAAAAATCTAAAAATGATTGATTGACTGTCCAGTCGTTAAATCTATATTTTAATTAATTTTTTGAAAATCCTATTAAGTTAAGAATTTTATTTATTTCAGAGGATTCACAAAGCAAAAGTCAATGTTGTAATTATGACGATAAAAGTTGTACTATTAGGTGTCCAAACGGCTATAAATGTGAAGTTATTGGTTGTGACGGCTTTAGTAAAATATTAAATTTTAATAATTTTTATTAAAAAGAAAAAAAAAATTTAAAAAAGTTCTGAGGGTCTAAGCATTCTTTTTTTTCAAAATAAAATTTTTGTTAAATTTTAAGATCCAAATATTCCATGTCCTTTTGGCCAAAGTGATTGGTATTGTCCTGCAAAGTATGCTTGTGCTTATAACAATTATTGTATTGATGTTTAAATAAATTAATTTTTGGGGGGAAATTAATTTAGTTATTTAAAGGAAAATAAATAAAAAAAAAAAGAATATTTTTTAAAATTATCCAAATTTTGTAATAGCAAAATTATTAGAATTATTAAAAGGATTATGTCTATAATTTATTCCTCTTGTATTATTTAATAAAGTATTATTATTTATTATTCCTCTTTTTGGTAAATAACCAAGCATTTGAGGGCCTGTATTATATTCAACTTGTTGCAAACTTTAAAATAAAAGTTAAAGTTTGTTCAAAAAACATTTACCGTTGTTTTCTAAAGCAATAAATTAATAAAAACACAATAGAAATAATAAGCCATGTTGAACCAAGAATTGAACAGACAACAAGAACAAAAGCTAAAAATTGTAAAGCATGTTTTTAAAAAAAAGTTATTGTTAAAGTTTGTTGTTTTTAACTTAATATTTGAAGTTTTTTCAAACAAACATTATAAAAACTCAAATAAAAACATACTAAAAATTGTTTTTGGATTTTATTCCAAAAACAAATTGTTTTTCTAACATAAACAAATGTTTTAATCTTACCTCCTGACTCGTTTGTTGTTGCCAACAATTCCTTATCACTCAAAGTGTTTTTTGCTTCATTAACAGATTTTCTCCTTTCCTCGTTGTTAACCCTTTCAACAACAATTGTTGATGTTGGTAAGGAATGGGAATGTTTTTCAAATATATTTATGTTTGTAGTTTTAATTTTTATTGCTTCATGTGTTGTTTCAGATACGACTTTTGTTGTTGTTATTAAGGTCGTAGTTTGTATTGTTGTACTAATAGTTGAAGTATCAACTTGAAAATAAAATTATTTTAAAAGGAAGGAAAAAGAAAATTAAAAATTACTATTCGGAGTACATAGCCTACGTCCATCTCCGTAAAATCCATCATTACAAATACATTCTGGAATCTGTTAATTACAAAATTTTATTTTATTAATTTTAAAAGTTACCTCTTCATTGCTTGTATCACAATGTGCATTTTTATGGCAATGTTCGTTAAAACGTTTTTTGCAGGGATCAAACACTATAAAAATAAATGTTAATATTAAGAAATAAACTTGTTTCTAAAAATGTTTTAATAACTTGTTTTTTAAAAATAAGCTTAATTTCAAAAGAAAACATATTAAACCTTTTCTAAAAAACATAAACATGTTTTTAATATTTAGTTTTGTAAATATGTTTTGCATAAACAAAATAAGTACTTTAACAAAATGTTTTTTAAAATTTAAAACAAATAAAAACAAACTTGTGCAATTAAATCCATTACCAATAAATGTTGGGGCATTGCACGTGCATGTGTAAGAACCTGGAGGGGTGTTCGTGCATGTTGCATTTGGCGAACATTTATGTAAATGAAGCAAACATTCATCAACATCTTCAGTACAGCTTTTACCAGTAAACCCTTAAAAATGTTTATTTTATTAAAATTTAAATTATTTACCAGTAGCACATAATCCCCCTGAACACATTCCACTAGCAAAATCACAAGGAATAGAGTTAAAACAATTACAATGGAATGCACAATCAAGACCCCAAGTACCAGGTTCACATTCTTAAATATTTAATAGTGAAGAATTTTTTGATTAAAAACAATTTTATTTACCTTGCTGGCACATAGGAGGTCCTAACATTCCTGACTTGAAAATATAAAATTAATTCTAAAATAAATATAAACACTAACTGGACATGAATAAATCTTTGTAGGATGGTCAATCCGAAAAATCCACTAAAAATATTTTTTTTTAAATTTAATTTAAAATCATAATAAATTTATTTACCTTCCCAGGTTGCCCAACATTCGAATATTTTAAAAGAAAATCAACTGGCAATGATTGAAACCCCATAAAGGGATGAAAAATTCCTGATAACATTTGTTCATTAATAGAAATGCTTTCATATAGGAAAATAGCAAATGTTGAGAAAATGTTTTGTTTAAGGTTTTCAGGTGTTTGGCCTTGTATTAATGCTATTTGAAATGTGTTGTACTTAAAAATAAATTTAAAAATGTTTTAAATAAACTTGTTTAAACTTTTAAACATAATAAAGTTTACGAACAACAATGTTTTTATAAAACATTGTTTGTTAAGTAAAACAATTAAATATTTAATGTTTTATTTTCCTTATAAATTAATAATTTTTAAATTATCTTAAATTTTAGAAAAATCAATTCACTATTCTCGAAAAAATTTTCATAAAATCAATTTATGTATAACGTTGCAATTGGGAAACATTTAAAGTGCATTTTTATTTCATTAGTTAACAAAACAGTTTTTAAATAAATTTTAAAATTAATATTTATGTAAAAACATAAATATTTATTAAAACAAGTTTATTTAAAACAAGTTTATTTAAAACAAGTTTATTTAAAACAAGTTTTTTTAAAACAAGTTTATTTAAAACAAGTTTATTTAAAACAAGTTTATTTAAAACAAGTTTAAGCAATTTTTTTTTAGTTTTTTTCAATGAGGATATCATTGTTTTTAATTACTTTATTAACTGTTTTTGTAACTTCAATATTTTTAACTTTTATTTTTCTTAATTATTATACCCAAACAGGTAAAATTTATTTTATTTATATTCTATTTTATTTAAAGATAAATATACTACATCGGAAAAACGGTTAGCACTTTTAGAAGCAATTCCAAACAATGGAACGGTAAATTTAAAATATTTTAATTAATTAATTTAAAAAAAAAGGTTGATCCCCGTGTTCATTATGAACAAGGACCTAATGGAATGATTGCAAGAATGGATATTGATTTGGGTATTGTAAAACATCCTAAGCAAATTAAAAAGGAATATAAGAATTAAAGCATTGTAAGCATTTTTTGAATTTTCTGAAATTAGAATTAAAAAATTCACCATTTTATCATTAAAATCCTTTGAAATCGTTGTTGATAATGTTCTAAGTTTGTTAAATGTTGCAACAAAAAGTAAAGTTGTTTTAAATTCTGCAATTCTAAACCCGTCACGAATAAGAAGTGAAGCACGCGATAAAAGCCCATTTTGCTTCTTATGTAGAGGGGTGTTGTTAATCAATTCTATTTAAACAAGAAAAACATGTTTAAATTAACAAATAATTTTTTAAAAAAGCTTGTTTTAGGCTTGTTTGTATGAAAGAATATAACAAGCATGTTTTAACATGTTTAGTTTTAAATAAACTTTTTTAACACATACAAACATGTTTTTAAACATAAAAAAATGTTTTGTTTAAATTTTTAAATAAACATTTTTTACCTTCATCAACAACTACAACATCAATATTACTTCCTATTGCCTTTGTATCATAATTAGCGACTAATGGCAAAATTAGAGGAGGCAAACCACTACCATTATCTGTAAAAATATTTGCTACAACAGTTTCGTTGAGAGGCGCTCCAATTGAAACAATTCCTTTAGGTGAAACATAAAAAGAAGAAAATTGTTTTCCAAAAATATTTAATGTTCGTCCATGCTCTAGGTGAACTTCTCGAATTTTTAATGGTAAAAAACTGTCGTTAAATAATGATAGAGAATTTTTTTTAATTGTTGTAGGGAAGAGAATGCTTTCTATAAAAAATATACCTATATAAAGTTTCTTAATGTTTTAGTTGTTTATAATAAAAAATTGTTTTGATAAATTTGTTTTTATAGAAAAATAAACTTGTTTCATATAAAACTTGTTTTATTAAAATTAAACATTTTTACAAAAGTTTAAATAAACTTTCTTTTCATTAAACTTGTTTTTATTTTTAAAACGTTAATAAAAAAATATAAACTTACCATGACATTGCCTTCCATCCCCAACAAAACCTTCTAAACATTCACAATGAAAACTTCCTTCTAAATTTGTACAAATTGCAGATCCTTTGTGACAATTTGAAGGATCAGCACATTCATCAATATCTTGACAATAATTAGAATTAGGCTTACGTTCAAATCCATTATTACAATCACAGCGAAATGAGCCTATTAAATTAATACAAGTTGAATGCCTTAATTTTTAATTAATTTTATTTATTTTTAATTTATTTTATACTTTCCACAATAATATTCTGCTGTTTGACATTCATCAATATCATTACAACCAACAGATGTATTTGGATCTCCATTAAACCCAGGTAAACATTCACATTGAAAGCTACCTATAGTATTTTGACAACGGGTATTTGCATAAGGACAAACATTTTCTAATGTATTAAGTGCAGCATTCTCTGCACATTCATCGATATCTTTTTTGGAAATTTTTATTAAAAAATAACGAAAAATATTTAATAAAATTTTGTACCTAAACATCCTTTCCCATTTGGATCTGCAACAAAACCAGAATTACAAACACACTGTAAAGAAATTATTTAAACATTGTGTTTATTTAATTAATTTTTTTGTTTTAAACATTATTTAAAACAACCAATTTTCAAGTTTATTAAAAACATGTTTCTAAACAAATAAGGTAATTTAAAAACAAGTTTATTTAAAAATGTTTGCTAATAAAAAGTTTATTTAAATCACCTGATAAGAACCAGGCAGATTTTGACATTCAGCATTTGGTCCACAAATTTTTTCATTATTAGAAGCACATTCATCTACATCCATACAGGCCTTTATAATATTTTTAAATATTTTATTTCAATTTTTTAATTAACCACTCTTCCATCTCCTTGCCATCCTGGGGCACAACGACACTCTCCTCCTTCAAAACAAATAGCTTGTTCAGCAATACATTGATGTTTGCATTGTTCATAAATTAAATTAGATAAAGGAATAGATGTTGTTGTTGTATGTTTAGATGAAAAAGTTGTTGTCAAAATAGGATGTTGACGAACTTTTGATTGTTTTGTTTGATTTAATGTTCGAATAGATAAATTAGAAGGATTTGAAGCAGAAAATAAAGGCTTTAAAAAAGTTTTTAAATAAATTAATTAATATTTTAATTTACTCGAATAGTAACAGGTAAAACTTTAATTGAATCCCCTATTCCTTCATTTAATTTAATAGGTTGTCTGTCCTGTTGTTTATTATTATTTATTAATTTATTTTTTGTTTTAGATCCTAATTGAGGAATTAAAGAAAGAGAAGCTATAGGAACGGGAATTTGTTCTTTATCTTCTTTTATAGAAAATAGTTGATTATAACGAGTAATTGAAGCTTCTGTTGATTGTTCTAAAGCACTATTAGTAAATTCTTGTTGTATGCACAATCCTGTTTGCTTATCATATTCAACACAAAAACAAAGGAAAGAGCCAGGAGTGTTCTAAAAATAATTTTAGAATTATTATTAAAATAATAACCATGCAGTCAGGTTGTTCATTTGGACATTCTGTTGTTGGATCTTCACATTCATCAATATCTTCATTACATGTTGGAGGTCCTTGCCAACCTTTTTAAAGTTTATATTGTTAAATTAAAATTAATTTTAATTATTAACCAGGACTACATTTTGATTCAGGACAATGTCCATTGTCAGTATTACACGCTTTTCCATCAGCACAATGACAAGATTTTGAACTAAAAAATAAACTTTGAAACAAACTTCAAAAATAAAAACATAAGAAAAATGATAAAAACAACATGTAAAGAACAAATATAAAATAAACTAAACATTAAACATCGAACAAAAAACATTAAGAAAAACACAACAAACAACAAATATAAAATAAACTTTAAAAACATACCAATCCATATACCATTGTGTTGGCAAACAAGAATCAACACATTCTAAAAATTAAAATTGAAAAATTAAATATTTAAAAAATAATAACCCAATCCTTGAAATCCAGCACCACAAAGATAGATACGTTCAGACTGGTCAATACGTAACAACCATTCTCCTGGTATGCCAATATTTGATTGTTGTGTTACTTGTAAGTAAGCTGTCCCAGTCCCTGAACCAGGAAAAACAAAATGTTTGTTTTTGTTTTGTTTTTCTTGTTGTTGTCTTTTATGTCTTTCTAATATAGGAATAGCTTCTATTCTCCTATGTTTTTGTTGTTGTTGAAAGTTTTGTTGGTCGTTTAATTTGTTTTGTTCATTTAAGTTTGTTTGAATGTTTTCCTCTGTTTCTTTAAGTTCTTCAACGGTTTCTTCTGCTATAGGCATTAATGTTTGTTCTTTTTCTTTAATTTCTTCATGTTGTAATGAGGGTAAACTTGTTGTTAGACCGTTTATTCCTACCTAATATTAAAACATTTTTAAATTTTCATAAAACAAACAATTGCTTTTTCTTCTGGAACATGACTATAAACAAAATGTGCAAAACATGCATTCTTTTCAAGTATAAGAGCTAATTGGAAAAGAACATTCTCTCCTTCTCCATCCTCCAACCATGTAATAATTAATACAGATTGTGGAGTAAATGAGTTACCGTAACGAAACTGAATATTTACCTCATTTTGAGCTAATCCTAATGTATTCTCTTCTAAAAGTAATAAATTAATATAAAAATACAAAAAACACACAAAAACACAAAAAATACAAAAATTTACCTATACTTTCTCTAACAAAAAGTCTTCTTTTATAACTTCCGCTTTGCTCACTTTCCGTCCAAAAAACAGCAATTAATGGTTCCCCCGATTTAATAGGTATTTGTGTAGGCATTGAAGTACCAATAAAATTAGGGCTAAAAGAAACAAGACCATTACGACAAATCTAAAAATTAAATTAATTAATTAAAATTTAATTTAAAAAAAAATTACCCAAATTTTATCAAAACTTTTTCCCATAAAAATTATTGGAATACTTGGCCTAAATTCATTATATTCTTGAACTAATTCTGCATCTCCATTTTTAATTCCATAAGGGTATAATCTTGCTGAGAAAACAAAGGGAACCTTTAAATAAATAAATTAAACATTTTTAATTTATTTAAAACAAATTACTGTAATGTTTAAATCAATTTGTTGACCTCCAGACCCAACAGGAGCTTCTAATTGACGTTTTTGTCTAACTTAAAATTTAAAAAAAAAATTATTAAGAAAATTTAAATTATTTTTAATTTTACCTTTTTGTAAAGAATAAATTCTTCTCCTTTCGAATATAGAAGAAATAAATTTATTTTTGTTAGAATTAGTAGTTTCCAACATAAATTGAGATAAAAAATTAATAATTATAATATTTATTAAAAATAAAAATTTAAATTGCATTGTTAGCTTAAAATAATGTTTAAAAAAATATTTTGAAAAATGTTGAAAGAAGAAAGTTTTTTTTTAAAACGTTTTTTGTTCAAGTAGTCAAAGTGCGTGACCTCCATAACTTTAACGCCTATAACTTTTGTTAAAATAAATAAATTTTCAAGTTTTTGGTATCATTCGATAGGGAATTAAATTCTCTATAAAATAATAAAAAAATTAAAATTCTAGGTCATTAGAAAAAAAATATAGTTGAAAAAACAGCAATTTAGTCAGTTTTTGTTGTTTTTAAAGTACAACTTTTTTGTTCAATTTTGTAAAATTCTGATTTTTAGAAATTTTGTAGTCCATTTTCTGCTCTATCGAATGGTACCAAAAGTTTATTAAAATTGACAATTCATCATTACAGAATTTTATAAAAGAGGAAGTTAGGCACATACACATATATAGAAAACATTACCCAAATTAATTTTTAAAAAAATAATTAAAGGAAAAATAAATATCCGGATCAATTACCAAATAATAATATATCAATTTCTATTTGATTGCGGTGTGGATTTTAATGTGAAGATGAAAGGTGGGAGGGAGTGTTTTTGTTTTGTGAATGTGTGCCGCCGACGGCGCCACCAAACCAAAAGGTATATATCGACTGGTCAAAATCGGATGATGAGAAAAATAAAAAGTAAAAGAATCTCTTGTAAAAGAAGGTTTCTCTTCAAGGAATTTTAAAAGTAAAAATGAAAAAAAAAAAGAAATTAAAAAAAAAAAACCAAAAATAAGTACCTAGAAGGGTGAACTCCTGCCGAGAAAAAAAAATCCTTAAAGTATTCTACCCAAATAAATTTTTTTTATTTGATGATGATCATATTTAAAAAAAAGACTAACAATTTATTTAAACAATTTTAAGAAAAAATAAATTTTACTCAAGAGAATTTTCTCGCACCAAAAAGGCCAAACATCAAAACCTCTTTTTTAAACAAACATTAAAAAATGTTTCCGGAAAAAAGATAATTTAAAAAAAAAAAACTGAAAGTAGAGAAACTTTCCGGAAAAAACTTTTTAATTATTTAAAGAAAAGTTTCTTAAAGAAAAGAAACATTTCCTTTATCTTATTGCAAAAGTAATATAAAATTAAAATTAAATAAATTTCACACAAAATATTTTTTTTTTTTTTAACGAAATTTACAATTAGTTAAAAAATACAAAGATACACAAAACATAGTTTTTTGGGTGATGTTGGAATGAGATTTTTTTTTTTTTAAATTTTTTAAAATTAATTAATTATATATATAACAGAATTTGTCACCCTCTCTTAATCTTTTCTTTTTTCTTCTATTTTATTTTTTCTAATTAGTTTTATTTACAAATATATTTACAAATTAAAAAGAATTTTTTTTTTTTGTCGTTTTTTATTTAATTAACACAGGTGTTGTTGAGATATTACATTAAAATTAATTTTTGTGTTGACCATTTTGAAAGTTGACATTTTGAAACTATTTCTAAATTTTGTTGTTTTAATTTAGGTTAAAATTTTTAAAGAATTTTTTGATGTTTTTAAATAATTTTTGGTTAATATAAGTTGTTTAAATTAATTAAAAGAGAGAAGAACTATATAAGCATTATATATTAGAGTAAACAGCCTCCCATAAAGAAAATTTTTTTTTTCAATTTACAAAAATTAATTAATTTTTTTCTCCAACAAAATGATAAGATAAACAGTCTTCTTTTTTTTTAATTCTTAATTTTTGTTCATTCTCGTCCCATAATTCATTTTATAATTTTTTTAGAATTTTCAAAATAATTATTCTGTGTTGTTTTCTCCTTAAAATGCCTTTTCTTTTTATTTTGATTATTTTTATCCAAATTATTTTCGGTAATTATTGCAGGCATTAATGGAATTAGTATATTATAGTGTAAAGGTTTTTGACGAGATTTAATCCAATAATGCTTTCGTAATAATTCCCCTGCTTCTTCACGGCATTTTAGAAGACAACAAGTGTCAATCTTAAGATTTATTTTTTTTTTAAATTTTAAAAACGTTAAAATTATTTTTAATATTTTTCCTTTTAAATGTTTAAAAAAAATATTTTAGGGCTTTTGTTAATAATTTTTATCGAAAAACATTAAAATTAAATTATCTGAAACCAACAGGTTTCGAACCCAATCAATAAACAACAATCTTACCAACTACACCAAGGAATTATTTTTAAAGATTTTTTATTTAATCAAACCTGAAAAATATTCGTTAATGACTGGGTAATTCTTCTCCATTCAACAGTTGTGAATTCTAACATAACCGAAAGGGTTGAAAGGGCCAAAACTGAAGAAGAATAAGACCAAACTAGACGACCATTTGAAATTATTAACTTTAAAAAATTTTTTTTTTTAATTTTAAAATTAACAAAAAATAAACCTCAAAATTACGTCGCAAAATTCGTGAAACAGCCAAATGTGGAGTTCCAATAACTGCTAACATTGCAGACAAAAAACGGTCAAAACCTAAATTATATAGATTAAATTTAAGAATTAAAAACAAAAAAAAAAATACTTGGTAATAGTAAATCCCAATTAAGTCTAGAAAGCAATGTTCGCTCCATTCGGTTTAATTCCTAAAGAAAAAATTGAAAAAATTGTTTAAAGTCAAAATTTTAGTTTTGCCCCTTTTCTACACCATTCAAACCTTTTCTATATTTTTTGTGTTTATTTTCAAGTAAAAATCAAAACCCTATCCCACAAAAATAAATTCTTTTTCTAAAATTGTTCTTTACCACCCCCAGTATTTTTAAAAATTCTAAACAACGAGTAAATATTCTAATAAAATAGTGTTATTCAATTTTTTAAGTAATTCATTCAAAATTATTTTAAAAAATTAAATTTCAAACCTTTTGAGAAAATTCAGATTGTGCTCTAATTTCAGAAGCTAATTCATCAGAAGTTAAAGGTTCAGGTGATGGAATAGCTAAAATAATTGCAGCAGCTCTATTAGTTTCAAAAGCCTCAGATTCAGCATCAAGCTCTTCATGAAATTTAACAGCTAATCCAAGGGCAGAAACAGCTAAACAATGCAAATATTTCCCTTGAACCTGAAAAGAATTTATTAAAGAAAATAATAATCCTTTAAAAAAATTTTTTTTTAATAGGGAGCTTATTTAATAAAAAGAAATTTATTTTAATTATTTTGTCAGTATTTTCGAATTAATTCAAAATAATTTTACCCAACTTTTCAAAAATAGAATAAAAAATCAAACCTTAACCATTCTCATAATTTTATCTAAAATAGCAATAGACAAGCCAACAGTACTCAATCCAAGACGAAAACGACGTCCCAACATTAAAATCCACTTAACCTGTTTGTCACGATCACAAAAAGAATCAATTTCCTAAATAATCTATTTAAAATTTTTAAAAAATTTAAACAAACCATGTATTGATGTTTTTGATGTTTCTTTAATTCGTTACATTCATTTGTACTTTTAAACAATAAAGAATTGAGTAAAACACGGGAAAGGGTATATAAAGCTGAATTGTTTTGTGTAAAAACATTCTTATTATTAGTTTCCAATAATGTCTCATTATTCATCGATTAGTTGCTAGTAATAAATAGAGAGTTTAATTAGTTAATTAATTTTGCTTCTGTAAAAAATTTACAAAAATAAATATATTCTCTTCGAAAAATAGAATTATTCATCCCTTTTAATTTTTGACATTTGTGTATAAACCAAAAGCTAAAAAGCAGAAAAAAAAAAGGAGGGCAAAAATATTCCCGCACCCTTTTTTAATGTTTGCCTTACAATAAAATATATATAATTTTCTATTTCAAATTCCAAAAATGTCAGAAGTTTTAGACAAAAAAATAAATGAATTTCATATGTTAGAATCACGAGAAAAAATTGAGCCAAAAATGAGAGAGAAGTATAAAAAGAGAAAAGAAAAGGGGAAAGAAGCAGAGAAAAAAAAGAAAAGGAAAAGAGAAATAAAGATTAAATAAATAAATTTCAAAGTGTAAAATTTCGATTAATTAAAAAAAAATAATAAAAAAAATCATTATTTAGTATTTCTTAATGTAAAAATTAGTTAATTAAGTATAATTTAGCTTACAAAAAAATTCCTTATGTTTTCTTCTTTTTTTGTAGAATATTTTTCACTTTAAAAAAGCTAAAATGTTCGAATGACACTTGGGACAAAAAATCCATTAAAAAGTGATTTTTTTATTTAAAGTTTTTAAATTTCTTTACCTTCAAAATAAAAAAAAAATTAATGATTGACTAGAAAAATTTATCAAAAATTTTAAACTGCACGTATTTCCATAAATAATTAAAGGAAAATATGAAAAATAAAAAATAATTCGAATTTAAAATCACAGATGTTAAAAAATAATTTTGCCGTATGTAAGTTGAGAAATAGTGGAGAGAAAACTATTTTTAAAGTTTTACTAGAAGATAATAATAAAATAAATAAATTAATAAATTGAGGTATTTACATTTAAAAAAAAAATATAAATTAAACAAATATTTTAGAGAAATAAAGGAAAAAAAAAAAAGTTAAATAAGAAAATAATATTAAAATAAAAGTAGAAATATCATTCATTCATTTTAAAATGCATTTAAATAAATAAAATATTTTAATAAATTTTAAATAAAAATTTTTTATTGGTTGTTAATAACTAGGAGGCGAAGAATTTTGAATAGACTGAGCACTTGAAGGTGTAGAACTTAAACCGGAAAAAAATGTAGGCGTAAATGGCTGTTGATCCTGTAAAATATTTAAAGATGAGAGAAGGTTTACGGAAAATACAAAAGAAATAATTATTTCCGGAAAATATATAAAACATTTTCCGGAAAAAATAAAAGTTTATTGTAGCTTACCTGAAACAATTTTTGCTGTACAGTTAAATCATTTAATTGAGTTTGACATGTTTGCGTTTTGTCAAATAATGTTGTTTGGGTAATATTGTCTAAACATTCCTGATTTGTTAAGAGTTGTTGTGTTTGTTGCAAGTTTGTTCCGGAAATTTGTTGAGGAGTTGAATGTTGGGGAATTGTATTTATGGGTGACATAGATTGAGGTAATGAAGAAATTTGTTGTTGTTGTGTTGTTTGTTGAATAGGTTGTTGGAGTAAATATTGTTGGGAATTTAATTGTTGAACAAATGTTTGTTGAGAAGTTTGTTTCGGAAAAGTATTTTGTTGAGAAAATGTTTCGTTTTCTCCTGTTGTTGTAATAAATGTTGTTGGCCTAGAATTATCAGAAAAACTACTAGAAAGTTGTTGTTGTTGTTGTAAACCAATTGTCATTGAAGATGTTTCGGGAAAAGAAGATGTTTGTTGTTGTATTTGTTGTAATTGTGAAATATGAATTTGTTGCATATGTCCAAAACTATTAGATCCAATATATTTTGGTTGTATTTGATTAGGTAAATTATTTACATTGTTAGCAAAATAATTACTTAAACCATTCAATACATTCAATTGAGTATTATTATTAATTATATTATTATTATTTATTTGAGTAGATGGAATAATTAATTGAGAAGTAGTTGAAACATTAGAAGAAATAAAATTATTAAAAACTGAAGTAAAAGGTTGTTGTTGTTGATTTAATAATTGATTTGTTATTAAAGAATTATTATTATTTTGATTATTATTTAATATATTATTTATTGAAGTTTGTTGTTGTTGTATATCATTAGGTAATATATTATTTGGAAATAATATTTGTCGAGCAAAATCAGAAAATTGAATTTGGTTAAAAAAATCTGCAACAACTTAAACAATAAATTTTTTAAATAAGAGAAAAAGAAAATAATTAATTTACTGATTGCCTCCCGCATCTCATAAGAAATTGTAGATATCGCGGTACCAAGCAACATCTGTAAATTTAAAAGTAAAAATGGTTTATTCGTGTTTTCCGGAATATTTTTATTTTCTGAAAGTTTTTCTGAAAGTTTGTATTTTTCCGGAATATTTTTATTTTCTGAAAGTTTGTATTTTTCCGGAATATTTTTATTTTCTGAAAATTTGTATTTTTCCGGAATATTTTTATTTTCTGAAAATTTGTATTTTTCCGGAATTTATGTATTACTTCCCTGTATTAATAAAGATTAAGGAAGCGACAATTGAGGATTTGATATATTGGAGAATGGCTAAAGAAGATGTTTTTTGTATTTTTTTTTTATTGTTTTTGTATTTTTAATATTCACTCTTATTTATATTCCTCAATTGTCGTATCCTTCTTTAGCCAAATCAATATCAATTTATTGTTAATCCTCAATTGTTGCAATCCAATTATTATTTTTCAATAAATGTAAACGAACCATCTTTAATTTAAAAAAAATTAAAAAAAATATTATTTATTAAATAACTAACTAATTTTCCAAATTTTTCAGCAGCTTCTTCATTACCCCTTTTTTGTACCATATAACGATATAAAGCATTTGTAATAGATGAACGAGCAAAAGAAATTTTTTGTTTAGCTGAAGAAGACAAATCATCGGCGTCTGAATCTAGGTTAAATTACCATATTAAAAGAAGGAAATTTTACCAAATTCAAAATTACCAGGGTTGAGGAAGAAAACTGCTTTTGCCCCAGCAAACTCGTTTTGGTCAATTTTAATTCTGCGAATAGGGTCTAATAAATTATCCAACATTTTGAAATTTTTACGATGAAAACCTATTGATCTATTATAAAATAAACTTTAAAAAAAACATTTTTAAATAACCTATCTGACTCCATTTTTCTATCAAAAAATGTTCCATCCGGAAAAACAATTGTATCCGGAAAAACATCAGGAGTATAAAAACATTGTAATAGTGAAGGAAAAGTAATCGCAGAATATCTAAGTAAAGCTAACTAAAAAAAATTAAAATTAAATTAAAATTAATTATAAATAATTTACTTTATCATTTAAATCTAATTGTTGATAAACAGGAAGCATTTTAGCCCATTCAATCATTATAAACCATTCACGTTCATGCCAGTAAAGATGATCTTTTTGTTCAGCTTTTTTTAATAATAATGTAGGTACTGGGTAAGGTAATGAAGCCATTTTTTTTATTGTAATAGAATCTTCAAATAAAGAAGAATTTAAAAGAAGAAGATCATTAAAAGATTTTTGAATATTAATTTTACTATTCCTGTAAAAATTAAAATTTAAAATATTTATTAAATTAAACCTTATTGTAATTAAAATATATTCAATCCCAAATAATCGTTGCAACAATAAATCCTCTTGGATGTGCTCTAGAATTGAAGGTTGTTGTGATTGTTGAGAGAAAGTTTGTGTTCTATTTACTAAAAACATGTTTTGAATTATTAATGTAAATATTACGGAAAACATATGTTTTAAAACTTGAAAACAATGTTTTCCGGAAAAATTTATTTTAAAACATAAAAATAATGTTTTCCGGTTAGTTATTTTATTTAAAAGTTTGCGTTTTTTTATTTCCGGAAATTTGTTTCAAATATAATTCTATTAAATATATGTTTAATTAATTTACTAGTATTGTTTGTTTCATCATTTATATTCATAAATGAGTTTATTGCAGCTTCAACCTGCGATGAATTTGTAAAAGTTGAAATAGCAGTAGAAGTGTTTCCATTTGTTTCTAAAGAAGAGGAAAGATTCTTTTCACCAAGTAAATTACTTCTAGAAATTTATTTTTAAATACTTTTTTTAATTAAAAATAATTTATTTACTTTCTTGTTCTTTTTGTATAACCAATAGGGTCCCGATTATTTTGTATAGCTAAAATATATATTTTAATTATTATTTAAAAAAATTTTTTTTTATTACATTCTTTGCTCATTCCCGCTTCTAAACATTTTTTAAATCGGCAATGCCTGCAAGAACAACGAGCATTTTTATCAACAGGACAATTCCCATCAAATTGACATTTAAACACTTGCTTTTTCATAACAGTACGGCGGAAAAATGTTTTACTTAAAAAATATTTATTAAAATTATTTTAATAATTTAATTATTATATAATAAAACAATTCTTTATCAATAATTACCTTCTATTAATTTATATATAAAAAAATAAAAATTATTTCTTAATAAATAAATTAATTTTTAAAAGAAGAATATTCAATTAAAATTAATATTTAAAAAAAAAAATTAATTAATTAATATTTAAAAATTAAAATCATACCAGCCATTACATGAAGGAGTACCATAATGATATCTATAAAATTAAAATTTATTTTAAAAGAGTAGAAAATTGTCGAAACATTTTTATTTGCATAAACTTTAGAAGAAAAAGGATTAATGCTTTAAATTTTATCAATTATTCTAGTTCTATTATTACGTTTTGTTATTAATTTTTTTAAATAAATTGTTTTAATACTTACCCAGTTGCGATGTCATTACAAACCTATTAAATATAATGAAAGTTTGTTTTACAATGTTTTTATTTTTGTAATGTTTTTAAGTATTTTATGATAGTTGTTTTACAAATGTTTTATTAGAAAATGTTTTTATATTTATTTTTTTTTCTTTATTTAAAACATTTGTAAAACAATGATGAATAAAAACAAATAACATTAAAACATCAAAACAAACAGTTTTTTTTAAAAACAGAACATACCGCACAAACTTCAGGTATGTTATTAGCATCATTTGTTCGTTTCAAATTCTGGAAACTTGTTGTTGAGGTCGGTAATCTGCTTTCATCGTTTCCTTCATCGATTGATTCTATACAAATATCAGCAGAAGAGGTAGAAGAAAAAGAAACTACAGAAGAAGCAGCAATTCGTGAATTTGGAAATGATTCTTTTCCATTTCCGAGATTATTGTTTGAACATGATGAAATAAGAAGAGGAAGAAAGGAAGAAGAAGAAGAAGTTGAAATATCTTCATTATTTTCCATTTTTGAATTAAATATTATTTATTTATATTATTTAATTTATTTTTTAAGTCAAAATTTTTATAACATGTTATTATGTTTTGATAATTATAGTCTTTTTTCTTTAATTTATGTTTTGTAATGTTTTGTATGTTTGTATTCTGATGATGTTGTTATAATGTTTTATTGATTTTGTTTTGTTTAATAGTTTGATTAAAGTTTCTTTTTTTAATTTAATGATGTTTTCGTTGTTTTAGTTTTGTAGTTTTTATTATTTTAATATTGCGAAATTTTCAATACAAAATATTCTCAATGAAGTCGCAATTTAAGAAATGCTTATTTTATTAGTCTATTAATTTAAAAAATGTTTTAAAATATAAATAATGCACATGAATATTATGTTAAAACAAAAAGATATTTTTCGATCTAATTTTGATTATTTCGTTAATTTTCTAAAAAAATTGTTTGCACTTTAGATTTCTTTCTCTCTGTTATTTTGCCTTTTTTTAAATAATAATACCTTTAATTATTTTCAAATTAAATAATTGAGAGACAAATGAAAAAAAAATAAAATTAGCAAAGGAAAATTAAAAAGGTAAAAGAAAAATTATGTATGTTGTCCTTTTTATTTAAAATTAATAGGGGAGGTTAAGAAAAAAATTTTTTTTATTTAATTTTGATTTGGCTAAGCCGTTTTCTTTTTTAATTTATAAAAAAATGAGGGAAAGAGGTAATGTATATAATAATTAATTAATAGGTGAATGAAAGGAAAATGAAGAGATGAAGACGTGGATATATATAAGGGATTGACAGAGAGAAATGAAGAGGTTAAAAAGATAAAGAAGAAAAAAATTGAGAAAAATATTAAAAAACGGAAATACAAAAGAAAATCAGAATATTTTAAAAACAAACATTATAACAACAGAATAGAAAAGAATAAACAGAAGTTCAAAAAAACATTCATAAAAACAAAGAAATTATTTAAACAATTATTTAAAAACATTAAAAGATAAACATTATAAAAACAAAAAACATTTTATAAAAAGAATAAACATGACAAAAGATTAAAAAATGTTGTTAAACAATTTTAAAAAAATTAAATAAAATTTATATTTTTTTATTAGACTAATTAAATAAAAAAAAATATTAAGATAAGAAAGGGGAAAATTCTAAAATTACAAAAATAATTATTTTTAACAAACTTAATTATTATTTTTTAATTCGTTCATGAAAAAGACCTTTTTTAGTAAATTAAATTAAATTAAAATGCTTTAAATTAAATACTCAATATAAATGATTTATTGAATTAATTTTTAAATGAGAGCTTGATAATATTAGAAATGAAAAAAAAAATTATAGAAAAGACGGAGAAGAAAAATTAATAAATTGAAAATTAAATTATATATGAGTAGTAAATAAAATTGCCAAGAAAAATGTTAATTAAAAAACGTTATTAAAAGATCATTTTAAAACTCAGAAAAAAATAAAAATAAATTTTAAAATTAATTTTAATCTGTGAACAATAATATTCTTTTTTATATAAAGTATTAATTTGTATTAAAATTGGCAACTTATAGATTTAAATAAAAAGGAAACAAAAATAGAAAAATTTAAATTTAAAAAAAAAAAATTAATAAATCTATTTTTAAAAATAAAAATACATTTTATTATTATTATTAAAAAAAAAAAAGTTTTAAAAACTAATGGTTAAAAAACATTGTTTAAATTTAAACTAAAATAAACTTTATTTTGTTTTAATGTTGTTGGTGTACAAATAATTATAATGTTTAAAACTTGCTTCAATTTTTTTATTTATTAAAAAAAAAAAAGTTTGTTGTTGTTTAAAAGATAAAATAAACTTGAAATTTAAAAACATGTAATAAAAAACAAACAAGAAAACACATAAAAATTAAATTAAAAATTAGAAAAATCAGAATGTTCAAAAATACATAAAGAAACACATATAATAATTAATTTGTTAAGTTATATACATGTGGCAATTTAACTTTAAATAAAAATTAAAACTTAAGTGTTGTATGCACAGAAGACGAAATAAACTAAAAAAAACTTAAAGTAGAATAAACATTTTATTTTTTAGAAAAAATATAATTTTTAAATAAAGAATTTTTAAAAAAAAAAAAAGTATAATTTAAAGAAAAAAAAAATTTAATGCATATTTTTTGATTAAAAAAAAAAAAAATAGTAATTATGTTTAAGAATATCAACAAAATAATAATTTAATTTAAAATATTATTATTAACAGTTAAGTAAATAAAAATAAAAATTTATTTAATAAATTAAATAAATAATGGCCTTAATTTAAAAAAAAAGTAAAATTAAAATTTATTTAATTTTTAAATAATTTTTGATTTTTTAAAGAAATTTAATGATGTTAAGGAATGCAGAAATGAATTGAAAAATTAATTTATAAAATAATCAAAACATGACCTAAAATTATAAAATTTTTTCTGAATAATTTTAATACTTTAATTTAATTCTGAAAAAAATTTTAGAATTTTTTTTATTAACAAAAACAAAAAAAAAATAACCAAAAATTAAATAATTTAAATAATAAAACAGAAATAATTTTTATAAAAAATATTTAAAATAATTCTCTTATAAATATATTTAACAATAAATTAAAAAAAAAACAAAATTTTTTTTTGTCTATAAAAATAATTTATTTAAATTTATTAAAATAAAATTAACAGAAAATAAGAACAAAAATAAATAAATAAAATATTTTAATGTTTTGTATTTTTCGAAGAGAAGAAAAATTGTTTGATTTTTGTGCATATGCAAAATACATATTAAAAGTATTTTTTTTTTTTAAATATATTAAATATTTTTATTTACTTTTTAAAATAAAATAAAAATAAAAATATAAAAAAACACAAGTTGATAAGAAAAGAATAATTATTAAAATAAATACATTTAAAGAAAAAAATTCAAAAATAAAAATTTTGAAATACGTATATACACAAATCAAGAAATTAAAATTAATATAAAAATTGTATTTTGTTAATGAAATACAATCTTTTTAGTACTAAATTTTTAAAATTCTGGTTAAGTATTTTAAATAAAAAAAAACACAGTTTTTTGTATGTTTAGACAAACATTCTGATTTTATAAAAAAATTATGTTTTACGTTGAAAATAAAATTTCTGAAAATAAAAAAAAAATAAAAATAATTTAATAAACAGTGTAAAAATAATCAATAAAATTGTTAAAAAGTTTAAAAAAAAAATTAAGTATCAAAAAATAAAACAAATAAATTGTAACAATCTATGTACACAAAAAAAAACTTTACTGTGCTCAATAAAAAAGTAATAAGAATTTAAAGAGAAAGAAAATGTAGAAAATGGGGAGTTTCAATAAATATAAATATTTTTTAACTTTATAAAAATGTCCAAATATGTATTTTATTTTTTTCTAAATAAATTATAAAATATATATATTATATTATGTATGTATATATAAAAAAAAATTAATAAATTATTGAATAAATTAAAAAAAAAAAGAAAAAGGCAATTGGAAATAAAATAAAATTAAAAAATTTTTTCTTTTTTTTTTTTTATTAAAATTGATTTATATTGTTTTATAAAATAAGTTAAAGCTATTTAAATAGGTGAATAAAAGAAAACTTTGTCAAGGGATTAATGTTGTATTAAGTTGAAATTAATTGTATTTTTCAATAAAAATTCCGAAATGTTGGAAACAAATTCTGAAATGTTTATTTTAAATAAAAAATTCCGAAATGTTGGAAACAAATTCTGAAATGTTTATTTTAAATAAAAAATTCCGAAATGTTGGAAACAAATTCTGAAATGTTTATTTTAAATAAAAAATTCCGAAATGTTGGAAACAAATTCTGAAATGTTTATTTTAAATAAAAAATTCTGAAATGTTGGAAACAAATTCTGAAATGTTTATTTTAAATAAAAAATTCCGAAATGTTGGAAACAAATTCTGAAATGTTTATTTTAAATAAAAAATTCCGAAATGTTGGAAACAAATTCTGAAATGTTTATTTTAAATAAAAAATTCCGAAATGTTGGAAACACGAATTTAACAAATTCTGAAATGTTTTTTAAATAAAAATTCTGAAATGTTTGGAACAAATTCTGAAATGTTTATTTTAAACAAAAAATTCTGAAATGTTTGGAACAAATTCTGAAATGTTTATTTTAAACAAAAAATTCTGAAATGTTTGAAACAAATTCTGAAATGTTTATTTTAAATAAAAAATTCTGAAATGTTTGAAACAAATTCTGAAATGTTTATTTTAAATAAAAAAAAATTTGATTGTTTTTAAATGAAGATTCTGATCTTCAACTTTTTACAACAAACATTCCTATTTAATTTTAAACAAAAAATGTTCAAATATTATTTTATAAAAACATTTTATTTAAGTAAAACAAAATAATAATTGGTAAAAATTTTTAAAAATTGCATTAAACATTTTCTCATTTAAAATACAAAAAATAATGAGAAAATGCAGTTAAACCCTTAAATAAAATAAAAATGTGTATTTTATTTTAACTGCGTAAATCTCTACTATGTATAATACTATATATTAATTTATTAAAAAGGAAAAAAAAGTATTAAAGTTATAAAATTGAAATTTATAAAATAAAAAAATAAATCTTATAAACTAATAAATTTTTGATGCTAAATAAAAAAGGAAATATTAGCTAAAAAGAAGATTAACTAAAAAACTAAGAAAGTAGTAAGGATTAAAACTATGTAAACAAAAAAGTGTAAACAATTAAAAAATAATTTTAAATAAATAAATAATAAATATTCCCACCTTTACTTCCAAGACAACAAAAAATATTAGAAATAAAATTATATTTTTATAAAAAAAATTTTTTATCTAAAAAAAAAATTAGGAAAAAATTTAAAATGCAAAGAAAAATAAAATGCAAATAAAAATTAATAATTTAAATAATAATTTTAAAAAATTAAATCAACAAAAAATTGAATAAATAAAATGAGGTATATTTATTAACATTCCGGAAAGATTATAATTTTTAATAAATTAAATGTTTTCCGGAAAAATAAAACAACTTACGGTTAAACATAAATAACAAATTATATTTTTTCCGGAAAATTAAAATAAATTCCGGACAGTTTGAATTTAATGTTTTTAAACAAAAATAACCCAAATATTAAAATATCAGAATAAATTAATTATAAATTGAAAATATTTTTAAATCAAAATTTAAAAAAAAAATGAAACAAAAATATACAATAAATTAACCTAAATAAAATTTTAAATTTAACAAGGTCCAAGAATATTTTTATTAGTTATTAAAAAGTTGAGTAGAACGTGTTGCTTAAAATATTTAATTTTTAAATAAATTTAAAAAAAAAAAAAATTAATTACTTGATTAGGAAGTACAGGAAAAGGAAAATTTCCAGTACAAAAAATAGTAGGGCTAAATATTGTACTTAAATTCTCTGCACTGAAAAAAAAAGAAATTAAATTTTATAAAATTAAATAAATAATTAACCTCATTTTATTTTCGTTTGAATTACTTGCTATTTTACGTAAATGAGTCAATAAAGTCCTTAATTAATTAATTTAAAAATTAATTAAATAAATTTAAAAATACCTTAAAGTATCTTTATTTGCTTCATTTAATTCATCCAAGGCATTCCTTTTAATTTAAAAATTAATTAATTTTAATTTTTAAATTTACCGGCAATTTCTAATTCTTTCTAAATGATCAATACTATTTGTATATGATTTCAAAAGTGCTCGAAAAACACTAAATGGGACCTTAAAAATTATTTTTTTAAAAGTTTTAATTTATTTAAATTTTAACCAATTGTTGGGGAAGAAGTCGAAGATATAATTTAAGAAGACCAGCAACTTTTAATATATTTATTTTTAATTATTTTTAAAATTAATTTTTTAAACCTGTATGAATATCTTCTTCTAATCTTAAATCAACATTATGTGATAAATCATAAAGTCTTCGAAGTTTGTCAATTCGTTCAAATGAACCAGAAACTCTTTAAAAAAGAAAAGAAATATTTTTAAATTTAAAAAAAAAAACCTGTAAATTCCTTCAGTATTTATTCCCCTTCTTTCAATTTCATCTATACAATTTAATAAAGGAGTTGGTACCCTAACATTATGTGCTAAACCTTAACAAAATTAAATTTACAATTTTAAATTAAATTTAAATAAAACAAAGTGTTGTTAAATCAACAGCAAACATTCTTTTAATATATTTTGCTTCTGGTCGACAATCTGGACGGGACTTTTCACTACATTTTAAATGAGCAGAGAATCCACAGTCGAGGCAACGAACACCCTATTTTAATGTTTTATTTAATATGAAACCAGAATTTAATTAAAACATTAAAAACCCCTTGCTTAATATAAAACCAGAATTTAATTAAAACTTGAAAAACCCCTTGCTTAATATAAAACCAGAATTTAATTAAAACTTGAAAAACCCCTTGCTTAATATAAAACCAGAATTTAATTAAAACATTAAAAATCCCTTGCTTAATATAAAACCAGAATTTAATTAAAACATTAAAAAAAACCTGCTGTACAATACCCCAAAGAAAATTTCTACAAAAATCACAATAATGAGGCATTTTAAATGTAAAAGAATTAAAATTATGACAACGAGGAGGTGTTTGGCGTTGTTTGTTATAAAGTTCAGGTGCGCGGTGATAATGCGAATAAGGGCCCAAAATAAATTCAAAATTAATTTAAATTAAAAAATAAATTAACTAAGTTCATAAACAGCTTCATTAGCCATCTAAAAAATTAAAAATAAAATTTAAATAAATTTAAATAAAAATAAATACACTATTAATATAATTTGAAGCATGTTTTTCTACATACATAGAAATCAATCCATCCTCAACTAAAGTTTCAATAGAATCATAACTAAAATAATTTTTTAATAATAAAAAAAAATCAATTTAGAAATAAACCGTTTAGTCCCAATATAATGAGCACCATCATAAAATAATTTATAATTATTTACAACACCATCAAAAACGACATGAAGTGTAAAAGCATCTTCTGAACGTCTTGAAGCACGTACTAAATAAGCCCCTTCTCCTACTACTGAGATTAACTTAAAAATGTTTTTCTTTTTTTTTAAATTTTTCATTCAATTTAATGTTAAAAAATAATTTTATATTTTATTCTTCTAACCTTTTCTGCCTCATCTCGATCGATAAAACCATGAAATTCTTTTCCATAGAAATAAGGTTTATCGATTATCTTATGTTGGCAAATAACCATTATTGGTTTCGGCGCTTTCTCTTGCAATTCCATTAATTTAGTTTTCCAATAGCCAAAAGTTTCTTCATCTTCTTCCATTGTTTCGTTTTTAATTGGGAAAGATTTTTAAAAAATTGAATTTGACTTAAATAAAAAAATTTTTAGAAAAAATAAAAAATTTAAGTTAAAGTTTTTTTTACCTTTAACATAATATTTATCTATTTAAAAAAGCTTTGGCAAAAAAAAAAAAAAAATAAAAAAAAAAAGCTAACGGCACTAAACAAAGTCACGAGTGTTTGTACATAAATATTTCTTTCATTTGCCTAAGTTGTTAAAAAATTTAAAAAAATATTGTGGAAAGAAAATAAAATATTAGTAGGATTTCTATTCTGACTAATTTTATAAATAGAGTATAGAAAATGAAGAGAGACAGAAAGAAAAACACAAAAAACTTTTTTCTTTACTCGGAAAATAAAATGAATTTATTTAAATATTTTAATTTAATTATTTAAAGAATGTTAATTAATATTTCTTTAATTAATCTTAAAAAACAACATTTTATTTCATTTAATTCAATTGTAAGAATTTAGTTTAAACAAAAATGTTGATAAAAGAATATCGAATACCTTTGCCGTTAACTGCAGAAGAATATCAAATTGCTCAGCTTTTTATGATTCAGGTTTTTTTTAATTTTGTTGAGTTAGTTCCTTGGATTTAAAGAATGATTGTTGAAAAAATTCTGGTTAGGTTTTAGTTTTTTTAGAAAATGCATTGGCTTGGGTTTTAGGTATTAGAAGGGGCCCATTTCTTGTCTAGGAACAGAATTATTTTACCTAAATATATTTCATTTTATTTTTGCAAAATTTTCTGTTAAATTAGTAAGAGAAGAAAATAAATTTTCTCTTAACTAATAAATTTCCTTCTTCAATTCAGAAAAAATCTCGTCTAGAAAGCTCTGGAGTAGGCAGTGGTGTTGAAATAATTAAAAATGAGCCTTACAAAGATGGTCCATGTGTTAATTCTGGTCAATATACATATAAAATATATCATATTGGAAATAGAATTCCTCGTTAGTTTATTCTAATTTTTTAAAATATTTTTAAATAAAATTTATTTTAAGTATGGATTCGCAATATTTTACCTTCTTCTGCTCTTGAAGCGCACGAAGAATCTTGGAATTCCTATCCTTATACGCGTACTCGTTATTCTTGCCCAATGATCTCACATTTTAGTGTTGAAGTTTCTATTTTTTTTAATTTTTAATTAAATAAAAGGTTGAAACGAGGTATTTAAATGATTCCGGTAATTCAGTAAATGTCTTCAATTTAAGTCAGGATGAACTCAAAAATCGTGTTATTGGTATTTTTTAAATTAATTTAATTATCTAAAAATTAATTTCTTTTCTTCCCTTTTTCTGATCATCATTTTGGATTATTAGAGCAAAAATAGAAAAAATATTTTTTTAAATTAATTAGTTAGTAAAATTATTAGGCGTTGAGAATTTATTTTTAAATTAAATATTTAATTTAGATGTAATCGACTTTGTTCGTGACCCAATTTCTTCCCATGATTATTTAGCTGAAGAGGACCCAAAAATATATAAATCAATAAAAACAGGTAGAGGGCCTTTAACTGAAAATTGGATTGATGAATGTATTTCTAATGGATGGCCTTTAATGTGTGCATATAAATTATGTAAAGTAGGATTTAAATATTGGGGATTACAAACACGTGGAGAAAAGTGGATACATGAATTGGCACTCAGAGTATATTTTTAATTTTAATTAAATTAGAGGGTGGTTTATTTCTTATCCCAAGAATTTTTCTTCATATCAAAAATTTTTAAGTGAGTCCAGACCCGACGTCGATAAATGGGTCATTAAATTTAAATTTAAGGGTACAATGCTTCGTGCTCATCGTCAAGCATGGGTTTGGCAAGATGAATGGTATTTTATTTGTTTTTTAATTATTTAATTAATAATAAATTAAAGGTATAATCTTGGAATTGACGATATCAGAAAATTAGAAAATGAAACAAAAGAATATTTAGCTGCATTAATGACACCTAAAGAAGATGAAAAAAGTGAAGAAGAAAAATTAAAAAATAAAAATGAAGGAAAAGAAATAATAGAGGAAGAAGAATTAATTGAATGTGGAAGGCTTTCCTGTTCAAATTCTGTTTCAGATATTTTCTTTGATTGTTCTGATAAATTTAATGAAAGAGAAGAAGATCAACAAAGGGAAAATCGAACAACTTTGGTTACTTTTTTAAATTAATTTCAATAAAAAAAAATTATTTTAAAGGTACGTTGGAGTTCAGAATTATTAGTTAATGAAGAGGATGGAGAAAAATCTCCTCCACGTACTCCACGTCCTTCAAATAATCGTTTTTTGCTTATTCTTGTGTTCCATGGAGATTTGTTTCCTACGGTTAAATTAAAATTCCTTTGATTTTTTAAAATTGTTTTTCAGAGTTCAACAGATTCAAAAATTATTGACACTAATACTCTACGCTCTACATTGGAAACTTTGATTACTTGTCATTATTCACAACTTAAGGGAAGAGTACATGTTCAGGTAAAAATCAGAATTAATTTAAAACATTTTCCGGAATTGAATTATTTAAAAATAGTTAAAATCTTTTCCGGAAATATAAAATTAATTTAAACCCGGAAAATATCAGAATTTGTTCAAAACATTTATTTATTGTTTTTAGTATGTTACTTGTGGAAACGAATTTGAATCACTTGCTCATTCATTAAATTCCTTGTCATCTTCATTTGGCAATTTTCATCCTTCAATCGGTCAATTATTATCATCTGATATTTATACATTCAATGCATCTGTCAATCAATCAATTCTTACAGCAAATAAAGTTTTTCGCAATTTTTTAAATTCTGAAGCTGGGAAAATATTTGAAGAATGTGGAGATGGGGGAGAAATATTTGTTATTGGAGATTATATTGGAGGAATAATTATGTATGAAGCATTAGCTAAAAGTAAAAATAATGAAGTTAATAATTTTGATTATAATGTGGATAATACATCTAATTATCGAACACATAGAGTACATAGCCATTCATCTTCTCCTAGTGTTAATAAAAACAGCAGTAGCAATAGTAGATCAAAATCTCCAATGTTTACTTCTTCTGTTCAATTATCTCCATTGTCTTCCGGAAAACAAGGGAATAATAGCAAAGAAGTATGTTTTATATAAAATCAGAATATAATTTTTATTTATTTCAGAATTCAATTACAACAACAAATACTTCACATTCCTATTCATTATCAGCCAGTGCTGTAGATTCTCCAAATAATAATGGTGGTCAATTTTTTAATTTTGATAATAAATCAAAAATACAAGGAAGGGGTTGTTCGCCCTCTCCTTCATTTGTTACAGATGAAAAGAAAAATAAAATAAAATTAGCAAGTCGGCAAGCTTCTACAAATTCTTCGGTATTTTTATTATTTAAAAGTTTGTTGATAAAATCAGAATTTATTTTGAACATTTTCCGTAATTTAATATCAGAATGTTTTTAATATTTAATAATAAAAATCAGAATAATATTTTATTTTTTTAGCAAGAACCTTCACATTATTCTGTTGTCAATAAACCAATATCTGAAACTTGTAGCGATGTTTTTCTTGATTTTCACCCAACTACTGCTTTTTTACTTGGATGCCCTCTTGCATTATTGTTAACACAACGTCAATTACTTGGTTTTTTATGAATTATATTTTAATTATTTTATTTTTCAGATGAGCATAACCATCAAAATTTATCATTATCATGTGATCAATTATACAATCTTTTTTATCCCCTCGATTTATGTGGGACTAGATTAGAGCCTGTACTAAATCCTAATTTGGCTCAATTACCAGCACCTAAAGTCCCTCGTTATCAACGTTTTCATTTACTTGGAGATGGAAATGATATTCATTTTGATGTTGGTTCTTCTACACCAATGATTTGGGGAAGTCGAAGAGTAGATCATGAATTGTATTGTCCACCAGAAATGAGTACATTACCAGCTTTGGCATTACCAAATATTTTACATGTTTCTTATTGGGAATCTAAAGATGTTGGAGCATTTATTTTACGTACTTTTTTGCGATTTGATGATATTAATGGAGGATCTCTTTTGCCGCTTAAGAATTTAACAGATCATCCTCCACTTAACTTTCAAATGCCTTTAAGTATTTGGAATAAACGTAGGACACGTTTTAAGGTATTATTATGTTTAATCAGAATTTGTTTTAAACATTTTCCGGAACGAACTAGAATTTATTTAAAAAAATTTCAGGAATTAAGATCAGAATGTTTTTCCGGAAATTAAATCAGAATAAAACATTTAAAACTTTTCAGGTTGCAAACTTATCTGCTAACCATCGTGCTAACGATTTGCTTGTTGTTGAGGATGCTGAAGAACAAATAGTAAATGCTCGTTTTTGTTATGGACCAATGGATTTAGTTGCTCTTTCACAAGAGAATGTTTTAGTTTATGTTTTACAAAGTGGTAGTGAATGGTCATTTAAAGGTGTAGAAACAACTGATAAACATGGACGTGTTTCAATTAATTTAGGGAAAAGTTTACCTATTGGAATACATTATGTTAAATTAATTGTACAAGGAGATCGTTAGTTAATTAAATTTTATTTTTTTTTATTTATTTTAGATACTTTTCTTTCTGTAAGTATTGCAGTTGTTCGTCGAGGTACTCCACTTGTTGTATTTAGTATTGATGGATCTTTAACTGCTTCTGTTTCTGTAGTATGTTTATTTATTAAATTATTTTTTAATTTAATTTAATTTTTTTTTCTTAGACTGGACGTGATCCAAGGTTAAAACCAGGTGCAGTTGATGTTGTTCGTTTTTGGCAACAACAGGTTTTATTATTAAATTAAAATTAATTATTAAATTAAATTAAAAGGGTTATTTAATTATTTATTTAACTGCTCGCCCTGACATGCAACAACGTTTAGTCTCTGCTTGGTTAGCTACACATAATTTCCCTCATGGTTTATTATTCTTTACCCCTTCACTTTCTACTGAACCATTAAAACAAAAAATGCAATTTATGAAGCATTTGACAGATATTGGACTTTGTGTTCAAGCAGCTTATGGAAGTAGTAAAGATATACCTGTAAATTTTGAATTTTTTAAAATTAATTAAGGTAGAAAATTTAAACATTTTTCTAAGAAAATTAAAATAAATTAAAATTTCAAAAATTAAAGGTATATTCAAATGCTGGCTTAGAACATGAATGTATTTTTATTGTTGGAAGTAGTCATAGACGTAAACATTTAATTGATTGTATATCTTTAGAAAATGGATATTCTCCTCATTTACATGATTTACATTCTGGTAATTTTAAAAATTAAATTTAAATTTTTTTGGAAATTATTTTGAATTAAAAAAATTTTTTTTTAAAATTTAATTTTAAAGGACGTATAGAAATTGCTCAACCTGTTGAATATTTTATTGCTAACAAATCTACTAATAAAAACATCAATAATTTATCTGACGAACATTTAATTTTAGAAAATACACAAACTTCAACATTTCATTTTGCAACACAAAGATCTCCAATGCAACGAACTTTAAGTTTTGGACCTCGAACCGGAAAATACAATTGTTCAAAAAAAATAAGTCAAACATCGTCTTTATCAACAAATTAAATTTTAAATATTTAATGAACAAAAAGTTGAGTTTTTTAATGAGGTTGGAAAAACATTTAAAACATTTTTTTGAACAACTTGATTCTTTGTTTGAATTTGTTTCTGATTTTTTGATATTTAATGTTTTATTATTATGTTTTTTCTAATTTCTAATCTTTAAATATTCCCTTATATTTTACATTAAAATATTTTTCTTTCTTCTTTTACATTTAAAAAAAATTTTAAAATCTACATAATTCCCCTCTCTATACAACATTCATTCCTATCTTCTTTAACCTCTTTTTGCCATTAGTTTTTATTTAATGCTTTAAATTTCCCCCCTATTTTTTATGAGCTTTCTCGGTATTTTTCTTTTTCTATTAAAAATCGGTTAAAAAAAATTTAATTTTTCAGAAATTTTTAGTGTTTATTAGTGATATTTAATTTTAGCCCAACAATTTATTTTTAGTTGTACCTCCTTCTTTGCTCATTTTTTAATATTGAGTAATTTTATATAACATTCTTTCAAAGCTTTAGAATTTTTTAAAAATAATAAAATAATTTTTTTTCAATTAAAATAGCTGTGTATACATAAATTAGTTGAGTAAATATATGCCAATGTTAGTTAGAATAATTAGCCGACAATTAAATAAACAAATAAAGAAAGGAGGTTTATTTTTGCCTTGGGGAAGGTAAATGTTTTGTTTGCCTTTATTTATATTTATTTAAAAACTCATGTTGTTTTTGCTCATTCTAATGTTTTTCTGATTTAATTCTGATTTGATTAGGATGTTTTTGATGTTTTTCTGATTTAATTCTAGTATTTTTCTTTTGTATTTCTTTTATTAATCTTAGATTTTTGATTTTTAAAAATTATTCTTTTTAATTTTTACAAATTTTAATTGACCACCCACAACGATGACACTTTTTTGTAAGAACGTTCTTCCTTTTCTCATTTTATCCGAATATAATTTAAATGTGTTTTAAATAGAGAAAGGTCAATCTCTATACAAACACATCTTTTTTTTTTTAATTTTTGACATTTCCCCTCTTAACCAAAAATGGGTATAATAAAAGCGTCGTTTTTCATCTCCTTTTCCCTTACATTTTTCAATTTTTTTTGAAGGGAGAAGGGGGAATGGTTATTTTATTTTTTTTTTTTAATGGGGTGAGCGAAGGGGGGTGGAGGTGTCTTCTCATCTTCCTCTTTTTTTATTTTCCCTTATTTTCATATCTCCATTTTCTTTATTTCCTCATATTTTTATTTTGACCTGCAATTGGGCAACCAAAGAAGGGATTGAATAGCCTTTTTAAGAGCAAAAAAAAATGAGTGAGGGAAATCCCCTTCCCTTCTTCTTTTTAAAATGAAGAAAAATGAAAGAAAAAAAAACGTGGTTGTGTGCCGTGCCGCTTCTCTCTCTTTATTTGTCGGTTTTTAATATTATGAGGGGGGAAGGCCTCATTTGTGTGTTTTTGGCAAAAAAAAAAAAAGTAAAAATGGGGAAAGTAAGGAGAAAAAAAGATAGGCGCCAGTAGTTTATGTTTGTAAATGTTGTTGGTCATTTTATGAGAAAATGAAAAAAAAAAGTAAATTGATATACAAAGGGCAAAATATAATTCTGAATTTGTTTGAATTAATTTGTTTTAGTTAAATTCTGATTTTGTTTTTTTAAGTTTCTAATGTTGTTCTGATTTCCCCCTTTTTACATGTTCTGGTTAATTATATTTCTTAAGTTTTATTACTTTTATTTTTATTTTTTACCTTATCAGAATTTTTCGATCGTTTAAAAATGAAGCGCAAGATAAGGGTTATAGGTCACTCTAATTCGATGAGAGTCAATTTTCTTTCCCTTTTTTTCAAACATTACCCAAAGCCTCAATAATAATTCTCTCATTATTTATTTGCATTAGTCAAAATATTTATTTTTTACTGCAAGAAATTTAAATATAGAATAAATTTTCTCATCGTATTTCTTATGCATTATATACTTGGGTAAATGGCTTTATTTATTCTACGTTTTATTTAAGCTTTTCCTATATATAAATTTAATTCTACTTAAAAATCAGAATTTTTTTTTTTAAATAAGAATATTTAAAACTTGAAATTATGTATTATTTAATCTTTAACCCATTAATTCATTTTTTATTTTTTTTAATTACTTATCAATAATTATGTTGTATTTAGTTGTGTACATATATATTTATATATTAAAATGCCCATTTTCTCCTTTTTTTTAATTTGGGGAAAACATTGGGTCAATCAACCTAAATATATATATTTTTAAATAATAATATTCGGTAATCTCTCTAATATTGCTCTTCCTTTTATTTTATTTATTCAACCGAAAATTTAGCCATTTTGTGTTTGTTGAACGGTCTTTTAAGCGCTCCACAAAAGAGAAAATATATACCACACTTAACTTTCTAACAAAACAATATTTTGGTATATATATATATATTACAAATAAAAATTATTCTGATTTTACAAAATAAAAGTTGTAATTTTACAAAACAAATTCTGATTTATCAATTTTACAATTGCAAACTATTATTATTTATTTTTACAAATTCTGATTTTATTTAATTTAAATACATTTATATTCTATGTTTATTTACGAGCTTAAAATTCTTTTCTTTAAGATTATTTTTACTCAACTAATTTCTAAAAATTATTCGCGCATAAAATCCTTAATATATTAATTTTGTCTTCAGTCTCCATGATAGTCATTGAAATTAAGAATTCTTTTCCTAAAAATAACTCCTTCAGTTTTTCTCTTAATTTTTCTTTTTAGTTGGTTGCCTTCACACTTTTTATTAAAAAAATAAAATTCATCATCACAAATTTTTATGCTTCAATTGTAATAATTTCATCTTTGTGCCATTAACACTATACCGCTCTATTCATTTGAACGAGGATCTATTTCACATTAATTTTTTTTTGATTTTCTTTTTTAGCTTATGAAAATGATTTTTTTATTTGTTTCGCTTTCTCTTTTTTAATATTTTTTATTAAGATTTTAATCCAGAAATTCCCTACCCAATATATCCCTCATCTCATAAATCCTTTAGTAGTAAAATTCCTTCCACTCTCCTAGGGGGAATTAAGAGACTGTCCAGTCATTTACCAACTAAAAACACTCAATGCCATCCATCCATGTATTATATCCATTCATCATTTGGTTGAAAAAAAACTCATTATGCGCTTGTCCCTGTGATGGATAGCCTTTTGCAAGAAGGCATTAATATATATATCTATATGTTGTGAAAAGGCATGAGGGGATATAATTCTCCAATTTTTATTTAATATGTCCACACTTACTTTTTTCTGATATATATAATATATTTTTGCAAAAACAATAATTATTAAATCTTTTGTTCTATTTTTTTTTTCTTAAACTAGAATTTGTTTTATTTTAAATTTCCGGAAAAGAAGCATATTTTCTTTAGAAACATACTTCCGGAAAGTAAAAACAGAATTAAAAACGTGTTTTTGCAAACTTGAATAAATATTTAAGAAAATACATAAAAACGTTGCTTCTAAGTTTGCTTATTTTAAACTAAAATCAGAATTTGTGAATTAAAAATAGTTCAAATTATGTACATATATATAAAAAATAAATAATTTGCATATTAATAAATCAGAATTTATTATTTTGTTATTACAGCTTTGTATTTTTAAATACATAGGTTAAGTTTCTCTCCTAACCAAATTTAAGATTATTTGCTTCTCACACAAAACACCCCAATGGCGCCAACCATGTTTGTTATGTCAGTGCCGACTTTCTAATGAAATTAAATTATAAACATGCGGCTGTCCATGGCCTTGGCTGGTCTTTCTTCCTCTTCACTTCTTTATTACTTATTCATTCATACGTTAAATTTCATTGTCCTTTCATTCAATTTCCTCATTAATTTTTGTTTCATCTTTATTAGGTATTTAACAATGAAATTCACACAACCCAGATGTTGAAATAAATGAATGGGTTTATGAACCTTTTTTTTCAAAATTTTTATACCCAAATATCTTTTAATTCTTCTAATTTGTATTTAATTATTTTTTAGATATTCTTAATTATTAATTAAAATGTTTCAATTTTATTTACACCACAAATTTATTTTTATTCCGGTAAAAATATTATTTTTTATTAATTTAAAATGGTTAATATTATAGATTTGTTTCTTTATATTCTCTCAGTGTTTTGTTGTGCCATTTGTGTATGCTAATGCAGAGATAAACCGACATTTTTATTATGACATAAGTCAAATAAATGGTATGATTTTCGCAAACTTAAACTAAAATATTATTCCTGAACTTAAAAAATATATTTAATTTCTTATAAACTTTTTTTTGAAAATACAAACTTAAGTGCAAAACATAGTCTTTTTCATTAATTTGAATAATTTTTACAAACTTAAAAAATCAGAATTTGTAAATAATTTATTAAATTTAGATGCTCAAATCAGAACATGCATAAACAACGCTATATACCATATTAATAATGAATCTTGTATTATTATACGTGAACAGAATTCAGACCCAATAAATACAATTTTACATCAGAACAAAAACTTTACAATTAATTTTTCACAAAGTGAAAGAGGACTTTGTGGTGTAGATGCAGACAATTCAAGCTTAATTTATTTAAGTAGAGAATGTGTAATTAATGTTTGTATTTTTTATTTAATAATAAATTAATTTTAAAAATTTATTAAAGGATCCAAATTCTTGTATTCACTTAATATCAAAATCTTTGACTAATCGTAAGACTACTACTGAAAATGTTCTTTCTTTAATTAATGAACATTTTGATTGTAATGGTCAGTTTTTTTATTTTTAAAATAATTTTATATTAATTATTTTTTAGATAATTGTCAATTAATTTGTTCAAATGGTGGTAAAATTGATATTGAGGACAGTACTGATAATTGCGTTTCCTGTAGCTGTCCGTTCAATGGACTTTTTGAAGGGCAAACTTGTGATGAATTAGTAAATAATTTTAATAAATTATACTTTTTTTTTAAATTTTTTAGTTTAAATTGGGAGATTATACAGATGAAGCTTGCAAAACAATTACTGTTGGAACTGAAGATTGGAATGGAGAAATTAAACTTAAGTAATTTTAATTAATTAATTAATTATTTAAATAATTTAATATAGGGCACCAATAAATGACAAAACTTATTGTCAAATTATGTTGGTAGCAGATGATCCTTGGGCTAAATTAGAAATTGAATTTGCAAGTCTTGATATGAGTAGACGTTTTGCTGGTTATTTTAATGATTGTCCTGATCGGTTACAAGTAATAAATAAATCTATATATTTATTTTTATTTTAATTAAATTATAGGTTTATGGACTTGAATCTTCTCCAATGAAAAGGTGGAAATAAATTTACAAATCAGAATAATAAATAAACTTGAAATACGAAATTCTGAAATACAAAAATCAGAAATAAAAGAAAACTTATAATACAAAAATCAGAAACTTGAAATAAAATAATTATTTTTAAGCATTAAATGCAATTCTGTCGAAGCACAAAAACCACGAGAACGCTTCATATCTAAAAGCAATTTTTTGCTTTTTCAATTGGAGGCAAATCGTTTTGATAAAACACCACGTCTAGGACCCAATATTCGCTATACTTTAAGACCTTCGGCTTATTCTGCTGGTAATAAATAAAATAAATATTTTACAATCAGAATAATAAATTATAAATATTAAGTTTACAAATCAGAATTAATTGTTTTTAGGATTGAATTATTTTTAAATCAGAATAATTGATTTGTAATTATTTTACAAATCAGAATTAATTGTTTTACAAATCAGAATTATTAATTTATAAGTTTAATCTTAAGCAATTCGAACACAACGCACTCTTCCCCATTCTCTAAACTATGCTGATGAAACAATAGATAATGAAATTGTTGAAGGTTCTTCTAATAGAAATAATTTTTTTAGTGGAATTGGAGGAACAACAATAGTTTTTATTGCTGTTGCGTTAGCTTGTATTTCTGCTATTCTTGTTTTGGCAATCTTTGCAGCAGGTCATAGAAGGAGAATTTTACGTAATAGACGTTATCGTCATCATGTAATTTTTTAATTAAAATTATTTAAAAAAAAATTAAAATTAAGCAAAATAATGGAAGTAATGGGACCAACAGTAGCACTGATAAAAGACGTAATTCTTGTACTTCAGTAAAATCAGGAGAAAAAGTAACAGCAACAAATATTATTGTTGAAGAAACACAAGCTACTACAAATGGAGTTAATAATTCTGCAACAGCTAATGGTGGTGGAGCTAATGTATAAATAATTAAATAAATATATTTTTTTGGGATGGGAAGAAGAAATTAATAATTTTTTTTATAATTTCTTAAATTTATTTTTTTTTAAATTAATTTTTTCTCACATTTTTAAAATCTTCATTTATTTTTATATCCCTCAGGCATTTATTTTTTTAAAAAGCTTTCTTATTAACTTAAAATGTTTTTTTTCAATTTTTATGTAAAATTGGTCTAATTGATCATTTTTTGTTTTTTTTTTAAATTAGGATCTCCAATTATAGCACTAAAAATTTTAAGAAAAAAAAAGTTTATATTTGTAACTAAACTTTTGTTGAAAATAAAGTGCTATAAAAGAAGTTATCCACAATATTATATATAATTTTAAAATATAAAAAATAAATTTCATTTTAATGCATATAAACTAAAAAATTTGTAAACTTTAATTCTACTAACCTTAAAATAACTATGCATTTAAAAATGAAATACAAACCAATTGTAAAACTTAATAATCATTTAAGATTATCTTTTTGCTTTTTGAATTACAAAAATGAATAAAAGTATAAATATTAAAAAAACAAAATGGACCCAAAACATAAATATAAAAACATTTGTTCTTTGGAAAACATTTAAAAAATTGTTGAAACATAAAGTTATTTTTCCGGAAACAATAAAGATTTCTTAAAAACATTTCCGGAATTATTTATAAAATCAGAACAAATAAATTGTAACTTATTTTTAATTGTTCTCTTTATTTTCTCATGAATGTAAAAATACAGAAAATCAGAAAAGTAGTCATAAAAGTCAGAATTAATTTAAAAAGACAAATACAATTTTATTAAATAATGCCTTTATTTAATTTACAATTTTTCAGAATACAATAAATAGAATTCAGAGAAAGAAAAATGGCATGAGTAATTAAAATATTCCTATGTATTATGTAAATAATTTAAAAACTAATTTTTTTTTTAATTTTTTAAAAATTTATTTTTAAATTATTTACATAAATATATAGTGTTTATAATGAAAAAGTAATCGGGAAAAAAATAATTTTTTAAAGGCGTTTTAAATTTAAAAAAAATAATTTCTTCAATTAAATTACTAGGTATATATAAAACAAAAATAAAAAATATTGTAAACTAGCTCAAAGTTTAAAAAAAAAAAGCAAAAATTCTGATTTTAATATAAAGAAAGCTAAATTAAAATAAAAAAAGGAAATTAATTAATAATTAAATAAATATAAAATAAATTTATATAAATTAAAAAAAAAAATTTTTTATAATAAATATATAAATATAGTAGTGTCTCAAAAATATATAAATTAAAATTTAATAATATTTTTTTTATAAAGAAAATTGCTGAGAGTATATATATAAAGAAAAAAATTGCGTTAATTTTTTGATGAATATTTTTGAATAAAAAATAATAAAAAATCACCAAAAATAAATTAAAAAAAAAAATTTTTTTTTAAAGGAAAAAAATAATTTAATTTAATTTTTACTTAGAAAATTCTCCAAAAAAATTCTTTTTCCTCAAAAAAAAAATTCTTTTTTTTTTTAATAAATTTTTAAATAAAATACTTTGGTAATAATAATATAATTTAATATTTTTAGAAATAAAAAATAACAATATCAATTAACTCAAAAATTTAAATATATATATATATATTATTTTTTAAATTAATAATTTAATTAATTTTCTTTCTCTTCACTTTAATCTTACAATTTCCTTCCCCCACTTCCTTTTTAATTTTTAATTAATTTATTTATTTTCTTCTTCTTCATTATTATTATTAATAATAATTTGTTGATGTTGTTGTTCTCTTGAACTATTTAAATTTTCTCCTCTATTATTATTATTAATAGGTGAATTATTATTATTATTACGTTTATTACGTGAAATAGCTAATGGAGGTATTACTGTTGAAGATGATGATGAATTATTTAATAAACAAGTTGAAGATGAAGCATTTGGAGCTACAAAACCTTCATGTAATTCAATCATTATACGTTCAAAATCACTAAAATATTTAAAAATAAATTAATTTTTAATTTAATTTACTTACCCATCACCTAATTTTGATGATTTTAAAGTTGTTTTACCACCTCCACTTCCATTTAATGATTGAATAAATTTAGAATTTAATTCATCTAATAAACGATCTTGACTTGTTGGACCACCATTAGAACCTTTTGTTATTCCTCCTCCTGAACGACGATTTGTTGTTGTTGGTCTAACAGCACGACGTTTTTGTAAATTTTCTAATTGTCTCTAAAAATATTTTTTTTTTTATTAAATTATAATTTAAAAAAAAAAATTAAAATCTAATAAAATTATAAAAAATATTTAAAAAAAAAAATTCCAAATAATTTTATTTAACAAAATTTCATTAAATAAATCAAACAAAAATCTAAAAACCTGTTCAGCTTTATGCTTAGCTTCATTTTCATTTTTAGCTTGTTCAAAATGTTTACAAAAAGAAACAATTCTTGTAAAAAATATATCTGGTTGTATTCTTCCAGGTATTTCTCCAAAATATTCTGCACATTCATTAAATGCTTCCTTTTTTGTTTTTAAATTAATTAAATTAAAATTTAATTTAAAAAACTTGTGCTAATTTATAATTTGATTGTAGTGATGAAATTGTTTCAGAAGCAGAGTCTAAGAATGAATTTAATAATTGAGGAGTTTCTTCTTTTCCTTTACGTTTTTGTTCTGATTGAGCCTTTAAAAAAAATAAAATAAATAATAATAAAGTTTACAACTTGAAAATAAACTTAAAACTTATTATTTAAAAAAAAATAATAAACTTACAAACTTGAATATAAATTTTCAAGTTTGTAAACTTAAAACAATGTATTTTTCTTTAGTATTTTATAAATATTAAACCTGAGCAAATCTAGTTTCAATATCTTTAACATCAGCACCAATAGTTTCCATATTAACTTTAAAATTAAAAAATTACAAATTACAATTTAAATAAAATTATTACTTACCAGTAGCAGCATTTTCTGCTAATTTTAATTCACTAATAAAATCAAGTAAATGAGGAAATTTTTCACAAATTAAATTGACAATACAATGAAGTAAAGTTATATTACGGTCTTTTGGACTTTTTAAAATACTTAACTAAAAAAAAAAAAAAGAATTTTTAATTAAAATTTAATTTTTTAATAAATAAAAAAATTAAAATTAACCGCATCCAAACTAGAAAGTCTAAAACCATAAACAGGAGCTCTCTTTTGTCCATTCATTGCATTTCCAATAGCCAAAATAATTTCAATAATTTTTGGAAATTTTTTTGAAGAATGAACACTTTTGGCTGCTGCAGTAACTTTTTGAATTTGCTTTAAAAAAAATTAATAAAATTAAATTAAATATATTTTTAAATTTAAACAAAAATACTTACAGGAATGAGAAGACGAACACTAAAAAAAAATTAAATTAATTTAAAAATTAAATATAACTAACATATCATTAAAATCACCCATAAATTTCATTATTAATAATTTTTGTGATAATTTTTCAATACCCATTAATTGTGCTAAAAATTGATCTTCAACAGTTAATAATTCAAATGGATTATTTAAATTATTATTAGATAATCCAAATTCTTTTAATTTTAAACATTCATCTTGTGTTGGAACTATTGGTAATAAAATTTCAACTTTGTCAGGATTAAGTACAGAAAGGTCAAAACGATGAACAGCTGACCTTTAATTTAATTTTAATTAAATAATTAATTAATTAAATTTAAATTTAAAAAAAAATTTCTTTTTTACATAATTTCCATAATTGACATTCCAAGCTTACGACGTATAATTGCTACATAAATAAATAAAATTAAAATCTTCTAAAAAAATAATAAATATACCAATATTTTGAAGTCTTTTAGTACCCAAAAGTGTTTTTTGATTTGAAATATTATTTAAACCTCCACCTCCCATACTAGAAGCTGAACTTGGAGGTGATGACTAAGAAAAAAAAAAAAGATTATAAGTTTACAAACTTAAAATTTAGGTTTAATGTATTTTGTATTTCAAGTTTATTATTTTGTATTTTTTAATTCTATACATAGAATATATTATTATATAAATAGAGAGAATATATACAAGAAAAGTTAGAAAAATAAATCTTTTATCTTAAAACTTTTTTTTTAAATAAAAATTAATTAATTAATTACCTGCCCTCCTCCTCCACCTCCACTACTAGAAATTAAATCTTCTTTTGATTGTTTTTCTGATATTTTATTATTATTAGAAGTTGGGGAATCTATACTAAAGAATTCTTCTAAATTAGATAAATCTAAAACCTTAAAATTAAAATTAAATTTTAATATTAAAATTTAATTAATTAATTTACATCAACAAGTTTTTCATCATCAAGTTCATTAAATATTGTACCTTTAACTTGATTTGGATTTAAAACTGACCAATTAAGCATTGGTAATTTATTTCTAAAATAAATAAAAATTATTAATAAAAATAAAAAAACAACTTTAATGCCACAACACGTTTTTGTGGTCCATTATTTAACATATTTTGTTGATTAGCTTTTGATAAAAGTCCAGGAGGTGGTGGAGCAATAATTTTTGGTGGTAATTTACTTTGATTAAATAAAGAAATTGGTGGTGGTGGTGGTGGTGGGGGTGGTGGAGGTCCATTTTCTTTTTTGAGCAAATTTGGTGGAGGAGGTGGTGGTGGAGGAGGAACAACAACAGAAGATGTTGGGAGAGGAGGTGGTGGTGGTGGAGCTGTTGTTGCTAATACTTTTTGAGGCTGAAAAAAATTATTAAATAAAATTTAAAAAAATTAAAAAACTTGTTCAATAATTGGTGTTTTTGTAGAAGAAACATTATTAGCCAAAATAGAATTATTTGTAGCAGAATTAGTTGAAACAAATGCAGCTGGTGCTGATGTAGTAACGATAGCTGTTGCTGCAGAAGCAGCAGCTTGTTGTGATATTTTTAAGCTTTCTAAATAATAAAAAGTTTATTTAGAAAATCAGAATTTGTATTTTTCTAAAATGTTTTCCGGAAATAAAATATTCGAAAAATCAGAACTTAAGTTTTGCAAAAAATAAACCTTTTCAGAATTGACTTTTCCGGAAAACATTTATTTAAGAAAAATACAAATCAGAATCTTTTCCTAAGAAAAAAAAAATACGTTGTATTTCCCGTTTTGTTTGTTCCAACATTGCAATTCTTCGTTCTAATTCTCCCTTTTCATTTTCAAACTTTGTTTCTTTTTCACGCCAATCTTTTGTAAGCGTTGAAATACGCATATCTCGACTTGCTTTTTGTCTTTCTAATTCTGATTTATCTTCAGCTAATTTTTTAAGTTGAGCATTTAATTGTGCTATTTGTACATAACAATCAGCTTGTAATTGTTGAAATTCTTCTTTTTGACGAGAATTTGTTGCCTAAAAAAATTAATTTTAAAAAAATTAATTAGAAAATAAACTTGAAGTCCTCTAATATCAATTTCCAATTCATCACATTTTATAGACTTATCATGCAATAAATCAACATCAATACAATTTGCCCAATAAATATTAATATGATTTAAAAGAAATTCAGATTCTGAATATTCTAATGAAAGATGCTAGAAAAATTAAAAATAAATTTTTAAAGAAAAATTAAATAAAAAAAAAACTTCAAGATGTCTGTCCAATCCAAAAATTGTAAATTCATCTAAAAATTAAATTAAATTAAAATAAATTAATTTTTGTACATTGTAAGGCCACTCGTTGATTCATATCACTACTAGAATGGACCATTACATTAATAAATCTAAAAAAAAAAAATATTTTTAAATTAAAAAAAAATTATAAAATTACTTAATGCAAGAAGCAAGAAAATCAACATTAACACCAGGGCATTTAAAGCACTTAACTAATGTTTGAAAGCGAAATAACTTTAAAATTAAAATTTAAAAAATTAATAAAATAAACTTCATTATAAGCACTTCTAAATTTATTAAAAGCACCAAGTACAAGTTCATGTCCATCAGTTAATGTAACAATTGCAGATAACATATCGAGAACTAGAGCTTTAGTTCTTTAAAAAAAAAATTTTTTTAAATTAAAAAATAAATTTTAAATAAAACTTGAAGGAAGGATGTAAAATTGCCCGAACAATACAATAAATTGCTTGTCGATGAGAAAAAACAGCAACCACACCAAACTAAATATTTAAAAAAAAATTGTTTAAATTTAAGTTTAAAAAATACTTTATTATTTAAAAGAGCTCTTAAACAACTTATTCCAACATGAATATCATCGTCTATATGGTCAATATTTTTAGAAGAAGAATGGAGTTTACGTGAGTTATGAGAATCTTAAAAAAAAAATTTAAAAAATTATTTTTATTTAATTTTTTTAAATTAATAGACACTGAAGACCCATAAAAAAAATTAATTTTTTAATCCAATATTTGAAATATTATTTAAAATAATTCTCTTATAAAAAATTAAAATACAAACTTTTAATTTTCCCAGTAATATTATTATCTTCTTTATTGTTAGTATTAGTTGAATAAATAGAAGAATTTAATGTATTATTATTATTTAAATTTGCTTGAAGTGAACAAGTACTTGAAGAACCACCACTTGCACCAAATTGAAGATTACCAAGGTGATTCCCTCCTATTCCCCCAGTAGTTGATACATTTGTATTTGAAGAATTTGTAAATTGAATATTTACTGCTGTTTGAGGAAATGAAAGGTCAGAATTTGAGGAACAGGGAAAAATTCCATTTTCTTCAGAATTTCTTTTTTTTTTTTTAAATTAATTATTTAATGAAATTTAATTAAAAAATACATTAAAACAGCAAAAAGAGAATCTTGTAAGAAAGAAATGTAGTCAACCAAAACGCGTAATCCATCACATTGTGGAGCTAAAAAAGCCCTTACCCAGTCAATTGTATTCGTTCTTAGAGAAATCTTTAAAAAATAAAATAATTAAAATTTAAATAAATACACCTCAATATGCTTTAAAAGTGTTGTAGAAGATTCTCCAGAAAGATATTTTTTCTTCTAAAATATTGCTTAATAATGTTAAATTTTAATTAAAAAAAACCTTTTTTAACGTTTTCTTGTCCATATAAATTTTTAATTTTTCCAAGTAAATACTCGGGTCAGGAACTGAATGGTCTATAGAAAACTTCCTTTGGTCACAGACCAAGTCCCACTTTTTTTTGAGATCACAATTTCTAAGTGTTCGCATTTTGTCTGGTGGAAGGTCCATTTGTTTCTGAAAGGAAAAAATGAGTAAAAATTGAAAAAAAAAAATTAAGTAAGAATAAGTTAATTATTCTTTTCCAATTTTATTAAAATATTTGTTAAAGACAATCAATAATGAATCATCATAAAAAGTTGCTAAGAGGTGGCTTTTTCTTATTTAATTTAAAAAATACAAAAATCATTTCACAAAAAAAAGCAATTTTGTTTAAATTAACTAACACTCAATACAAAATTTAAAAAGATTTCTTTAAAAATCTACATAAATAAATTAAAACAATTGTACTTACTAAAACGTCTTCAAAAGCAGCAAGTATAGCTTGTTCATTATCAGGCATTGAATTTGTTCTTTCCAAATTTCCATGTCCTCCATTACTTGAGGAGGAAGTTGCAGAATGATAAGGTTGATGCCTTGGATATTCTTCTAATGACATTGCTAAAGATTCTGCACGATTTACCATTATTTATTTAAAGTATTTTTGTCAAAATAAACTGAAAAATTAAAATTTTAATGAAAAATAGTAATAAAGTAAAAAAAATTAAATTATGTAAATAAAATAAAAGAAAATCTTATTTGGTGTGAAGAAAAGTGAAAATAGTATTGGGAAGAGAAGAAATTTAAATGAATTGGCAAAATGTCATTTTGTAAAATTCAAAAAATCAATTTTTTAACTTCGAGAATATATGGGAATTTTTGGATGTTATTGGTATCAATCAATAGAGAAATGAATTATCTATTACAATTTTATTATTAATTAATTTGTGCTCAATTTACTAAAATTTATTCTTCTTATGTAGAAAATGAATTTAATTATTTATTGTAATTTATTATTTTAACAAATTATTAAATTTAAAAAAGCAAAAGTTGGATGGACAAATGGGGGTGGTCACCAATTTTTCAAAAAATTAAACAAAAAATTCCCTAATTTTTTCTTTTTTGAGTTGTAGTATGTAATTGCTTCTCCTCAAAGTTAAATAATGTCATATAGAAAAAAATAGATGAAAAATACGGAGTTTTAAAAAAAAAAGTTAAAAAAAAGAAGGGGGGAAAGAGCAATTATGTACTCTATATAGAGCAGTTGGTGGTTAAAAAATAAGTAGTAAATAAAAATAAATTTTATATAAAAATTTAAAAAATGAGCAATTTTTAATAAGTAAAATATTTATTAAGAAAGGAAAATGTAAAAATGAATTATACAAAACATACAAATAATAAAAACAGAAAATAATTAAGAACTAAACAACATAAAACAAAATCAGAACAAAATAAAAACATGTTTTAATAATAAAAAAATTATAAAAGTTAAATCGGAACAAAAAAAAACTAAAACAAAGCAAACATAAAAAACCAGAATAAGTTAACAACATAAAATATAATTAAAATATTTAAACAAAATCAGAACAACATCTAAACTAGTAAATCTACAGAAATAAAATATATTTATTAAAATAAAAGTTCTTTTGGCACGCACTGTATTTAATTAATTAAAATTTGGAAAAATAAGAATTAATTAAATTAAAAATAAAAAGAGGATGGGGCAATCATTTATATATTTCAAAATGTTTAGAAGGAATTGGTGACTAATTCCTACCATTTTTTCTTTTTATTTTTACCTTTTTAACGTGAAATAGAGAATAAATAGTTAAAAGAGAAATGTGATTTTATAAAATAAATTCAATTTTGATCAAGTAATTACCGTTGTGAGGAATATTTTTTCTTTAAATGTCAAATAAAGGAAAAAAGTTCATTTGATGAAAAAAAAAATAATGAAAATAGACTATTTATGAATGATTATATATTTAAAATTAAAAACAGTTAAAGGTTAATTGGGCGCAAGGCCAATTGACGCGAAGTTTCTTAATCTTTATTAAAAATTCTGTAAATTTAGCTTTAAAACATTCTTTAATCACTTTTATAAAATATTACAATTCTAACTTGGTCTATCGCAAAATTATTGGATTGCGCCCAAATGACTATTTCCGTATTAAGAAAATTCTTTTTCTTTTATTTGTTTATTTTTGTCATTTAAAAAATTAATGAAAAAGAGAATAATTGAAATATATTTAATGATTAGTATCAAACAACAATAAAATGTTTTTTAAACTATTAAAAGTGTTTGTTCAGCAATACTAAAATAAACAATGATATACAATACATATAATATTTATTTTAGGGATTATATATTTAAATAGAGAAGGTTTTTTAAATACATAAATTATTTTTATAAAAAAAAATTAATTTTAAGCATAGGGAAAAGGTTTATGTTTTAAAATTTGCGAATTAAAACATAAAAACATTAAAACTTTGTAATATGTTTTACAAATGTTAAATATTATGTTAAAAACTTTTGAAATGTTTTTTTGCATATTACAAAAGTTATAGTCAAAAGAAACGAATAAGTAAAACACAAAATTGTTTTTTACATCAGAAATTCTGAAATATAAAATTCTGAAATTTCTTTTACTGTTGTAAAAAAATGTTTTTCTGTTATATTCTTTATTATACAATGTTTAGAACTGGATATTTGAAATTAATCCAAATATTATTATTTTTTGCCATAAAATTAAGCAGATTTAGAGGAAATTTTTAACGTGTTTTTAAACAGCAAAATAAATAAAAAAAAAATAATATTTATAGAATTGCTGCGATAATAAGCGTAGATGTACATAAATATGTACTTGGAGAGGGAAATATTCTCTATATTATAAATATATACAAATAACCCCCTTTTACTAAAACAATTTTCTTTGAGGAATAGAAGCAACAACAACAACAACTGTGCTGCTTTTCCGCTATTCGCCAGAAGGTCATTTTAAAATGTGTCTGTTTCTATATATTTTTTGTGTATTTAACAATGGACTTGAAAGCTATTTGAGTATATTAGGGACATTATTTTTTATTTAAAAAAATTTAAAGGAATTTTTAAAAATTAATAGAAAGGTAACATTTCGTTCTTCTATGAAGACGTGAAATATTTTTTAAAAATTATTTAAATTCTCGAGAAATTATCGATTCCCATACTCTAATAAATTAATACGAGATTATAAAGATAAAATCTTTAGAAAAATATAAGCCTTAATATGTATACTTCCGTTTACTGCAGCAGGTTTTTATGCTTTCTTTTATTTTATTCTTTTATGGATTTAAAAATATTTTTAAAGAATTTAAAAATAAAACAATAAATTTTAACTTAGTTAGTAATAAATACAAATTGTAAATAAAATTAAATTAAAAAAAAATTGTAAAATTATCAAAAAACATTATTTCTGAAAGTCAGAATTTTAAAGTTCAAAACTTTAAACACAACAAATGTAAATTTTTATAGTAATATATTTTTATAGAATATATTTCCAACAAAATTACACAAATAATAATATTAAGGATACAATTGCAAAAAATCAAGTTTTTTCTTTACGCATTTTTACTTCAACTTGATTTATACACTTAAGTGTTCATTCATTGTCAGTTGAATAAAATGTTGCGTTTTTTTATTTGATTATTTTTAACAACATTTAACCTCTCTTCTATATAAAATCAGAATTTGTAAAAATTACACTTTTAAACTTGAATATTTGTAAATATCAGAAGTCGATTTTTTTACAAACTTGAATTCTGAAAAACCAGAATTTTATAACCCAGATTTGTTTACATCATTTTTTAGCTCAATTCTCCTTTTATTTTCAATATACTATTTTTGTTATTTCCCTTTAATGTTAGCCGCTTAAATAAAGTATGTTGTTTTTTTTAAATTTTTATTAGTCTTATCATTTAAAAATAATTATAAATTTTTATTTTAAAATTATAACTAATTATTTCTGATTTATTTTAAAATAATGTATAAAAACTTTTGACCTTTATTATTTTAATTCCAAAAATATTTTATACCGCATAAATTGATTAAATAAACTAAAAAAAGCAAATATCTTAATAAATTTATTATTTGCACATTTAATTTGCTTTTATCGCATTCAATGCACACTTCATTTTAATTCCCTCAAAACGTCTTTTTCCTTTCTATTTATTTAATAATTTTAAAAAGTTAAAGAATCAACGCATTCTAAAAGTATTAAAAGCTAATAATAGATTTATTATTTTTTAAAAATTATAAAAAGTCCTTTTAAACTAATTATTTTCTGTATCAACAAACAATTACTTAAACTTTACAAAAGTTTTGAGTTTAGAGAAAAGTACTTGAGTTTACAAAATAAATCTTAAATTGTAAATCAGTTTTTCCTGTATTAAAAACATTTGTATTTTAAGTTTGAAATAAATGTAAGTATACAAAAATTAAATTAAATCTAAGTTTACAATAAAACAAAACCTGAATTTACAATAAAATATACTTAAGTTCACAAAATATTAATAATATATTTTGTACGTAATAATAATATTTTTTAATATTTCTACACTTTATTTCTTTTTTATTATATTTTTTTAATGTCTTTCATTTGCGCTAAAAATAAATAAATGTCTTTCATATTTCACATATTTTTCATCTTTTTTTTTATTTTTTACTTTCCGTTACATTCATCCAAAAAATTGCTTTTTCACATTTGGCCGTTGACAAAATTGGCATCTACCACCCTAAAAAATAAAGAAGATTTATTTGAAGAGAAGAATTTTGTTGTTCTTTTTTGTTTTGTTGTTTTTATGTTTTAGATAATACTACATATGTATATGCCAACAAAAAATAAATATATAAATATAAAAAAGAAAAATGCCTTCCTTTTTACTTTAATTTAAAATATCAAGACATTTAATTAATACAAGTTCGAAGTTTTTAGTTTAAATATCATTTGCTTCATTCTTTTCTAACTCTGTCCTATTTATTTTGTTATTTGTAAAAGTTTCAAATTAAAGTTCTTTTCTAGGTTTTTAATTAAATTCTGATTTTTCATGTTTTAATTGTGTTTTGATTGTTCAAGTTTTAATTAAATTCTGATTTTTTATGTTTTAATTGTGTTTTGATTGTTCAAGTTTTTAATTAAATTCCGATTTATGTTTTAATTAAATTCTGATCATTTTATTCTTTTTAATTATTTTTTTCCTTTACAATCTCCTCCTTTCATTTAGCAATGCTTATTTTCCCTTAACTTGCCAAAAATTTCCAAAAATTTTTTTCTTTTAACATTTCCGTTAACATTTTCTTTATTCGTTAAAAACATTTTTTATTTTTTCATTTGTAAGCATATACTTTAGTATTTACTATATATTTGTTGTTTTTTTTTGTTTGATGTTGTTAGTGGTGGCAGACTTTAGCCTCACATTTTACATGTATTTTTGATGTATTTATTTATTTATTCATCAAAAAATTGATATGCAGGTACGTGTTTTTGAAATAGTTTTTTTTTGATTTATATATTGTGGGAACAATTATTGTTTCTTTTTTTATTTTTAAGTTTATTTAATATTCTGATTATTTATAAACATTTAAATATTCTGAAAAATTCAAACATTGTTTCTGATAAATTTTGAATTCGATCAAATTTATTTATTTTTTCTTTCATTTGTTTGTTTACTTAAATATATCCTATTTCTTTTTTTAAATGTTTTTGAAAAGTAAATTGAACCTTCAATAAAAATAAATATATTAAAAAAGACGAAATTCCCGTTCATAACTACACACCCTTTTCTAAATGATCTTTTTTATAAAAATAATAAAAAAAAATTTTTTTATGGATTCCGCAATTATTTTATAGGGTCCACCTTCTCTCTCTCATAAACTGCACTCCCTCATTGATTTATATCAAATTTTAAAAAATAAAAATATAAATATTTAATTTTGTAAAAATGAAGTCTCCCTCCCCTTTTTATAAATAACTTTAATTTTTTTTTTAATTTCAGAAAATATTTACTTTTTGCAATAAATATTAAAAGATAATATTTTAATAAAAATAAATTAAATTTAAAAAATACATTTACACAGCAGGAGATATTGTCCAAACAATAAAAATAATCAAATTAAATATAAAATTAATTATTTGGTAATTAAATGTAAAATAATACAGCGTTGTGAATTTGCACACGCTGTAGTATAAGAGTATGTCGGTGTTGGAAAAAAACAACAAAAAAGAAAGGATTAAATGTTTGGAAGGGAAAGTTTTGTTTTCGTGGCGTTCGCCACTCAACAGGTAATAATTTAAATATAATTGAAAATTATTGTTATTTAGATTAGGTTAACAAACATTTTAAATTATAAGAATATTATTTACAAACTTAATTAAATAAACTTGAGTTGAAAAATCAGAATAGTAAATAAACTTGAATTTTAAAATCAGAATATTAAATCAACATTAAATTACAAATTTTATTCAAAAAATAAATAAATTTATTTTACAAACTTAAGTGACTTGAAAAATATTTTTAATAAATACATAAATAATAATTTAATATCTCAAAATATTTTTAAGATTTACTTCCAAAGACTTCTATTCTCAACATTTACTCAAATATTATTTTTATTGATATGTTCATTAATGGCTGAATACAATAACAATAATAATCAAAATTTTTATACCTTGTTGTTTGGATGTTCTTTAGTTAATCAACAGCCATTGTGTTGTTCAGGAAGAAATTCAAGTTGTAAATCTAGAGAACATCCAACACAAATATCTACTATTTATAAGTAATTGTTACTAATAATTAAAATTAATTGTTTAAATAGGTTTAATGTTAATCCTTCTGATATTTCACCGGTTTATTGTCGCCCGAAGAGAAAAGCTATTTTAAATAAAAAGTCAACTAAATATTCCTTTCCTTTACCAAAAAGAATTATGGCGGAGAATAATGCAACGACAAACAAAGGTATAATAAATAATTACAAACTTATAATAAATAATTACAAACTTAGAAAAATAAACTTTTTGTTTAAAAACTTAAGTATTAAACATAAACTTGAAATACAAAAATAAACTTGAATTAAATCATTTTCAGAATTATCGTCACTCAAATCAACATTTGATGAAAAAAAACTTATAAGATTAGGCTTCACAAATATTTTTCCTGGTTTAATAGCCGTTGAACCTGATGGACAGCAATTATTAAACAAATTGGGAATAAATATTTGTAAAAATAAAAAATAAATAAAATAGTTTAATTTTATTTTAAACAGTAAATGAAAATTATTTACGTCTTTTTGAATTATCAAAACCAAAGAAAAAACGGGGAAAAAGAAAAAAACGTCTTTCAAAAGATCAGACCGAAAAAATAAATTTTAATGAGCTTCCAAAAGTTTTAAATAATGATCTTGTCTTTCAATTTGGTTGGCCTGTTGAATATTGGGATATTGAAAATTATGACAAATTGATAACTGATGATCAGGGTTGGCCTTTAATTAGGTAATTTATTTAATAATTAAATTAATTAAATTATTTTATTTTTAAGATACTCACTTTTAAACAAATATTTACCCTTAAAAGTGCTCAAACGTAGCCATACAATAGACTCAGTGAAAGGTAGACAACGCCAATATTGGCATACTTTTAATGTAGAAGATTCACCTAAAGAATGCTTTTGTGATCAGCTATGTGTTAAATATGGGGATTGCTGTAGTGATTATACTCAACGATGTCCAGGTATCTAATAAAGTTATTTGTTATAATTAAACTTTTATTTATTAATGAAATATTAATAAAATACAAAAATAAACTTGAAATACAAAATTAATCAGAATAAAAATACCAAACATTAACTACTTTTGTAAATAAACATGAAATACAAAAATAAACCTCAACTATATACAAAATAAACTTGAACTATAAAAATAATAATTAATACAAAAAACATTTATGTGATTGACTTTGTGTTTATTAGAAAATAGTTTTTTTTTATTTGTATTTTTATTTAAAGGAATTGACAGTTTTCTTATGTTTTAATTATTAAAAAAAGACTCTTCTTTTGATAAGCAGAAAATTTATTTAAGTATTTCTCTTATATAAAAATATTTAAAAGTTTTACAAATTGTAAATGTTTTTTTCAATAATTAAAAATATTTTTATCTTAATTATTTTAATTAGTACTGCAAATTCTTCTTTCACAAATTCTTCATCCATTAAGGATGTTTTCATTTTTACATTTAAACTTTTTTCTGAGACATTATTTGGAGCTAAATTTAATTCTACTAAAGAATACAAAAATAATAGTATTTGTCAAAATTTTAAATTAAATTCAACTGTTGAAAATTTTGATATTGAATTTAGTAAATATTTTAATTTTAACAAAAAAACTTGTATAAATATATGCATAATCAAATAATTATTTTATTTATTTTTGACATATAATAATTTTATTTAATTATTAGAGAATTATAAATTAAGTTTAAAAAATGCAAATAATTGTTTCTTTTTTTTATAGCTTCTGATTGTTTAATCTCCCAATGGACTTCTTGGTCAGATTGTATTGTAGAAATGCCTAATGTAAATTGTGGAATAGGTTTTCGCGAAAGAAATCGTCAAATATTGAAACATGAAGAAAATGGTGGTCTAGAATGTCCAACAGAATTAAAACAAGAAATTGGGTGTTTTAAGCAATGCGAGGCTAATATTGAAGAGAACATTAAAATTGATGAAGAAGAGGAATTTACTAGGCCAGGTTATACAAAAGTTTTACAAATTTCATAAACTTTATCTAAATTACAAACTAGAGAATAATCTTTATGTTAAGAGTAGAAATTAAATAAACTTGAATTTACAAATCAGAATATTAAACTTGAATAATTGATACTTACAAATTTTATTATTTAAAAAAATTATTTTAAGATATAACAACGGTTGCTTTATTACTTGACTATAAATTTAATAATTCAAGAAAGTTCCTTCCACGTCATTTAAAGAGGAATCAAATTGGATTTATTAGAAGAGTAAAGCCTAATTTGCAATATAAAAAGTAAAAACAAATATTTAGATTTTTTATGGTTATTTTTAATTATTTAGATATTGTGTTATTTATACAATTGAATGGTTGAATCGTAATTGTATTGAATTTGAATGGCGTGATAAATTAGCAACTAAACAACGTATTTGTGCTGAATGCCAGCCTGAAGCTCAATATCACAGACCTAGAGCTAGATGTGCATCTGGTGAGTTTATTTATTAAAATTAATTTTTAATTATTATTTAATTTATAGATTTAGAAGATGGGCAGACAGGATTCTGGAAACTTATTGGCCCTAAATCTTGTTATGGAATTTGGCGTAGACATTATTCTGATACTAATAATTGTAATTGTTCCCAAAGCTATTCTCAATTTCAACCATTCTTGCTAGTTTAATACAATAATTTTTAACTATAAAAAAGAAGTTTACAAATCAGAAGTTTGTAAAAAGTCAAAAATTAAACTTGAATTTACAAAAGTTATAAATTAGAAAATTAACTTGAATTTAAAATTATGTTTAAACTTAACAATTAAATATTTAAGTTTTCCTTATTTTTACAAACTCTATCTTTATATTTTAACATTCCATTTTTACAAAAATATTTTTAATTTTATAAAAAATAGCAATCTCTCCAGTAATACATACATATTGTCTTCTTAATAAATATATACATACTTAAATTGCATATATTTAATTTGTTTCAGAATAAAGAAAAGAATATAATTTTTAATTTTTTTTTATTGTTTTATAAAATTAAGTCAAATTTAACTTGACGCCAGAACATTGAATATTAATTTAATAAATAAAATCATTAATATTTTTTTAATGGAAATTTCAAGCAAATATTAATTTAAAAATTAATTTTTTGCATAAATTTAAAGCAAAAAAACGACTACTAGTAAAAATTTTCCATTGATTTTATTTGTTTTTATATAGACAGCGTGAGGAGAATAAATATAGAAAAAAAATACATAAAGCCCTTTTATTCCTAAAAATATCCACAACCAGCCAAAATGACAATGCTTTCTGTTACTTTTTTTAGTGCTTGTTTTTTTTTCACTTCCGCAAACTATTATGCGGCAATGCCAAACAACAGCTGGTGCTAACATTAGAGTCTAAGTTTATGTAATTTAATTTTTTACAAATCAGAATTATTTAATAAAAAAGTTTTACAACTTTTTACATCCTTTTTTATTTAAATAAACCTGAATTTACAAATCAGAATATTAAATAAACTTTAATCTTAAAATCTAATTTATCTAAAAAATTTTATTTCCCATTAAAAATAAATCCACTTAAAATATTATTCAAGACTCAAAAATTATTCGTCTGCTAACAAATTGCAGCAAAATTAATCGATTTGGAGGGGCCGGCTGGCTGTCTTTTTATTCCAGCTGCTGTTTCTGCTAAATATGACAAAGAATGATGTATATTTAATACTTTTCTGTATATGTACATTTTGAGGAAAACTTTTTTTAGTACAATACAATTTTATGCATTAACTAATTCGAGTCGGAATGCGATAAACCACTAAAAATTAACAAAACAAATTCCTTACTAATTAGTAGAAAAAGACGGAAACTGGTCCCATCATTAAAAATATTTGTGCTGATTTTGATCTAATTATTTTTGTTGAACAACGTGTTGTTAACAATGCTACCTAAAAATTATTCATTCAGTAAATTTATTTCTTTAAATTATTTTTCCTCTTCTTTTATAATTTACTTATTATTTCTGATTTATTTTTAAGATTGTAATAAATTTATTAATTTGTAAATTCAAGTTTAAATATTACATATTTTCTGATTTTTAAATTGTTATTTATTAAATATTCTGATTTGTAAATTTAAGTTTATTTAATATCATGATTTGTAATTCAAGTTTATTTAAACTTACAATTTCTTTATATTAAAAATCAGAAATTAAACTGTTTATTTTCTGACCTATATTTATCTATGTCAGAAACTTAAGTTTAATTTTCTGGAAATTTTTTCAATCGTCTAGATCCTAAATTTTAATTTGTCTTATGTATATATCTGCCATCTTAATTTCAATTGTTATCTTCGTGGCCGACACCACCTCGAACCGATAGGAGAATAGAATCGAAAACGGTGTGAGGACGATGATGTTGGAAAAAACTAAGGGGTTGGGGGTAGACCTCATTGCTTGCTGCCCTTTCGCGGTCGTGGGGATGTGATGATGATGGGTAACGGCGCAGGCAGGCACTGACGTCCACCACCCGTGCTTTATGCTGCTACTCCCCTTACTTCCAATCTCAACACAATTCATCGTCATCGCCTTTCCCACATCATCATCTCCTTTCACCCCCTCTACGCCGGATTTTTTCATTCCTTTTCTTGGAAGATTTAAAAGGACATTTTGTTGCCATGTGATTAAATTTAAAAAAATAATTTAATTTTATAATTTAATTAACTTATATTTTATTATTATTTTTTAAATTTAAATTTTAATATCTAATTTTATTGAAAAAATCCATCAGGATTTTTCACAAAAATCTCTTGAACTATCTCTTTCGCTCTTATTTTACCCTTTTATTAATTTTTCCTCTTAAGAGTCACCCAACAATAAATAAATATATACTTTTTAGCCCACTGACCCAGACAACTCAAAAACCCCCCTTTCTACTACCCAGCACCCGCACATCCTTCACAATTCGTCTTTTTCTTCTCCCAATATATTTCAATTGACCACCATCACCAATGGTCTCCTACGACAAATAAGGGGATTGTCATTCTTATTGGGTGATTTAATGTTGATGTATGTGTTGGTCAATCGACAAGCGGCAAGGAATAAATACAAAATAATTCAAACTAAAAAATACATACATATTAGAACATGAAAATTTTGCAAACGATACATATCTAATATTTAAATATTTATTTATTTATTTTATATCTGCTTTGTTAAAAAAGTCTATTTATTCAAGAACAGCTCTAAACATCCTTTATTTTAATTGTAAAAGGTTTTTTCAAATGATGCATTAACTTTATTCTGAATTTTATATTTTTTTTAACTCATTCATAACTGTTTAAAAACATTTTTGTTTTTAGAAATAATCTATGTTTTTTCTATTTTCCAAAACATTATTTCTGGTCTGTTTTATTTCCCGTTATTTTTCTGTTATAATTTGCTCATCAAAACATTGACATAAACATTAAAAAATATCCAAAAAACATGTTTGTCTATGTTTTTAATAAGTTCTGTTTTTTAAACTTTTTCTTTATCCATGTTTTTATTTTCATTCTGGTTTTTAAATAGTTTATTTTTTAATATCCCCATGTTTTATTTAAAACCCCTTTATTAAAAAATAAAAAACCTAAATTAATATGTACATATAAAATACTTAAAATATGATTTACTGTCAACAAATAATATATTTATATTTATGTATTTTCTTTTGTTTTTATTACCTTGCTTGTGGTAACATGGTTCCACTAATTCCGTGTCTGTCTGTTCTTTTTTTGTTGTTTAGAGTCTTTTACAAAATTCAACATATAATAATAACATAATTCCACTTCCCTACTATTTTTAACTGGTTTTTTGCCCAACCCCGTGTTTTGTTTTTGTTGTTTTTGTGACGCGCATCTTCTTTACTTCACAGAACGACTGTCACTCTACTTAACAATATATACTTCTCCTCTGTAATAGCTTCTCCCTTTGTTTTTTATAGTTTTATATTTTGGCCAAGACTTTATTAAATAAGCTTTATTTTGAAAAAAATTCATTTTTTAATTAATAAAATTAATTCTTAATTCTTTTAATTATTTTAAATATTCCTCATAAATTTAATTTTAATTAATTTTTTTTACCTTTTCTGACAACTATTATTTTTTTAAATTTATTAATATGCAACAATTATTTTCCTTTTATAAATTTATTAAAAATATTAAATATTGATTATTAAGTATTTTGAATAAATTAATTTTATTTTTTAAAAATTTTATTTATTTTAACGGATCTATTTTTAAAAATTCTACCTAAATAATCTTTCTTTTTTTTCTTACAAAAAACTTGTTTTATTTTTGTCTGCAAATTTACCATGTCTGCATTTTTTGTAAAAATGCTTGACGTGCTTTTGATGAGTGATGAAAAATATATTTATTATTATTATATAATTAAATAAGGGAGGGGGATGTTTGGCGCAATGAGTAAAAAGAATTATTTAGTAAATAAATAAATTTTGGATTTTTTGTCGATAAGAGAATCGCAAAAATATAAATACAAAGAAACAAAAAACGTGATATTTTATTCCGTCTGATTGTTTTTTGTTTTTTAATATATACATAAATTAATTTATATATATATTAATTAGGTTATTTTCCTGAAAATATAGAATATTATTTGTTTTTTAATTTTTTTAGGGAGAATATTAAATATTTAAAGTTATTTTATTTATTTTTCTTAATTTTTATAAAAATTGTTATATTGATCGAGAATATATTTATTTATATGCGCGGATGTTTTTTAAGATTAAAACAAATGTTTTTAACTTTAAAATTTGTTTTGTTTATTTAACTTGTTTTGTTTGTTTAAGTTTTAAAAATTAATTTTTTTTTCAGAATTTTAGTTTGATATTAGTTTTTTAGTCTTTAGCAAAAAAAAAGCATTTATTATTTCTACTATGGCCATTTTCAACATTTTTTAATTTTTCTTTAAAAATACATCGATTTATATCAAAAAGCCTTTCAATTTATTTTTTTATTTCACTTTTTCTACAAGAAAAATATCTCTTCATATTTTATCAGAAAAAGGCAACAAAAAACATTTTTTAAACATCTGTTGGAATAAATAAAAATAAATAAATAATTATTTGGTAAAAAATAATTTTTTTTAATAAAATTAAATATTCATAGAAAAGAAATGTTTAAAATTTTTATTTTTCAGTAATGCTAGTCTCATCGGGTCAATTGAATAATGGACATAATGTATGTTTTAATTAAATTCTGATTAGTTTTCTGATTTTTCTTTAGTTGTTTTAATTAAATTCTGATTAGTTTTTACATTAATTCTGATTTTTCTTTATTTGTTTTGTTTATATTCTGATTTAATATTTTTCTTATTTTCATTCAAATATATTATGTTTTTCTTTACTTCTGATTTTTCAGAATAATTCACTCCTACATAGAGCTCAAAAACAACAACAACCACATTTATTAAATAACAACAATATTGCTGCTACTTTTAATAAAGATTTAATTTCTTCAAATAATTTAGAAACAAAATTTCAAACATTAAATGGAATTATTGGTGCTAACAATAATAATTCTACTAATAATAATAATATTGCTTCATCTTCCCTTTCCTCTTCATCATCTTCAAATACTACAACATCTTCTTCTTCAGCACCATCCTCCTCTTCTACTTCTAATTTTGAACCAGAAAGACCAATTGGTTAATTTTTAATTTTTGTTTTTAAATTTAAAATATTTAAGGTTATGGTGCATTTGGTGTAAGTTTATTTCTTTTGTAAAAATTTTTTTTATTAAATTCTGAAATGTTTTATTATTCGTTTTATTTAAATTCTGATTTTAATAAATGAATTTTAATAATTATATTTTAGGTTGTTTGGAGTGTTACTGTATGTTTTGTATTTTTTTTTGTTTATTAAATTTTGGTTTATTCACAGGATCCACGAGACCATCGTCGGGTTGCTTTAAAGGTTTAATTTAAAATTTTAAAATTATTTAGAAAATTTTAAATATTTTTGAAATTTAATTTATTTAGAAAATGCCCAACGTCTTTCAAAATTTGGCTTCATGCAAACGTGTCTTTCGTGAACTTTATATGTTATCCTCATTTCAACATGATAATGTTTGTATTTTTTATTTTTAATATTAAATAAAATTACAAACTTAAATTAAAAACCAGAATTTATTTCAAGTTTATTTTTTAACTTGTGTTTTCTATTTTACAATTCAAGTTTATTTATTTTCTGATTTTTGTAATAAGTAAAACTATTAAATATTTTTCAGGTGCTTTCTCTTCTTGACATTTTACAACCTACAAATCCACACTTTTTTTCTGAAATGTTTTTTTTTTAATATTTTCTTTTTAATTAATTTATTTCAGTTATATATTAACTGAACTAATGCAATCAGATTTGCATAGAATAATTGTAATAAAAATATTTAAATATTTTTATTTTATATAATTTTTAAAGGTATCAGCCCAACCTCTTTCTTCTGATCACGTTAAAGTTTTTGTATATCAAATACTCAGAGGATTAAAATATTTGCATTCAGCTAATGTTTTACATCGTGATATTAAACCTGGAAATCTTCTTGTAAATTTTAAAAAATTAATTTTATTTTTAATTAATAAAAGGTCAATTCAAATTGTATGTTAAAAATTTGTGATTTTGGTTTAGCTCGAATATGGGAACGCAAAAATTCTATGAACATGACTCATGAAGTTAATAAATGTTTTTTATATTAAAATTTAATTAATTTAAATAACTTTAAAAAATTATTTTATTTTTCAGGTTGTTACACAATATTACAGGTAATAAAAGTATTTGTATTTTCTGTATTTTTAAAATATATATATTTAATTTGTAGAGCACCAGAACTGCTTATGGGTTGTAGAAGGTATTTTATTAAAATAAACTTTGTTTTGTTGTTTTAAGTTTGTTTTTTAAGTAAAGTAGTTTGTAAAGTTTTTAATTAGATTGTAAAACTTAATGTTTTGAGGTTTACAAACTTAACTCGTTACAAGTTTAAAAGTTTTACAAATAAAACATGTTTTTTTAAATTAAGTTCAATCTCAAGTTTTATTAAAAATACAAAAGACTAAGTTTATTTTATATTTTTAAAAGGTATTCAACAGCTGTAGATGTTTGGTCTGTTGGTTGCATTTTTGCAGAATTAATGAGTCGAAGAATACTCTTTCAAGGTTAATATTAAATAAAAATTTGATAAAAAAATATTTTAATATTAAAAAATTTATTTTAAGCACAAGGACCAATTGAACAATTAAATATGGTTAATTTAATTTTTAAATTAATTTTTAATTAAATTAATTAATTTAGATTATTGACTTATTGGGAACACCTAAAAATGATGAAATGCGTGGTTGTTGTGATGGTGCTTTAAAACATGTTTATCAAAACTATATTTATTAAAAAAATTGTAATATTAAGGTACTTAAATCACCTCACCGTTCACCTTCTATTCACCGTTTCTATTCATTAATAACACATCCACAAAATCAGGAAAGCATTCCTTTACTTTTGGAAATGCTTAAATTTGACCCTGTAATTTTATTAAATTATTGTTTTATTTTTTATTAATTTATTTTTAAAGGAAAAAAGAATAACTATAGAAAATGCTTTAAAGCATAGCTTTTTAGAGGATGGAAGAATGCGTTTCCATTCAGTAAGAATCTTTTTTTTTTTTAATTTTTAAATCATTTTTACAAACTTAAGTGTATGTGTTCTTGCTGCCATTCAATTAAGTAAATTTTAATTTAAAAATTTTAAAAAATATTTTTTTTTTAAATTTTAGTTTTCATGGAAGGAGAGAACGTGTATTTTGTTTAGAACTTGATCCTTTGGTAAATTATTAATTTTTTATTTAATTTTTTAATTAATTAAGCATTCTCACCCGTTTGATGCCCAATGGGAAAAAGAAATGTCACTAAAATCAATGTTTCAATTTAGAGAAATACTTTATGATTATATTACAAAGGTATTTTAATTTTTTACAAATTTATAGGTCAGAACTTAAGTTTTGATTTTTGTTTTATATGTTTGGTTGTAATCCTTTTGTTAGATTGTAATTCTGATTTCAAGTTTATTTTTAAATTACAATTCCAAATTACAAATTTAATTATCTCAAGTTCATTTAAAATTATAGTTTGAATTTTATTTTTACAATTTGTAATTCTGATTTCAAGTTTAGTTTTTGTATCTAATTCTTATTTTAAATTATTTCCTTTATGTTTTAATTTATATAGATACATATGTAGTCATTTTTCGATTCTGATTTTTATTTTATTTTTTAGCGAACACCTCTTTATGGAATTCCTTTATGTATAAATACAAATGCTGCAAGTTATGGTGAATTTGTAAGGTAATTTTATTATATCAATTTAAATCAATTAAATTAAAGTTCAACTGTTGCCCAGCCATCTGAACTGCCACCTAGCCCTAATGCTTGGCAATAATTAAAAAAAAAAATTTTTTTTTTGTATTTTCTTAGCATCATAAATATTATCACTTTATTTTATTTAAACAATTAATTTTTTTTTTATCAAAATACCCTAATTGTTTAAAAATTTTAAAAATTAATAAGTAAAAGACTGGAATTAGAAAATTTGAAAAAAGAAATTTATTTTTCTTATCATCAACTTATTTTTTAATTAAATTAATTGTTTTATTTTATTTTGTATACAATTTTGAAATATTTTTTACAATGTATTTGTATTACTTATTCTCTTTATTAAATCAAAAAAGAATACTTACTGCCAACACAATAATAAATTAATAAACTTTTTTTTTCTTCTTTCAACCTTTATTCAGTTCTTTCAATATATTTAATATATGTAAATAAATTCTTTCCTTGCGAATAAATGGGATGTTTGTTTAACTTGACGACAGAAAATTGAATATTAATTTAATAAATAAAATCATTAAAAAATTAATATTTTTTAATGGAAATTTCAAACAAAAATTAATTTAAAAATTAATTTTTTGCATACAACTAAAGCAAAAAAAAAAAAAGATTACTAACAATTTTCCATTGATTTTATTTGTTTTTATATAGACAGCGTGAGGAGAATAAATATAGAAAAAAAATACATAAAGCCCTTTTATTCCTAAAAATATCCAAAACCAGCCAAAATGACAATGCTTTCTGTTACTTTTAGAGATCGGCTCGGTCGGTTTTTTTTTCGGTTTCGGTTTTTTAACGAGAAAAACCCGACTGATAAATAAAACATTAAATTAAATAAATTGAAGACAATGAAATGGTCTTTTTGTTATTTTGACTTTAAAATGTCTTGTGTAAATCATTTTTTCTCTAACTTTCTTCATTACTCCTATTTTTTATATTATTCTACTTAGTGACTCATCCTAAAACGAATTTTTTTTTTTAATTAAAAATATTTTTGTTATATTAAAATTTTTATTTAAAATAAATGCCTTTGAAAGTATAATTTGGAAAATTGAGTTAATTTTTATAAATAAAAATCTTCCCATACTTAAATAATTATAAATATTAATTTATATTTTGTTCTATCTATTTTTAAAGTGAAAAATTTAAATTTTTCTTGTCATCTTGCCTAAATTTAAAAAACCGACCCTTTCGGTTTAGGTTTTACCAGAGAAAAACCGACTGATCAGTTGTCCGATTTCTAGTTATCTTTTTTTTTAGTGCTTGTTTTTTTCACTTCCGCAAACTAAAATATTATGCAACATATCAAGTTTTATTTATTTAAGTTTTAAAGTTTTAAAAATTAATTTTTTTTCAGAATTTTAGTTTGATATTAGTTTTTTAGTCTTTAGCAAAAAAAAAGCATTTATTATTCCTACTATGGCCATTTTCAACATTTTTTTAATTTTTCTTTAAAAATACATCGATTTATATCAAAAAGCCTTTCAATTTATTTTTTTATTTCACTTTTTCTACAAGAAAAATATCTCTTCATATTTTATCAGAAAAAGGCAACAAAAAACATTTTTTAAACATCTGTTGGAATAAATAAAAATAAATAAATAATTATTTGGTAAAAAATAATCTTTTTTAATAAAATTAAATATTCATAGAAAAGAAATGTTTAAAATTTTTATTTTTCAGTAATGCTAGTCTCATCAGGTCAATTGAATAATGGACATAATGTATGTTTTAATTAAATTCTGATTAGTTTTTGTTCTGATTAAATTCTGATTAGTTTTAATTAAATTCTGATTAGTTTTTGTTCTGATTAAATTCTAATTAGTTTTAATTAAATTCTGATTAGTTTTTGCATTAATTCTGATTTCTCTTTATTTGTTTTAATTAAATTCTGATTTTAATAAATTTTAATAATTATATTTTAGGTTATTTGGAGTGTTACTGTATGTTTTGTATTTTTTTTTTTTGTTTATTAAATTCTGGTTTATTTATTTAGGATCCAATAGACCATCGTCGGGTTGCTTTAAAGGTTTAATTTAAATTTTATTTAGATAATTTTAATATTTTTCTGAATTTAATTTATTTAGAAAATGCCCAACGTCTTTCAAAATTTGGCTTCATGCAAATGTGTCTTTCGTGAACTTTATATGTTATCCTCATTTCAACATGATAATGTTTGTATTTTTTATTTTTAATATTAAATAAAATTACAATTTATAAAAAATACGCAAACTTAAATTAAAAACCAGAATTTATTTCAAGTTTATTTTTTAATGTTTTTTCTATTTTACAATTCAAGTTTATTTATTTTCTGATTTTTAATTTGAGTAAAACTATTAAATATTTTTCAGGTGCTTTCTCTTCTTGACATTTTACAACCTACAAATCCACACTTTTTTTCTGAAATGTTTTTTTAATTAATTTTTAAAATAATTTTTTAATATTTCAGTTATATATTAACGGAACTAATGCAATCAGATTTGCATAGAATAATTGTAATAAAAATATTTATTTAAATATTTTTATTTTATATAATTTTTAAAGGTATCAGCCCAACCTCTTTCTTCTGATCACGTTAAAGTTTTTGTATATCAAATACTCAGAGGATTAAAATATTTGCATTCAGCTAATGTTTTACATCGTGATATTAAACCTGGAAATCTTCTGGTTAGTTTAGCGAATAAATGGGATATTTATATGTAAAAATTACTATTTAAGCTTAAATTTGGTTTGAATGTATTCTCATATCTTTTTTCTCTTCTATTTCCTTTATTTTTTTTTTTACCAATATTTATTCAATTTTGTTTATTTTAAGACTCCCCATTTCTTTTACTAAATTATAAAATTTTTTACAGATGCTACTACTATTTTGTATTTATTTTGTGGTTTTATTTGGTTACTTATTCCTTATTTTTTGTATCAAATCTAAAAGAAATTATAATGTAAAGAATTATTCTTGTCTCACCTATTATGCTGCCAGTGGATGGAATGATTCAAACAAAGTTAAATTTTGATTGAATATTTAAATGAAAAAATTTTAGAATATTAAACATACTGCTAAAAGTATAGAAGATAAAGAATTTAAAGAAACATTTCTAGGCAATAATTTTAATACTTTGAAAAAAAACCTTAGGGTTGGTTCTACTTTTATGCTAGTTATTGGTTCTACAAAAAGTTAATCATTACTTTTATGATCTATTATTCAAATATGAGTCAGAATTATTTATAGTCATTTTGTGAAAATTCTAAATCTGATTTTTAATTAACTCAGACTTAACGTAAAAACTTTTTTAGAGGGTGATGTTTTGCAAATTATTTGCAAAACCTGTCCAAAATTACGTAAAGGATTAGTTACTGTTGTTGGAAATATTGATTTAACTTTATATGATTGCATATTAACCGCCAGATTTGCAGCAAGTGACTTCATGTTACAAAATGGGTTGGGTGATATCTCAAATGAACATTTTGCAGTTATTCTGCTCCCTGTATTTTATTTTTTTTATTTAAAAAAATTTACATTTTATTTTTAAGGTTTCTCTAAGATTGTGTGGTTCTTCCTGCGGTGTTTCAATACTTACTGCAATGTTAAGTTCTGCACTTAAGATTAAACCTGTTGAACGTAAATTTTATTTAAAAATTTCATTTTACTTTAATTATAGACATTGCAATGACTGGTGAATTGACTCCTGATTTACAATTAAGAAGTGTTACTTACTTAAAACCAAAAATAAAGGCAGCGATAAATTTTGGGTTTACTCAAATAATTCTCCCAGGATCAATGATAAATGAATGGGAACAACTTCCGGAGAAGTACAAGAATAAAATTCAGCCATTCTTTTTTGATGATTATTTCAGAGTATTTGTTAAAGTTTTCCCGTATTTTAGATATAGAAATTAAATAGATAGACAATATATTTTTTATTTTAATGTATATAAACATAATTTTGCAATAATTTTTGAATATTCTTAAGAAAAAATTAAAAACGTTATTAATACTTAAAAGGTGAAAAATATATTCTTGTATTAATATAAATTTTAATAGCTATAAAACATTCAAAAAGTTTAAGCCATAAAACTAAAAGTTCTTTCTTCTTTCCCCCTTTACATATTTTCCAATCCCTCAAATGGATTTATTCTTTCGCCTGCTGCCATTGACGATTTCCTTATATATTTCTACTTACTACTCTATTACTTTTACACTATTTTCTTTTAATATTTTAGCTTTCTCGAATACTTTTTCTAAAAACATTTATTTGCTTCTATTTTTTATTTCCTTTCCCCCCTTATTTTTTTTTACCTAAATTTTCCTTTCTCTCTATTTAATTTTTTCCAATTTTTCCCACATTTGTATATTCTTTTAAAAATATTTTTATAAGGTTTCAACGAAATTAACACGAAAATTGCCTTAATAAAAAAAAAAAAGAAAAATTGAAAGTTTTTTCTCTTTCTCCCCTCCCTTCTTTTTTGCTTCATTTATTATTATAGCTACATTTATTCTTTTACATAAATTGATTGCTTTCTTTTCCTTTGCTTTTATATACCCTCATTTTCCCTTTTTTAAAACCTTTAATGACCAACTACTAACATATTTTTATGAGGAAATAAATAAATAAATTCTTTTGTTTTAAATTCTTCAATATTATTAAATATTTAATTGTATTTGCCTTAAAAATAATAAAAAAATTACAAGAATTTAATTTTTTTGGCAAAACATATTCACATATGTACTTTTAATTTTTAAAATTTTTGTTTTTTGTCAAAATGTCCATTTTCCTTCCAATTGGCAAAACGTTAAAAATTCTTTATTGAACAAGGAAATCTTTTTTAAATAAAAGAAATCCTTTAAGAATCTTTAAGAAAGAAGCCTTTAAAAGGTGTAAATAAATAGTTAGTAGTACATAATAGAATATAATAAAAAAAGAAATAAGGAAGAAAATGTGCGGAAAATTACAGGCTTTTTTTTTCTTTTTGTTAAAATAAATTTTGTTATTTAAAATAATTCAAAATTCTTTGTCGAAAATAATTTTTTCGTTTTTTAAATTTTTTTTTTCTCAACATGTCAAAGAGGATGTCAAAATGTCAACTAATAAACTTGATCAAGTTTAATTATCTAAGTTTCCGTAAAGTTGACATTTTGAAATTGACCATTTTTAAATTAATTAATTTACTTCATTATTTCCTTAAAATTGTTATTTAAATATCTTTTTATTCATTTTTTGCTATTTACCTTTTAGAATTTAGGCTTTATTTAAAGAAAGCTTTTATTTATGTGTCTAGGGAAAATCGTTAAAAAAATTAAAGAGCATCACGTGTTTTTTTTTTAAGGACAAATTTTATGTCTTTTTTACTTTATTTAATTAAAAATACTTAAGTTTAATTATTTTTTAAATTTTAAAATTATTTTTCTGACCCAATTCAATTAGATTTAAGGTACTATTTTCTACATAATATCAAAATGTCGAATTTTCAAAATGTCCATTTTATAATTTTTTAATTTTTAGAAAAAAATTATTTTTCTTGTGGAATGAGCATAGATTGTAGTAATAAACAAAAAGAAACAGAAATAATAAATTTTCAATTAGAAAATAAAACACAAAATTCAAATAATATATTTGAAAATGCTAACATTATAGATTATTGTCCGTCCCCAACTTTTGCTACTACAAATTTTTTAAATGTAACACATGCAATGGTTAGACAATCTTCAGATACTACACAGGTTATATAAAGGAAAAAATAAATAATTATTTAAATATTTAAAAAAAAATTAAAAAGTCTTAATGGGGAGGTTATGCCCTTAATTTGGGGGAGTTTTTTAAATTTTTTCTAGCTTTTCTTGTTAAAATTATTTTTGTTTTTATTTTTAATAAATAGCACAGACTTTTAGGTATTAGAAAACATTTTAAAATTATTTAATACCCTTAAAATTGAAAAAGTTATGAATTTTTAAAGTTGTAAGGTTATTGAGTTGAATATTAATTACTGTACTTCCTTTAAAAAAGAATTTTTTAATTAAATTATTTTTTAAATAGAATTGTTTTTAGTTAAATAATTGCTGAAATTTACCTTTGAATTTAACTTTTTTTTTTAACAAAAATATCTGATTTTATTTTTATGGACAAAAGGTCCTTTAATTGTTACCACTTTGAAATGTTTTTTTTAATAAAAAAAATTTAAGATTAAATTTTAATTAATTTTTTAAATTAAATTAAAATAATTAATTTCTAAACTTAAAATAATTAATTTTTGCAGGATCGAAGGGTAAAAAAGTTAAGCCGTTCAACAGCTTTCGATGACTCTGAAGGTTCCTCTTCTAATACTGGTAACTCCCAACGTGAAAGACCAGCTACTACTACATGTTTTGGACAAAATGAAGTATTTAATTAAATTAAAAATTATTTCCGACTCTCAACATTTCGGCACCAAAACGTCTTTTAAATTATTGAAATTTTTTCCATTTTGGCACGCTTTCAACCTAAATTTTTTTGGCATTATTCCTCTTTAAAAAAATAAATTCATTCATCACCGATTCATCCACTTCCATCCCTTAAGAGCTATGAAATTGGAGAGATATAATATTTACACATCCCTTGGGGGGAATAACTAGTAAATAGGTAAAGAAGGGAAATAAATGATAAAAATTGGTTAAGAGAATTTTAAAGCTTTGGAATCGTTTAAAAATGGGAAAAGAAATGCTTTGTTCAAAAATGGGAAAATTGTCCAAAATTTACTGAAAAAAAAGAGAAATGGATTAAAAAATAGGGAGGGAAGATTATTTACTTCGGTTGAAGGGGACGTTTCGGCGCGGACTTTTAGGGTATTGAATTTTTGAACGTTTTTCTTTTTTTTGTTTATTTAACATTTTTAAAAGGATTTTAGAATTTTTAGAGGACTATTTTTTTTTATAAGTTTGAACTTAAAAATAATTCCGTTAATAGTAAAATAAATCTATTATTCCCTTATTTTCTTTTGAATTATTTAAACAACTTTTACTATTTGTTTTAATTTTATTTTTTTTTCTTTATAATCTTAATATATTCTTTATGGGTTTATTCACACTTTAATTAATTCTAAAAAAATTTTAATTTCAAATTCTTTCCTAATATTCGCGCCCAAACATCCCCCTTACATTTTAAATAGAACACAAAATTGAATAAAATTCCAATTGAGTTGGGTTAATTTAAAAACCATCAAAAACCCTTGTAAACCTCCCAAAAAAGTCTTTAAACGAGGTGTATTAATCCTCTCCAAAAAAACAGCCAATTTAAAAACGAAATAAAATTAAATAAATAGGGAAAAATTGCACACGTGTTTTTACATATTTTTATTTATTTATTTTGGATATGAGAGAAGTCATTTGAGTGCAAATATGAATAAATAAAAGGCTTCTTATTTTTTCTAAAATTTATCGTTTTTTTTATTTGAGAATGCTAACCTGAGTATTTTTATTTAAAAAAAGAAGCTCTTTCTCAACGTAAAAAAATAAAATTAAATTATTGACCCTTTTGTCTTTTTTTCCTGAAGATAAAACAAATCCGGAAAAAATAAAATAAATTCCGGAAAATTCTCTTAAGATGATATTTCTCCCAAAGAATTAAATTTTGATTTTTTTCCTTCAGATTTTTCCCCTAAAAATTATTTTTTAAATTAATTTTTTAATTTATTTTTAGATGCGCTACTGTTCCCCTACACAATGTACTAGTATAATACAAAAGGTGTTTTTTTTATTTTATTAATTTTAATAAAAAAATATTTTAATTTTTATTTAGACTAATGTTGTGGACACTCTTGATGGAAGTAGTGATTATATTCAATTAAATCAGTATAGACTTATGGAGGAAATTGCTCAAGGGTCTTATAGTATTGTTAAATTGGCTTATAATGAACAGGATAGAAATTTATATGCCTTGAAAGTTCTTGACAAATTAAAGGTTAATATTAGTGCAATAATTAATGCCATAAAATTGTCCAAAATAAATCTAAATCCATAAAATTTGGCATTTATTTTCCTAATAGTGTTATCCAATAACTCTCAAAATTTCGGAATTTTTTGTTAATTATTTTGACAGTTGTGATCGAAAATGTTAAAAGAATTCATTTTTTGGCACTTTTTTGGCAATAACTTTCTTTTTAGTTAACCAAAAATTCTGAAATTTATAAGTTTAGTGATTTACAGTATTAGGAAGATATTGGCAAAATTTGATATTTTTAGGATTCGTATTTTAGGAGATATATTTAAATAATGTTGCGCACACTCGCGACCAAAACTATAATAAGTTTGCGACTTCCTGCGCCGAAAAAACTTTTTAAACTTTAAACTTTTTTGTATTTTAATTGTGTTTTAGTATTTCAAGTTTTTATTTAATATTTTAGTTAGTCAAAAACTTTGCGTGTTTTCGACCTCCACCACTTCGCAAACGTGGGGGAAGTACTCAAAATAATTTTCCTCAAACTGCAGAAACATTATCAGTGCATAGAAATCCTTTACAATTAGTACAGAGGGAAATTGCTATATTAAAGAAATTAGCACATCCAAATGTTGTTAAATTAGTGGAGGTTAGAGAAAAAAAAAATTAATTATTTTTTAAAATTAAATTTTAAGGTTCTTGATGATCCTCAGGTAGTTTTTTAAATTTAAATATTCTTTAGTGACGTTTTGTCTTGAAATTTTCTTTTGATCTTTTCCCTTGGCATTTGATCTCTTTTTATTTTTTAAACTTTTCTTTATTTATTTAAAGGATAATTTTCTTTATATGGTCTTTGAATATATGGAAAGGCGTTCATTAATGGAATTACCTACATTAAATCCTTTAAATGAACAATTAGCTTGGAAATATTTTAGAGATACACTTAAAGGATTGGAATATCGTAATTTGATTTTTATTTAAATTAATTTATTTTTTGGGTGAAATAATCTTCTAAAAATTTAATAAATATATTTTACTAAATTATTAGCTAAAATAATTCAAAAACTTTAGGGGGTTTTATTATTATTTTTATTAAACCTTAAAATGTTTGCGCCCAAACATACCCCCAACTTTTCTTTAAAAATTCTGATTTAAATAAATAAACCTGTTCAAGTTTACTTATTTTTATTTTAGTTCATTATCAAAAAATTGTGCATCGTGATCTTAAGGTAAGGAAAAAAAAGTTTTATTAAAATACAATTTTTTTTAAGCCTTCTAATTTACTTCTATCAGAATCAGATTTTGTTAAGGTAAGAAAAAATTAAATTTTTTAAATTTTATTTATTTTAAAGATTGCTGACTTTGGTGTATCTTGTGAATTTGAAGGAATAGATGCTTTTTTAACTGGAACTGCTGGTTAAATAATTTAAATAAATATAAATAAATGGTTTTAATTTTAAAGGTACCCCAGCATTTATGGCACCTGAAGCTCTTTCAGAAAATTCAAATCAATTTTATTCTGGACGGGCACAGGACATTTGGTCACTTGGGTAATTTTTTTAATTAAATTAAATTTAATTATTTAAAGTATAACACTTTATGCATTAGTCTTTGGAAGTGTGCCTTGGTATGACCCTTATGTTATTGGTATGATGAAAAAAAAATTTTTTAATTAAATTTTTTTTAAATTAAATTTTGTTTATTTTAGCTCTTTACAAAAAAATTAAAAATGACTCTGTAAAACTCCCAGAAAATATTCCAATAAGTGACCTTCTCAAAGGATTAATACTTGGGTATATTTAGTTTAATTTTATTTATTTATTTTTATTTTTTAGAATGTTATGTAAAGATCCAGGGTTAAGGTACGACATTCTACAGGTAAATTTTTGCAAATATGGACGTTTCGGTGCAACAAAATTGCGCACCGAAAAATCAAAATTTTTAATTTTTTAAAATTTTAAGATAAAAGAGCATCCTTGGGTGACAAAAAATGTAAATCATTAAAATTTTAAATTTATTATTTTTTTTCTTTAAAGGGCAAAATTTTAATGCCTACAGAAGAAGAAAATTGTACTCTTGTTACTGGTATAATTTTTTAACCTTTTCCATTTAATTGGATTTTATATCTTTCCGGAAAAATATTTATATTTTCGGAAAAATTTTTTTGTCCGGAAACTATTACCTATTGTAATCATTCCGGAAAGTTAAGTTGTACAATACAAAATTTACTTTTTTACAAAATACAAAACATTACGGAAAATACAAAATCAAATTTTTTTAGTTACTCAAGAAGAAGTAAACCAAGCCGTCCGCATTATACCTCATCTTGGCACTTTAATTTTGGTTAAGGTAATTTATTCATCAAATTAAATTTTGAAAAATATTTTTTTAAGGCAATGGGCAGGAAAAAACATTTTGGGTAAATTAAAATAATTTAATTTGATTATAATATTAAAAAAGTAACCCATTTCGAGAACAAATTTCTGATCATCACGATTCCCTTTTAGAACACCCATCAAGGAGAACACGAAGAAAATCATCGTTATATTTATTTTTATAATTTTTAATAAATTCTTTTTTTTTAAGTTTACCAGAAGGGAGTAGTACAGCTTCCCCTGTTCGTTCACATAGTAGAGAACATTTAAATAATAATTTACAACAACAAGATTTGAACCCTTTAATTAATATGGAGAAATTAAAAATTGAAAATAAAGAAGAAGAGAGTCAATTAGTAAATGGGACAATTTGAAATATTTAAGGAAAAGATCAATAGATTTTACTTTTGGTTATTATTCACTTTTTTTTTTTTTTTTAAATTTTTTTAAAATAAATTTAATTAATAATTTATTCTCAGCATTTTTATTTATTATCCATTAAATTAATTGTTTTATTTGGCATTGTTGTTTCAGGCGGCATAGGAATAACTTGATTAATATTTGAAGTATTGCTGCGCCGAAAAATTATATTTCTGTAGTTTCGTACAGTCAGTATTGTAACCTTAAAAAATATTTTCAGAAATAGGAAAAAAATTTAGGTTTAATTTTGTAAGGTGTTACTTTTGTATTTTAAGTTTTATTTTTGTATTTTTAAAAGAACTTACAATTGGATTTAAAACTGCAACTAATGATCCTAAACTGCAACTAAAATATATTACAATAATTGATGAATACAATCCAGGCAAATTAAATAATACATTTAAATTTGCAAATAAATTGGAGAGATAAGGTAATAGGGGTAGTATAGCCTAAAAATTCTTAAATTTAAAAATTGAAAAATTTAACCTGAGTTCCCAAAACAATACTCATTTGTTTATTAATATTTCGAATTTTAATCATCTCTACACCTTTACAATGACAATAAACATGAATTTGAATACTTATCCCACAAAAAATAATTATAATATAATTAATAATAGTTAATGCAGAGGCAACATGAGCCGTAAAAATTGAAAGATTATTAGTCTAAATAAAAACTTAAAAATAATTTTTTTCTATTGGAGAAACAAATTTAAAAAAAATAAAAAAAAAATATACTCTTGCTCTAAGTCCAACAACATAATTTTTAATTGTATAATTATCCAATTCTAATATTTTTGCCATCTCATAATTCGTTAAATGTTCATTTTCTGAAGTTGGATAATTTGAAATAAACGACAAAATATTTAAAAATGCAATAGGAATCATTAATGAAATTATTAACCCAAATTGATGTTTAAATTTGACATCAATTCCACTATAAACAATTAATATAAATATTTTTGTATTTTAAGTTTTAATTTTTAATTTTTGTATTTTAATTTTATTTTTGTATTTTAAGTTTATTTTTGTATTGTAAGTTTAAATTTTTATTGAAGTTTATTTTTGTACTTTATTTTGTATTTCAAGTTGTATTTATAATTTACCGAACAACAGCAAAATAACGATAAATAAACAACAAACAGACATTCATTGTTGTAAATCTCCCCATAAAATTACATATACTAAGAATAATAAACTGTAAAGGATGTTGCAAAAAATGTATAGGTCCGTAATTCCAAGTTGTACCTATTCCATTGTCAGAAAAGTAAACCTACATTTTATGTATTTTAATTGTATTTTCTTTATCAAAATGTGTGTTCTTACCGGTTGTACAAAAGCAAATAAACAAATACAAATAATATCAACAATACTTGTTTGTAAAAGTATTTTACTATAAATTTCCATTTCCTTCAATGTAAAACGTATAACCAAATAAATTAGAAGAAAATTAAAAACTAATCCAATTGCAGCAAAACAAAGAACTACAATCGAAAATATTTCTGAAGCCATTTTCTTGTTATATTTTTGACAAAAAAACTTTTCAACCAAAATAAAAAGAATTTTTTAAAAATTCTTTTTTAATTTAAATGTAATATAATATTAACTTTAAAATGTTTTATATTTTTTATAATTTTTATTTACATTTTATTAAAATTTTTTAAATTTAATATTCAGGTGTAAATATTTTTTTAATATAAATTTTTAATAATTAATTACAGTTTATGAATAATTTAGTTGACAATTTTTATATACGAGAGGTAATTCATATACTATAGGTCAGTTGAGTACGATTTTATACTCACTGACCCAAAATTAATTGCTTTTATTAAATTTTTAAGAATTAAAAGGACGTTTCAGTGCCAATAAGAAAATTGTAATTTTTATATTTAAATTTATAAAAAATAAAATTAAAATTAAACACAACAAAAGGTTCGTTCTAAATAATTAATTATTTAAAAATACAATAAATTTCTTTCAACAAAACTTGGCAAGCAAAAAATCGCAAGTTTGATTCATTTCATTAACTGAGCAATTAATATTCTCATTCAACCATTTTAATATTTGTTCGGTCATTAATTTGTTAATTGGTTGGCGAATAGACTTAAAATAATAATTTTGAAAAAAAATGGACGTTCTGGTGCCAAAAAAATTAAAGTAAAAATAAAGTTTTGGCACCAAACCGTCTGAGATTAAAAATTAATTTCAAAAAACCTCAGGTATAATTTCCATAACTTCATTTAATTTTTTATTGAAATTTTCATCTTGAGACATTCTATTAATATCAACATTTTTAGTTAGAAATAGCTTTATTCTTTTAATAGATCCACTAATTGGTTGAATAACCCGTGCACGAAGAGAACTAATTAATGTTGAATTATTTATTAACTAAATAATTATTAATATAATTTAATTAAAATTTACCTTATCACTCTTTTTTAATAATTCTGTTTTACTAGTTGAATTTTCATTGTTTTGATTGGAGTAGTCTATGAAAAAGTAATAATTTAGATTGAATAAAATTAATTTTATGTAAATAATGTGATCTGTCTGTATTTTCCGGAAAAGTAATTTTGAACAATACAAAAATTTTCCGGAGAAAAAACAATTAAAATTTTCCGGAAAATTAACAAATCCGGAAATTAGTTAAAAATGTTTTAAAAAAAATAACCAGCACTAGTAGTAGAAATCAACAATTTACAAGCAATTAAACTTAAAGCCAAAATTTCAATAACAATAGCTAATTTAGGTATTAATTCAACAAAATAATTCCAATTTAATTCTTCTTTAATTTTATAAAATTTTTCCAAATTATTTAAATTATTAGAAAAATTATTTTCATCAGGTAAATGTTTTAAAATTAAAGTTTTATTTTTTCCTTTTTCTTCTTTTAATTGTTTTTGTATATCTAAAGCTATTTCTAATAATAATATTGGTAAATTAAATAATTTATTTGTTGGTAATAATAATTGATTTAATTTAATATTTATATAATTTTCAAATATTTGTTCATTCTAAAAAGAATTTAAAAAATTAATAATTATTAAAATATTTAAATTTAAAGGAAACGAATTTTTGGATACAAAAAATGTACTTAAAAAAACTTTTTCTAATTCTTAAAATATTTTTCTAATTTATTCTCAGAAAGATAAAAATATGCAGTTCATTTTAATGCCAAAAAAAAAAGTGTCTAAGGGGGGTGCGGGTTCGAATCCGTCTGGGAGAAAAATATTTATTTAAACTTGAAAAAATGAAAGGAATTAAATCTTATATTTAATTAATAAAAAATAAGTTAAAAAATTTTTTTTTATTAAAAGAAAACCTCAAAATCCTTATCCAAAGGAGAACGGCATTGGACTATAACTAATTCTAAATTAGCAATTCTATCTTCTAATAAACAACTTCCTATACTACCAATTGCCGTTAGAAGAGCATTTTTAAACATAAAAAAGTGTTTCTGAAAAAATTTTTTAAAATTAATCATTTATTTAAAAAATAACCATTTGATTAAAGGAATATTCAGCTATTTGTTTAATTAAATTATCTGGAATAATTGAAGGAAAAACCTTAAAATTTAAATTTTTTTAAAAATTAATTCACAGTTATTAAAATTAAATAAAAAAAACATACACTAAAATCACGGTTATCAGACAATTTATTCCAATCTAAAAAAATTTTTTAGAAATATTTAAATTCTTCTAATATAATATATTAATTTAGAAGGCTAAATAAAGGCACAAATTTTTATTATTTTAACACAAAAAAAAATCTATTAAATAAATATATTTAATTAAAATTTCCCTTAATTTTTAAAAATAAAATTAAAATAAACCTATTGGATGTTTAATTTCATCACCAATTAAATAATTAGATAATCCTCCTTCTCCCCCTCCTTTACTACTTTTTATTTCATCTAAAGGAGTAAAACAAGAAGTTAAATTTCTATTTAAAATATCTGCTCCAATAGAAAAAATTGAATTATTTGCCTTCTCAGAAAATTCAAAAAGACGTTGAATATGATTAAAAGAATTATTTTTGTATGCATTAACTAAACATTCATTTGTCTTTAAAATTTAAAATTAAATTTGAAATTAATTTTAAATAAATAAAAACCTCTCTTTCATTCATATCATACATTACACATAAAAAAAATTAATTAATTAAAATTAATTTAAAAATTATAAAAAAAAACTTTTTTCCCAACCAAAAAATTTCTAAGCCTGTCAAATGGTAACTAACAGAAAAAGGTTTCAAAAGGTTAAAAAAATATTTTAAAAATTTTTTAAGAAAGAAATTGGGCTCAAAAATAATATTTATTAAACTAAATAATTAAAAACCTAAGTCTGTATAATAAATATTAGCTTCTTTAAACCGTCCAAATTGATAATGCACAAAAAATCGCAAAAATGCGAGACTATCTTTTTGAATAAATTTTAATTGAATTTCCTTTTCCATTTCCTTTATACGATCTACGGAACCAAAAATTCCTTGAAAAAAAAAATTATTTAATTTAAATTTAATTTAAAAAGAAACCATAAAGTCTACAAAGCATTATTTGCATAGAAGCTGTACAATCAAAAGTTGAATTTCTTGCCCACTTGAAAATTAAAAAAATAATAATATTTTAAATAAAGAAAAGAAAACCTCAATAAAGGCAATAATAGGCAATAAAAATTCTAATTGATTATCTAAAGAAAAATAATTTTTAAATAAATAAAGGAAAATTAAGAAGAAAAAAATATTTTTTTTAATAAGGTTAAGAAAATTTTTTTAAAAATTCTTCCCTTTTTAAAAAATTAAAATAAACCTTTTCTTCTATAAATTTCCCACATATATTGAACTATAAGTTGAGATAAACTAGTAGTTTGTAGACCATCAAGTTTTGGAAGTAAATGCGGATTTTCTAATAAAACCTGTTCTTTCCTTTCAGTTTGAATTTTTATACAAAGGAAAAATTGTTTAAATAATAAATTTAATTCTTCTTCTAATTTTGTAATGGTCAAACAAGTTGGAGGAGAAAAATAAAAATTCAATTGATGTAAAAGAATTTGAGGCCAACGATCATTAGGTTTTGGTTTAACGAGAAGAGAGGTCTAAATAAAAATAAATTTAATTTATAAAAAGATTGTTAAGTATTTTATACTAAAAATGTCCGCAAATTTTGTCCGCAAATAATAATTATTTTATTTTAATAAAAATGTATAGGGATTGGAGTCAAGCATCTAAAGGCATACTACTCAAAATATTTATTAGAAAGCCCTCTAATAGAAAAGACAGGAAAGAATTTTAGCAAAAAATCAAAGAAAACAGTTTTGATTTTATAAATTAATTTCCATAGAAATTTCGTAAATTCAATTCAATTAAAACAAAATTTACGGGCTTTAGCAATTTCCAAATTAACCAAATAATTTAAACTAGCCCTTTTATAAATTTAAAAAAAAAACCTTGTTAATTTCCTTGTTTTTCTCGTCTAAATTTAATTTACTGAAAGACGTTTCCATAACTTTAATATTATTAGAGGGTTGCAAACATTTATGTTCATTATTTTCTTCAATTTGTCTATCATCATTGACAGTTTTTTCATTTTTAGAAGTATTCATAATTATTTAAAAAAAAAAAATAAATAATAAGCCTAGAAATAATTATTAAAAAATAAAGCCCATTTAGTCGCGGCCAATTAGACGCAAAATCAATAAATTTCAAAATTAATTAATTAAATTTATTAAAGAAAATACTAAATAAAATATATTTAAAATAATTAAATATATGTATATATCACTTGCAATATATGAGAGAAAAAAAAATTTATTTATTGGCAAATGAAAAAAATGTGCTTAAAAGATTCCAAAAAATATTAATTAAAAGCACACCTTCTTTAATTACTAGTCAAATAATGAATATATTTTCTAATATTATTGTTGCACTTAAAGAAAGAAAAAAGGGAAGGGGGGTAGAGGAGAATGCCTTGGGAAGAAAACAAAAGATTTATTTTTTTGGTCAACAAAAGAAAAAATATTAATTAATTAATTATTTTTTAATTAAAAAAAAGGGAGAGGGGTCTCTATTTTATATAATTTATTAAAAAATCAAAAATTATCAACATAAGTGACATAATTTGCCGGGATAAGTCCTGTCTTTCCTATTAAAAAAAAATTTATTTATTTATTTATTATAAAATTAAGCAACCATTTAATGTCCCAACTAGCCATCCTTCTTCTTTACTTTCATAAACATTGGTAATTATTTGACCTTTAATTAATTAATTAATTTTATTTTTAAATAATTAAATTAATTTACCCGACTCAAAACTGAGCTCAGTTTCATGCCCTAAAAATTTAAAAATAAAATTAAATTAAAATTTCCTTTTTTCTAACCAGCTTCACAAGGGTAAATAGTACGTACTCTCCTTTTTAAATTAATAATTAATAATTTTTAAATTTAATTGTATATATATATACCTAGGTGGATGTAAAGGACCATCTGGATTAATAAAATTAGTATATGCAGGGGGTATTCGTAAAGATAAAATATTTGTTGTTGTTGTTGTTAATTCAGGTTTATTATTATTATTAGAAGAAGAAAGAATTACTGGTGTAGCTATTATTGATGATTGTTGATTAGATGTTGAACTTGTTGTTGGCTTTAATTGTTGATTACAAGTAGAGAAAGGAGGGGATGTTGTTCTCAATGTTGCATAAATACTTTAAAATTGAATTTAAAATTATTTATTTATTTTTAATTAATTAATTCCCTTACTTTTCTGTAGGTATTGATTGGTTATATATTGGTGCATAATAACTCCCAACTGTCTTTCCTTTAATTAAAAATAATTAAAAGAAAATATTTAATTAACCTCTAGGTGCAATACCAGGCAAAACTTGTTTATTTTTATCATTACTACAAGTATTTGGAGGTGGTGTACTGCTTGAACTTGGCAAATCACCTCCCCCAATACCAGTTTTGGTTAGACACAATTCACTGCGTGATTCATAATGTTTTGATATTATATTAGATTTTCTGGGTTCATTAATTGCGTTTAAGGGTCTTCGTTGTGGAGAAGTTATTGAAGGAGTTCTATTACCATCAGTTGAAGTTAGTTGAGTTATTGGTTGTTTTGACGGCCTAATAAATTAATAAAAAATATTTCAAATTTTTAGAGATTAAATAAAGAAAATAAGTCAAAAACATAAAAATAATAAAACTAATCCCTTCAACAAAGAAGAAAAAATTATCTGCCTCAAAGCGGATTCGAACCTGAAACTTTCAATTAACAAAACCCAACACACTACCGACTAGCCACAAAGATGACTTAATCTAAATCTTTATTTACCTATTTTGTTGTTGAGTTAATAATAATTCATCATAACCACTACTTTTACTACTAGACAAACTTTTATTATTTTCTTCTTCTATTTCACAACTAATAAATTGTTGTTGTTGTTGTCCTTTTGCAGGTTTAGGAGGAAATGGTGTTTCAATTTTTTGAGGTGGTAATTTATTAAATATATTTTCACAATTAGCAATTAATGCTTCAACAACTACATTACAAAATTTAATATCCAAAACAGCAGCTAAAGTCTCTTCTCTAGGCCTTAATAATGTTGGACCAAAACAAACAGCTAAATTACTTATTGACATTAAATTCTCTGAAGAATAAGTAGATACACGATTAAGGTGTTTAATTACCTTTAATTATTTATTATTTATTTTTTAATAAATTAATTTTAATTAATTTTAAATTAAAATTAATTTTTTAAATAAAAATTAATTTCCCTACCATTTCAAGCATTGTCTTTTGTGGAGTAGGTAATTTATACACCCAATAATGAATATGTTGAACCCGTTGATTTCTAAATTTTAAAAAATTCCTTTTAAATATAGTATAAAAAAATAAATAAAATATTTTAGAAAAATTAATATTGAGAAGGAAAAAATTTAATAAAATAACAAAAATAAAAGGGGTAACCCAAAAGATCGAAAAAACAAATTTAATCAATTTAAGGTAGATCTTTTGGGTGTAATAATTAAAATTAATTTTAATTTAATTTAATTACCCATCATGTAATTTAGCAGCATTAATAAAATGTTGATGTAATTCATAAGTCATTAAAGGCTCGGGTAAATTTCTCAAAAAAGTTTTAATTGCAGAGGAAATAGTTTTTAATTCCAAATCAGTGTCAGATAATAAATTTAATTTTTTTGAAGAAGAAGAAGAAGAATGATGGGAAGAAGGGTCTAAAGCATTTTGCATTAATTTTTGAACTTTTGAATTTACACCACAATTTCTATTTTAAAAAAAAAATTAATTATTTTTTTAATTAAAAATTAAATATTTAATTTAAATAAATTATTTTATTTTTTTTAAATTAATTAATTAATAAATATTTTTTAAATAATATTAAAATATTTATTTTCTTAAATAAATTAATTATTAATTTTTTTATAAATAGAATATATATTTCTAAAAAATTAATTAATTAAATTAACCTATAAATTCCTTGTTCAGTAATTCCTTTAAATTAAATTATTAATTAAATTAAATTAATTAAATTAACCTTTTTCTTCAATTATATTAATACAACGTTCAATAAATTCAAATCCATGTTCATCTAACATTGCTAAATAATTTTAAATTAAATTTAAATTTAAAAAATTTTAAATTTAACTAAGGGATGCAGGGGATGCATTAGTTGAACTACCAAAAACCTGTTCTTGGCCGTCCATTGTTTCAAGCCTTGGAAAAAAAAATTTTTTTTAAATTCTAATGGCTAAAGAAAAAGTTAAAAAAAATCCCCTCAGGGCATTTAAATAATTAATTAATTAAATAACCATTGTTGACAGTCAATTTCACTTAAAGCTTGGAATGTAAGCACTTCTGTTCTACTTTCGGGTACAACGTCAAAACAAAATCTTTAAAAAAAATATTTTAAAAATAATATTTTTTGTTAAAAAAAAAACCTTTTGTCTATAGAATCAGGTGCACGACGAGTACATTGTAATTTTTTAAAAGAAACTTTAAAAAAATTAATTTTAATTATTTTTTTTTAAATACCTGTATGATCAATCCAACCGCCTTTGACATCCTAAAAAAAAATTAATTAATTAATTAAAAATTTTTAAAAATTTATTTAAACAGAAAATGAGTAATTAAAAAAATAAATTAATTTTTAATTTAATTTTTAATCCAATAAAATTTAAAAAATAAAAAATAATTTCAATATATTAAACAAGTCAACCATTTGAAAGAAAAAAATAGGAAAAATAGTCAATTGTAATAAATTTGGAATAAAGAAAATAAAAGAAAAATACATAAACACACACACACACATAAATAAAAAGAGAGAGAAAAAAAAATTTTATTTTTAAAAGAAAAAAAAAATACACACATGTATTTTCCGGAAAATATGTAGAGTTGACTGCCTTTTTATGGATTGTAGGCAAGTAGAAAAAAAAATAAAAAAATAGAGAAGAGAAAACACAAAAATTTAAATGGGGATTTTATTTAAATATAAAAAAGAACAAAAAAATTTAAAAAAAAAAATAATTTTTGGGAAATTAGAAAATAATTTTAAAGAAATATTTTTTTAAAATAAATTTAATAAAATTAAATTTATTAAAAAATTTCTTTTCTTTTTATATTTTATTTAAAAATAAATAAAGGAATTAAAAAATAAAATTTATTTTATATTAAGAAGTATATATAAAAATAAATAAATAAATAAATTGTTGCTTATTTTAAGAGACACTTTAAAAAAAAAAAAAAGAAAAGAAAAGAAAAGAAAAATGTATAAATAATTTTAAAAAAAAAAAATTAATTTTAAACTTTAAATTTAAAAAATAATTTTGTATTGGTCAATTTAATATTTTCAAACAATAACAAATAATTATATATTTTTATTTTAAAATTGTTGTTATTTTGAAAAAATAATTATTATTTAAAATATTCATTCAGTCAAAAAATTTATTTTATTTTTCAATGTTTGTTTATATTCATTAATAAATAAATAACAAGCGCAGAAAGGTGACAAAATAAAAAGGTAAAATTGGTGAAATAATTTTTAAATAAAAATATTTTAAAATAAATAATATTTTTAAAGAAAATAAAAAATTAATAGAAAAATAATTTTTAAAATAACCAAAAAAAATTTAAAAATTTGGAGTTTTTTAAAAAATTGTGTTTATTATAACAAATAATTTTTAAAATTAAAAAAAAAATATTTACCCAATAAAAAAATTTTAAAAAAAATAATTTTTACAAACCGTTTTAACGACATTAGTTGTTGGAATTAATGTAAATATTTTTGTTTCCCTTGAATAAACACAATAATATTTAGTCCAATTAGAACGTGAAAGAACATCACGACTTATTGTTTCTTTTAAATTTAAATTAAATTAAATAATTAAATAAATAAACTTGGTAATAAACGTATAGGATCATGCATATATAGATATCCTTGTTTAATTGAATTTATTGAATTATTTTGATTTATTGGAGATAAAGGTTCATTATTATTACTAGTATTTGACGTTTTGTCTGTTTCTGATTGAAAGACCTTTTTAAAAAAATAAATAAATAAATTGGTTATTTAATAGAAACTTTCCGGAAAAAGATTTCCGGAAAAACTAAATTTTTAATTTAATCAATTAATTTTTAAGGACCATAATAACTCTTTTGCCCATAACTAATTAATTATTAGGTACTTTTTGGACATTTTGGTACCATTTTATAGAGGAGAAAATTAGCTATAAGAAACCAAAAATTCGAAATTTTTGGAAAATTATAAAAATAGTTATCGTTAAAAAACAAAAATTATTTTAACAAATTAATATTTTTTGAAGGGATTTAAAGCTTATTTTTTCTTTTATAAAAATTGTTGTATTAATTTAATAAAATTATTTTAAAAAATAAAACCGTATTCTTCATAAAAGTGACCAACATTTTCTTTTTTAATTCATTAGCCTCAATTTGTTGTACCTCAAAATTTTCTTTTGCTTTAAGTATTTTATCATTAATTTCGCTATAAGTATATTGAAAATCTTTTTGTATTGCATTAGCCATATGATCTTAATTATTAAATTTAAATTAAATTAAATAATTATTTTAGTTTAGAAAAAAATTTTTAATTTTCTGTTTAATTTTATTTAATAAATTAATTTTTTGGTAATCAGAAATTGAATATTTTTTAAAAATAAAAAGTTTCTAAAAATGAGTAAAGTCACCAGAAAAATTAAATAATTTTTAGAAAATTGAAAAAAAAAATTTTGTGGAAAGTTTGATGGTCAAAAATAAAAAAATAATTTTATGAATAAAAATTCAATTTAATTAAAAAAAATAAAAAATACAAAATAGAAGCCATTGGTAAAGAAATGAACTAATAGTCTGTACAAATTCGATTCGAACATTTTCTTGAACGTTTTGAATTTCAGTTACCTTTAAATAATTTAATTAAATATTTAATTTTAATTGAATACATAATTTAACGATGCTTGACAAAAACTTTTTTGTTGAACAGCTAATTGAGCATCTGCAGAAGTAAAATCTGATTTCCTTGACTAAATTTATTTATAATTAAATTTAAAATTTTCAAAAAAATACCGTTGAGGTCAACTTAAGGTTTAAATTTCTTTCTAATGCTTGATAGAATTTTCCAGACTCTTTACTTTAAAAAAAATTAAAAGTAATATTAAAAATTAATTAAATATTAACCTATAACGTTGATGTCCATCCCTTGCTTTATTAATCTTTTCGACCTTAAAAACCAATTTTTAATTAAAATAAAATTTTTAAAAAAACCATTGACAAAAGAGGAGATAAATAAAGCTCCCCAGTCTCTTGAATTGTCTTGGAACGATGTTCCTCAATCATTCTAAAAAATTAAATTTTAATGTCAGGAAGAAATATATTATTAAATTCGGGAAAAAGAATAAATTGGAATTAATACAAGCAACCCAAAAAAATAAGGTAAAAAATTTAAAAAAATTGAAAAGTGAATCATCACTTCATAGAAATCAATAATAAAGATTAGTCAATTTAACTGATTTAATAAAAATATAATTTAAAAAATTCTTCTCTTCCTAATTAATAAATAAATAAACAAACATTATAACATTAGCAAGTTGTTTAGTATAATTAGCCATTGCCTATATTCCAATAATTATTAATTTAATTTAAAAAAAGACCATGTCATCCTCAGACATTGTTCCAATCATTCCCAATTTAAAGTCACTTAAAGTTTCTGCCAAATGCTTCTGAGCTTGGCTGAGTTCTAAAAAGAAAAAATTGTTTATTTTAAAAAAAGATTTTGGAAAAATATTCAAAAAAGATTTTGCAAAATAAAGAAAAATAAATAATATAGTTATTAGTTGACCATTAAACTAATATAAAAATTATTTAATCTAATGAAAAATAGTATGGAAAAGTAAGAGATTTTCTCTGACAAGCTTTTCGTCTCTCATAATTAACTATAGTATTTTGATAAATTTAAAAAAAAAACAAACTTGACGAATAAGAAAGTATTTTTCTACATTGTTGTTCAACTTCTTTAATCTTCTTAGAAGTTTGTTCTAAAGCTAAAAATTAAACAAAAAGTTTAAAAATAAATTAAATGATTTAAACCAATTTCGTGTTTATGTAAATTCTGACGAAAAAATGGCGAATCCGTCAAGCATTCTGAAAATTCTAAAGGCTTCAATTGCATGTACAGAATATTCTAAAATTAAATAAAAATAAATAGAAAGAATAAAAAGTAAAAAATCTTTTCAAGAGTGACATGTATTGCCCAAAAAAAAAACCCAATAAAAATCCAAAAAGTCAAAAACGTTTAAAATCCACACAATATAAAGAAACTATAGAAAGAGAAATAAGTAAACATGTAAAGAGAGAATAAAGACAATAGAAAGAAAAATTAGCTCGAATAGACAATAAAGAAAAATTGTCAAAAAGACATTTTGCCAATCATGAAAAATTGAACATTTCGTAAAAAAACCTTTTTAAAGATGTTTTCTGGCAAAGTGTCTTTTTAGCAAAAACAGGAAGAATGTTTTCCGGAAAAAAGAAAAATACATACGTGCAAATAATCTGACAATTCTTTTTCAGGAAACAAAAATCAAACTACTAAAAGAGAAAAAGAGTTTTTCCGGTTAGGAAGAGTAACTAGCAGAGTGGACAATAGAGTATATATATATAATATACAATTGACAGCCTTTTTTTGGTAAACTAAAATATTTTATTTTTCAATTCAGTTTTTTTTTGTTAAGTTTTTTTTTAATAATTTTTATTTTCCTTTACAACCTTTATTATTTTTCCACAAGTATTATATTCCTACTAAACCCTCAATTCCAATTGTGCCTTTTTTATTTTCTCACATTTCATTTTATTTAAATGGAATTTTTTGGGATAAAAATGTTTTCCTTTAAAAAAAGGTGTATATTTTATTAATTTTTAACTCTTTTCCACTTAATTTTTAATAAAAAAAAATTAAATTAATAAAGTAACAAATACTCTGCAAATTAAAAAAAAATTTTTTTTTTTTACAAATTTTCTTTTCCATTTTTTCTTTTCTTTTTATAATATAAAACATCATTATTATATGTCGATGCCAAATAACACAAAATAAAAAGGCTAAGCTTCTCATTTTTTTTCTTGTCTTAATTCAATTCATTCAAACCTTTCCTCCTCTTAAAAACTTTTTTTTTTCTTTAAACTTATTTTCTTTTTTAATATAAAAATAATTTGTTTATTAAAATTTATAAAACTTGGTTAAGTTTTCAGAATATTCTGATTTTTAAATATTTTGATTCTTATAAAAATACAACTTTTTTGTATTTTTATGTGTTTTTTTTCTGATCAAAATATTTAATAAATTTAAAATTAAAAACTTTTTATAATTAAATAAACATTTTCTTTATTAGGTATTTGATAATAAATAATACTAATAATTATTAATATTAATAAATTATTTTTTTATTTTTTAAATTTATTTACTAATAATTTTTCTTTTTATTAAAAATATAAAAAAAATTAATATTTATTAAAATCCCATTTTTTAAAAATATAAAATAAGCAAAAAATAGGTAAAAACAATTCTTTCCTTATTTCCAATAATATTTATCTCATGCCATTATTCGTCTGTTCTGTTAAAATTAAATTTTTTAAGTAAAATGAACGCATAGATTTTTTTTTTCCTCATTTTTTCATTCCTTTGAGTGCATTTTAGGCTTGCAAAAAAATTGAAAAGAAAATTATTTAGAAATATAATAGAGGGTGGCTGTTTTTTTGTCTTTTTTTTTTTTAACCATAACTTATTTTTTATTTAAAAAATTACAAATTTATTTTAGCCTATTTTAAAGCTAATTTTTTATTCTATCGAATGATACCAAAATAGTTTAGAACAGACTTTTCATTAAAAAGTTATTTGTAAAAAACCATTCTTTGTCATGATGTTTACCCTCTACACACCTACAAATTTAAATTCTCATAACTTTTTTATTAATCGACCAATTAATTTAATTTTTTGATATTTTATACTTGTGAGTCTTTACTATTATTTGTTCTTTAAAATATTTTTTTAAAAATTCTTTTAGATTTTTTAAAATAATTTTTAATTAGCTATATGTATGTAACCCTTTTACTCCCTTAAGACTTTTTTTTTATGATTTTGAAATCAATATATCTACTTATATATCCTTACATAATATTCTATTGTTTGTCTTTTTATGTTTGTGAATAGCGTGTGAATAAGCGGAATAAAAAGTAAAAACGAAAAAAGTGAGGTAATTGTTGTTGCGGTCTGAGGGTTAGGGGAAGTTTGGGCGCAAGATTAGCTAGGCGCAAATGACTATATCTTCAAATGTTCAGAAATGTTTAGAGGAATGGTAGGACGAAATTAAAGATTTAAATTGATATTATGCTTAGAAGATAACTGAGACATTCTTCAACCCTTTTTGTAATGAGACTCTCGGTTTTGATACTGGGCGAGAGACTAGGAAGGACGAAGTCTTCGTTTTTTTTCTAGGTCTTAAAATGATGCTACTTAATAGAATTATTTAAGAATTTTTAGTTAATTCTTAGAAGATATGGTCAAATTACCCTAAAATTTAACATTTTTCAAAATAATTTCCCATAAACTCATCCAAAAATTCTAAAATTTTTACATTTATTAGATATACATATTAAGTTCTATTTCCACAAATTTTTATCTCTATAAGTTTTCTTTTGTCTTTTTTATTTTATTAATATACGCCCAATGTTTATGCGCCCAAAAGTTTCAATCCCTGCCTAAGGCCGTTTTAGTTTTATTTTGTCTCTTTTCTTTTTTCCTCTTTTTTACACTTTAAGCTTTTATTTTTCCAATTTTCTCGATCCGAAGAGACATAATAAAAATTTTTTTTATTTTTTTCTGTCCATCAGGCATTGATTAGCTTAAAAGTTATTTAACCAAAGTTTTTTTTTTCTAAGGCCAAATGTGAGAGAGAAAATAAAACTTTGATTGACATTAAAAATATATAATGCTTTGTATTTTTTTTTATTAACAAAAGATTTATTTAACTAATTTAAAAAAAAAAAAATTTTTTTTAGTAAATTCTTTTATTTTAACAATTAATTAAATATATGTACAACATCTTTATTATAATGATTTTTGGTCATTTAAAAAATTCTTTGTTTTAATCCCCCTTTTATTATTTAAGTTAAATATATTCTGATATTTAATTGCTTTTATAATAATTCTGATTTTTAAAACTTGATTTCAGAATATATTCTGAGAAATTCTGATTTTCCAGAAAATGTTTTTAGAATATTCTGATTTTAAAAATTCTGATTTTTTAAAAATATTCTGAATATTCTGATTTTATTGTATTTTCTTTTAAATAATTCTGAAATTCTAAAAGGATGTATTTCTTTTTTTAATTAAATTCTTTTTTCAGAATAAAAATTTTATTGTATTTTCTTTTCTATTTAAAACAAACTGCCTATAGCAGTTTGTAATTAATAATTAAAACTGCTTAACAACAATAATACTACTAAAGATCAAATAGCAAACAATAGTACAGCTTTGCTGCATTTGTTTAGGCATACAGCAAATATGAGAACTGTAAGTTTTTTTTTTAATAAATAAATTATTTTAAAATATATTTTTTAAAAAATAAAATATTTAAAAAAAATATTTTTTTTTTTCACCCATTTTATATTTTAAACAATTTTTTCCCCTAAAAAAAAAGTTTTTTTTTTTAATTGTTTAAATAAACAAAATATTTCCCCTCTTCTTTATTAATAAACTTTTATTTTTTCACTTTGTTGAACCTTCAATTGTTTTACTTAAATTTGAATTTTTTTATAAACAATTTTTAATTAAAAAATATTTTTTTTAAATTTATTTTAAATTTTATAAATTAATTATTTTTTAAATAAATTTAATTTAGAAGAGTTTTTTTTTTCATTGGGATTTTTAAATTTTATTTTTAGTTGGAAATTTTCGGGATCGAAAAAATTTTTTTTAAAAATTTTATTGTCTTTATTTTTTGTCCATAATAATTTCTAAAAAATATTTATTTATTTATTTACTCGTTAACAATATCTTCATTTTTCTTCTTCTATTAAACTTTTCTTTTTCCCTTAAAAATGCCAAGTCCAATTTATTGACTAGACTAAAAATATTATTTATTATTTTTTCTTGTCTACTAAACGCGCAATAAAAAATTAAGTAAAAAATTTTTTATAAAAAAATCATTCAGTCGCATAAATATTTATATGTAAATAGCGTGAATTATTTTTAAATAATAAAATAAATATTTGCTCATTAATTTATACAAATCTTACTATTAAAAAAATGAGCGAGACTTTGTATAATTTTTACTTTTACAAAGTGTTTTTTCAATTTTCCGGAAAGTTTTTACACAATTAAATTTCAACACAGACTATCATATTTTTGTAAAATTATTTTCCGGAAAGTTTTTGTATTTTTTGTAAATTTTTATACTTTAAATTATGCATACTGGCTTTCCGGAAAGTTGATAAATTAGTTTAAAATGATAGTTTTTAAATTTTTTTTTATTTATTTCTTAAATTAATTCATTTTTAAACATAGAATAATCTAAATTAAATAAAAAAATTAAATATTTTGTATATTTTAGACCAAAGAATAAAATTAATGCAGGTGTTATTTTCTAAACAAAAGAAAATTAATTCAAAATTTATTTATTTGTGTTAGCACTACCAATCACTAAAATTTACACTACTCTATTTATTCTTTAGATATTCATCTAATTTAACTATGTGTTTTAGAATTTATAAATTTTTTATTCACTAAAAAATTTTATGCCTATAAATAGCCTTTTTTTATCAACATTTTTTATTTATTAAATTTGATTTTTTTTTTTCATTTAAAAATAATTTAATTTAAACACACATTCCGGAAAATTACAGTTCTTTTTTTGTAAATTATTTTTCCGGAAAATAATTAATTGTATGTATTTTTTACTTTCCGGAAAGTAAATTATTTAATCATTCAAAATTTCTTTTATAGAATATATTTTAGAATTTCAAATAATTTTTCTAACTAAGCAAAATTTTTTTTTAATATTTAAAAATACATTCTAAAATTTATTAATGGTTTATAAAAAATTAATGAAAAAATTCTCATTTTTTTCATACATATGTGAAAAGAAATGACTGGTAGAGGCATTGCTTTTTTATTAGAAAATGCTTTATTTTTTTTTTTAGTTTTTTTTTTATTATTCAATATTTAATCGTTCATTTTTACACAATATTTTTTAATTTTTTGATCATTTTTTAGTTTAATTTTTATTGATTTTTTAAATTCATTTTTATCCCTCAATTATTTTTAAATTTCCGGAAGACTTTTTAAAAACTTTCCTGAAAACTTGCTTCTATGAACTAAGTGTTTTTAAAGGAGAATTTTTGTAAAAGTATTTTCCGGAAAGTTTTTGTATTTTTTCGATTTTCTCTTTATTATTTAGGCATAAAAACTATATTTTTAATGTAAAACATATAATCTATGCCTTCCTCGATCTTTAATTGGTGTTTCATCTGTCAATGAGTTTTTCTGTAGTTTATTACCCTTATATTATTATTAAACACAAAACTTTGTCATTAAAGCTGTATTTCATCTTTTGTTTATTCTTTATTTGCAAGCATTATTCTATTGAAATACATACATACACATACATATAATATAGATAATGCAAAAATACAAGAACAGAATAATATATTATATAATGTATATATTTATTGTTCCCTTGGGCTGCAACTAGAAAATACACAAATACAGTCATAGATATATAACAAAATAAAAGAGAGTATTTGCTTAAAATTATTTAATAGAGGATTTTCTCTATTAAAAGGTTATTTAATGGGTACAAGACATTTTGAGAGCTTTATAAAAGATTCAAAAAAAAAAAAAGAAATATTTTTTTAAATGAATATAAAATTTATTTTATTTAAATAATTTTTAAAATTTTACCCTTATTTTAACAAAAATAATTTTTATTTTTTTTTCTTTATTATTTTTTACCTTATTTTTCAATTTAACTGTCTATTGACACAAAGCTTTTATTAAATATTAACTATTTTTTTATTAAAAATTTTTTTTCTTTTATTTTAAAAAAGGAAAAAAAAAACTAAACAAAAAAGCTGCGCGTTTTTTGTTTCACCTTTTTTATTTTTTTTTAATTTTTTCTATTGCCTATATCTTCACCTAAACAATTATTTATTTACTAATATAAAATTTTTTTTTTGTTTTCATTCAATTCCCTAAATAATTTAAAATAAAAAAAGGATCATATAACTAAATTTCCTTTAATTTAATTTTTATTTTAAATAATTATTTATTCTATTTAATAATATAATGTAATTTTATATATTTAAAAAAATTAATTTAAATTTTTTTATTAATTTTTTGGAGAATTTAATGAACCTTTAGATTACCAAAAAAAAAAATTAATTTAAATTTTTGGGACTTTTCTTTAACCTTTTTTAGACTCTAAAAGACTTTTACTTACCTTTTTTAATTTTTCTCCTTTATTTACAAAATATATTTATTATTATTATTTCCCCTTTATATATATAAATAAATATATTCTTCCCCTTCCTTTTACTTTATTTCACTTTTTTTTTTATTCCAAAAAATTTTCTTTTTTAGGTTCAAAGCAAAAGAGGGGGGAAGAGACAAAAGGAAAGTATTACATAGTCTTCTTCTTCTTCTTCTTCTCCTTTTTTTTTATTTTTATTTTCCTTTTTTGTTTTTGGGGATCTGATATTGCCAAAAAATATATTTTTTCCTTTTCTCTTTACTGTCCACTGGGTCTTTTATTTTTTAGCTTTTCCGTTAAGCCGACGGGTTTATATATAAATAAATAAATAAATAAATATTCCCTCTTTTCTTAAAATTTATATATATTTTTACCCAAAGTCAAGTTCAACCTTTTTTGTTTAAAAAAAAAAATTTTTTTTTTCTTTACTAAAGAAAGAAAATATGTTCAATTTATTTTTATTTTAATTTTTTAAAAATATATATACTACCTTTAATTTGTTGTAAGAGTATATATTTTCCCCTTCTTTTTTTTTTAAATTATTTTTTATTTTCTAGTTTTGACATTCTTTAAAAAAAAAGAATGTAAAATTTCATTTTAAGGCAAAATTAAGTGTATCTCCTCTCTTTATTTTTTTTTTTTAAATATTTCTTCGACATTTTTAAAAATAAAAAGATGTTAAAAATATAGTAGTAAGTAATTTTACTTGTACTTATTTTTTTTAAAACTCTTCTTTTAAATTTTTATTTCTTTTTACCCTTTTTTGCCGGATAAAATGTATAGCTAATTTTCTTATTTTTATTCATTTCCTTATTTCTGTTGCTTTTTTTTTTTGATTAAAAAATTTATAATTTTAATTATTTAATTTTATTTTTTAAAATTACCCTTTTTTATTCCTTCCAATCTATTTATTTTTAATAATTTTATTAAATTAAAGCTTTTATTTTAAGGTTAATTTTTGGTTCCTTTTTTTTAACCTCTATTTTCTTATTTTTGAATTAAAAAATATTTTTAAAAAATAGTATTTTACATAATTTTATTTTTAAAGTATTTTTTTTTTTTTTTAATATAAAATTTAATTTTTTTTTTGTTGTTGTTCAATTTCTACATTGCGTGCCCTTTAAAAACAATGAAACAAAAATAATTACGATAAAAATGGTTAAATAAACATTTATTGCTTAAAACATTTTTTTAAACATTTTAATATTATTGTCTTTTGTTTTTTTTCTAACTTTTGAAACTTTTCCAATTATTTTATATTTTTAAGACGAGTTTAAACTTTATAAGAAATCCATTACTTTTTATATAATTAAATTAAACTTTTTTTTAAAGTGTTTAATGTATTCTATTACTTCTATTATTTATTTATATTTGTTATTATAGAGGGAGAGAGAAAGTGTTTATTTGGAAAGGATAGAAAAGGTAATAAAACATCAAAACACAAAAACAACATAAATAGTAAAAGATATAAACAAACAAAATATTAAAACACACAACAACACTCGACAAAACATTATTAGAAAGATTAAAACATAAAAGAACTTGGAATAGGAAAACAAAAACCAGAACAAAACATTCAACAAACCCGTTTAAAACATCGAAAAATATTATCAGAATTTTATTTAAACATATCAAACAAACACAAAACACCATTATAATCAAAACATTATCAGAATTAAAAACATAAAAGTTGACAAACAAAAAAAAAATATTAAATTAAATGAAAACTTGCGTGTTTGGGGGAACTACTGATGATTCAATTGAAGATAATATTTCAACAATAACTACTGGTAATGTTGTTGCCCGTTCTTCTTCACGCAGCGGAGGTCGTTCGTCTATTTCTGCTGTTGCCTCTAGATTGGCTACAACTCCAACTAAAAAATTATCAACGGGTGCTTTAGTTGAAAAACAAAAGAGAAGTGGAGAATTTCCTCATTATTATAAACGTAATAATCAAAGGCTTACTCCTCCTGCTTTTAAGAATTATTTAAATGGTGGAGATGATACTAAAAATATTAATAATAAAAAATCAACAACACAATCATTAGATAGGCTATCTCCTCCTTCTACAAGTCCACCTCCTCCTCCCCCTTTACAACCACCACCACCACCATTTTCTTCAACTGGGACTTGTAGATATCAAAGAACAGCAGCAGCTAAATGTAATACAGCAATAAACGCCTCGTCATTAGCAGCAGAAACTTTAAGCTCAAATAGTTTATTATTACCTCCCCCTACACCTGGAGGTAGTCATAAACATATTAGAAGAACTTCTAGAGTTATAAATAATGTAAGTTGTTAAAAACATTAATTAAATATAAATCTTGAATATAATACTGAGTAAATGCTTTTATCTTTCTTTTTTTCACTATTTACCAGCTTTATTCCTAATTTTCAAGCCTAAGTTTTTTTCTGTAATTTTTATGGAATTATTAAATAAACCTGAATTATTAAATAAACCTGAATTATTTAATAAACCTGAATTATTAAATAAACCTGAATTATTAAATAAACCTGAATTATTAAATAAACTTGATAACTTGAATATTTTTATTTACAACTTTATAGTTTAAGTCTATTTTATTGTTATTTTCTATTTCTTTTACATCATTGGTGACATCAATAATATTAAAAAAAAAAGTTTGTCTTGACTAATTAACATAAAATTTAAGTGGCGTAATAAAACTTAAGTATATAAAAAGCTTAAAATATAACAAATTATTTCCTTTCCCTATTTTTATTTATTTTATTAAATAAAAATGTTAAATCAAGCAATTCAAACATTTAAACAACAAAATTCTTTAAATTTTGATTTTTTTGAAGAATCATCTTCATCTATTTCATTAATCCCTTCTTCACCTCCTTCATTTTATAATAATAATAATAATAATCCTGTTGTTGTTTTACCTTTTCCTCCTTTTAGACCCGCATTAGGAGCTTTTTTTGCTAATGTTAAATTTCTTAAGGTAATTAAAATTAAAATTTATTTATTTTATTAAATTAATTAATTTTATTAAATTTAGGTACTAAGTCTAGGTGCTGATGTCATCCCTGAGGTTATTTTTTTTAAATTTTAATTTTTAAGTATTCCCTTTTTCAGTATAAATTACAACCTAACAGACTTCATCATTGCACAATTATACACTATTCACCTTTTAAAGCTGTATGGGATTGGATGTATTATTTTTTTAATAATTTTTTAAATTAAAATAAAAATTTTTTTTTAATTTTTAGAATTCTTCTCCTTGTTATTTACACGGCCATTTTTACGGTTATTAAATTTAAAATTTTTTTTTTTAATTTTTTTAAATTTTTTATAGCCTTATGTAGCAGCATTCCTTCTAAGAGAAGTAAATTTTTTAAATAAATTTAAAAAAAAAATAATTTTTAGGGTCAGAGTACCCAACAGAGAAGGGCTAAGTTTGGAGAACCTATGGAAATTATTGTAAATAAAATTTATTTTATTTTTTTTTTAATTAAAAATTTAAGGATCTCATTGTTGACATTTTCTTCATTATTGACATAAGTAAATAAATAAATATATATTTTTTTTTAAATTTATTTAATTTTGTAGTAATCAACTTTCGTACAACGTACGTTGTAAGTATTAAAAATTTAAAAAATAATTTAAAGTTTGTTTAAAACTTATTAGGTTTATTTATTTTATATGCTTAAGTTGTTGAATTTTAATTTATAAATATAACTTAAACTTGAATTTAATATTTATAACTATGCTTAGTAATTCAAGTTTATTTATAAACTTAAGTTTATTTTTAGTCTTATTTTTATTTATAATTAAGTTTGAGTATATTTAGTAAACTTAAGTTATGTTTTATTTATTTTGTTAAATTTATGTTTGTATTTATTCAAGTTTATTTTTCTTTAATTATTTTTTAGAATGATAACGATGAGGTTGTTAGTGACCCAGGGAAAATTGCATTACATTATTTTAAGGTTTATTTATTTAAAAAGTTTATTTTTCTAAATTTTATTTCAATAGGGATGGTTTTTTATAGACGCGTAAGTAAAATTATTTTTTTATTTATTTATTTTTATATATAGTGTAGCAGCTGTACCTTTTGATTTATTATTAGTAGAAACAGATAGTGATGAAGTAATAATAATATTTTATTTAATAAATTATTTATTAAGACAACAACATTAATTGGCCTTTTAAAAACTGCTCGACTTTTACGTCTTGTACGGGTAATTATTTTTTTTATTTTAATTAATTTTAAATAATTTATTTTAGGTAGCTAGAAAACTTGATAGGTATTCTGAATATGGTGCTGCTGTTCTCTTACTTTTGGTATAATTTAAATTAATTTTAAATTAATTTACTTTTTTAGATGGCTACATTTGCATTAATTGCTCATTGGCTAGCATGTAAATTTTTAAAAATTATTTTTTTTTTTTATTTTTTAAAAATTATTTTTTTAAGGCATTTGGTATGCTATAGGCTCTACAGAATTGCCACATAAAGTTTTTTGAAATTTAATTTAAAATTAAAAAAAAAAATTTTTTTTTAATAGAACATTACTTGGCTTCATCAATTGGGTAATAAATATTAAAATAAAATTAATTTTTTTTTTCAAATTTTTTTTAAAATTAAGCTCGACATCTAAACGAACCTTATCATCGAACTAAAAATGGTTCTATAACATCTGGGTAAAATTAAAAAAAATAATATTTTTATTTTTATTTATTAAAGAGGACCATCATTAAAATCTCGTTATGTCACTTCATTATATTTTACCCTCTCAACTATTACCTCAATTGGTTTTGGTAATGTTAGCGCTACAACTGATTCAGAAAAAATTTTTACTATAATTATGATGATATTAGGATCTTTAATGTATGCTTCTGTATTTGGAAATGGTTAAAATATTTTTTTTTAAATTTTTAATTTAAAAAAAATATTTTAAGTATCGGCAATTATTCAACGCCTTTATAGTGGAACTGCTAGGTATCATACTGGTAAGTTTATAGAAATAAACTTTATTTAATACAATAAAGAATATAGTTAATAAAATAAACTTTAATTTTATAAAAACAGTTTTTAAAAATAAACTTGAATTATTAAATATAAACTTAAATATTATTTAAACATTTCATTTATTTATTTATTTTTCTAGAAATGAGTCGTCTACGAGAATTTATTCGCTTTCATCAAATTCCAAATCCACTTAGGCAAAGACTAGAAGAATATTTTCAACATGCATGGTCATATACAAATGGAATAGATATGAATACGGCAATTTATTTTTTTAATTAAATTGTTAAAAATATTTTTAGGTTTTAAAAGGTTTTCCTGATTGCCTTCAAGCAGATATTTGTTTACATTTAAATAGAAATTTGCTCAACAATTGTCCTGCTTTTTCTAAATGTTCACCGGGTTGTTTAAGAGCTTTAAGCATGAGGTATTATTAAATTTATTTAATTTTTAATGATAAACATTTTATTTTAGATTTCGTACAACGCATGCTCCACCAGGAGACACTTTAGGTTTATTTTACATCAGAAAATAAACTTAGAAAATAAATAAACTTGAATTTAAACCTAAAAAGAAAATATAACTATGAATTTATATAACTATGAAAATATAAATAAACGAATTTATTTATTTTTTCTAAACTTTTAGTTCATCGTGGTGATATCCTTACTGGTTTATATTTTATTGCACGTGGATCTGTTGAGATTGTAAAAGATGATTTAGTTGTTAGCATTATTGGTATTTATTTTTTTAATAAAAATTTAAAATCTTTTTTTATTTTAAGGTAAAGATGAGGTTTTTGGTGAAAATCCAATGCTCAATGAAGATGTTGGTAAAGCTTCGTAAGTAAATTTAAATATTTTTAATAATTTTAAATTTAAAGTTGCTCAGTTCGTGCTTTAACTTACTGTGATTTGCATAAAATTCTTCGAGATGATCTTTTAGATGTTTTAGAAATGTATCCAGAATTTGCCGAACATTTTTGCAAACATTTAATTATTAATTATAATTTGAGAGATGAAACACTCTCAAGGAAAAATCATACTCGTTTATTTCATCCTCCATTAACTGGAAGACTTTCTTCTTCTTCATCTATTCAAAAACAACAAGTACAAAATCAACAAAATCAGTTAATGGTTATGCCTATACAACGTGGGAGTGGTGGGATTTCATCTCAGAATAATAGAGAAAATCTGTGTGAAGGTTAATATTTTAAGTAAAGTTTAAAACTTTAATTTACTAGTTTCCGGAAAAGTTATAACTCTGATTTAATATTTTTTTTTCCGGAAAGTTTAAAACTTAAATTTAATAGTTTTCGGAAGGTTTATTTAAATAACCTTATTAGATTTTCGTGCATATTCTTCACAATTTCGACCATTATTTGCTGATGAATTAAGGCCTCAAGTATCAATTGAAGCACCAACCCCTACAACAGTTTTACCACAACAACAAAATTGTATTATTTATTTATTTAAATCAATTTAACAAAAATATAATTTTTTAATTTTTTTTTAGCTCCATCAACAGGTTATGGTTGTGTTCTTCGTTCACTTACAGGAATGGGTTCAAGAAATAATAGTCAACAAAATTCTGAAGATTTTCAAAAATCCCCACCACCAATTTCTTCAACTTTTGGTTCAAATATTGACCATACATTTCCAGCTGTTGATGCTTCAGAAAATGGAATGGATGAACGAATTAATAATAATAATTTATTAACTTCATTTCCACCACCACCTCCACCACCTCTTTCTCCTTTAAATTATTCATATAATTCAAATGAACAACAACAACAACAACAACAATTATATTTTTTTCGACAACAACAACGAAATGAGGAACGTTTTGACCAAATTGATAGAAGATTAGAAAATATTGAAAGGTAAAATTATTATTTTTTTTTAAAATTTAAATTAATTAATATTACAGTACCCTTGAATCAATGCAAAATAAACTAAATCTTGACTTGGAAGAATTGTTAACATTTTTTCGTCAAAATCAGCAGCCAAATCAAAGAAATTCCTCTTCTTTACCTAAACAAAAATATTCTTCAACTTCTTTAAATTTACAAAAAATAAATAAAAATATTTGTCATAGTGATTCTACTACACCTGAAGCTGAGGAAGGGGAAGAGAATATACTACAAAAAAAAACAATTAATACATCAATAAATAAGGCAAAAATTTATATTAAAATTTAAATATTTTATTTTTTATATATTATTTTTAAAAATAAATAATTTAATAAAATATAAAATTTGATACTTTGCAGTTCTGCCCCCAAAGTCCGCAAGTTTTTTCCGCAATGTCAATTTAAATAGAATATAAAACTTTCCGCTACTTTACATATTACCAAACATATACATATAATAATCATTTATAATCATTATGGAAATTAAGATCATAAATAATATATATTGTAAAAAATAATCTCTGAGAAAAATAAATATTATTACTTGCGGAAAAAACTTGCGGACTTTGGGAACATAACCGCAAAATACCAAAAATTCCCGTTATAAAAACACAGAGAAAATAACTATTAATTTATTTTGTGTTTTTATAATTATTTAAAGAATAAATAAACTTTTTAAAAAGATTAATAAAACTTTTATTTTAGAATAATTATAACTTACTACAAAAAAAGAATCAAAAGGAAAGTCCGGAAAATCCGGAAAGTAACGAAGACGATGATGCTCAACGAATTCAAATGTTGCCTTCTTGTTCGTCACAAAAACAACCTTTAAGAAAACAACAAAAAATAATTTTAAAATCTAATACCTCGGAAAATGATCCTTTAATATTATTAAATAATAAAATGGGTGTAAAAGAAAAAAATAATGAAGAAGAAAATAAAAATAATGAAAATAAAAAGAAAATACAAAAAGGCAATAATAAAAGAAGAGAAAGTTTACAAGATGAAGAGGAGGAAAGAACTGTATTATTAGCGTCTCCGGAAAGTTCAGATACAGTTTTATAAGTTTTTAAGTAAAATGAGTGCCAATTAAACATTGCCATTTTTATTATTTTTTAAAGTGAATGCAAAAGTATTTTATTGTAATAACAAAAGTATTTTTTTTATTGTATTTTCCATACTTCAGGTTTATTTTTTAGGTTTTTGAAAAATAAACTTGACAGTACGAAAAAAACTTTATTTATAAAAACCCGACTAAAACTTAATTGAGCAAAAGAAGTAAAGCTTTAACTGTACAAAACTGTTAAACTTTATAGAAATGAACTGTCACTTTTGCCATTCTTTTTCTTGTTTTGTTGTTTTTATGAATTTTAAAATAACGTATCTATTTTTTAATAATTAAAGATTTTTATATAAACTTGTAATTTATTTAAACCTGGATTTGATATTCTTAGCAACTTTATTATTAAACTTAACTCTATTGTACAATTATTATTGTTCTTAAGCTTTAAATAATTATTAAAATATAACTTTATATTTATATTATAAAATTAAATATAATTAATTTATATATATTTATTGAAAAAAATAACTTTAAAAAATTAATTAAAAACAATATTTATTATTTACTCATAAAATGGATATTTAGGAGCATATCGATTTTTGCCAAAATGGAATTTTCTTTCTTTATCATCTGAAATTGGAACTGGTCCAAGGTAGAATTCTCTATAAAATTAAATAAATAATTAAATAAATTAATTTACTTATAATATGGACTAGCCAATGCAGGATAAAGTTCACTTAATACAGAAGAAGGCATTCTAACCCTTTTTTTAGCAATTTGATTTCTTAATTGTTCAGTTTCAGGATCCATTAAATCTTCTTCATTTTCATCTTTTCCTCCTCTTTTTTCATTTTTTTCTAAAGTTTTTCCTGTTTCATCAGTTATTGTTACATGTACTAAATCTTTATTATTATTATTATTTTCTTCAATTAATCGTTGTACAGTCCCATTATTAATTTTAATATTTTTTAAAATTCCAGGTAAAATAGGAATTGTTCCAATTACAATAGGTAAAGAAATTGTTGATTTTGGTGAATTAAACTAAAAAAAAAAATAAAATTAATTAATTTTAATTATTTTTTAAATATTTACTTGTAATTCAAGGCAATAGGAAACATCAATTAATTTACATTTTGTTACCATACGAGGAGGAATTGAAGGCACTAATATTGGTTTGTCTTTCCAGTGAAATTCTGTATTTCTGCGTATTTTATCACTAACAATTACTTTTTGAACAATATGTCTTGTTTGTTTGAATGATTCTGATCCGTCAAATGTTTTTGATCTAAAAATAAACTTTAAAAATTAAAACTTGAAAAAATACAAAAAAATAAACTTGAAAAAGAGAGTACAAAAATTTTAAAAATACAATAACTCCAGAAACTCAAAGAACAAAACTTAATGAAATACAAAATAAGTTGTAAATACCTGTAATTGACTATTTGACAAAGACAAATTGCCACATTTCGTATACTTCTTCTACTTCCATTTTGTATATTTAAAGTAACACGAATTGCTTCACCTGGTGTGTAGCCACCCTTGGCCACTCTAAGCTCTGTTTGAATTGTACCCATTTTCATACAGAACAGGGAGACAGGTTGTGTTGAGCGTGTTTCCAAAGGCAGGGAGAGAACCGAAAAAATAATTGAAATAATAAATAATAATTTTTAAAATTATTTAAAAAATTCAAAAAATAAATTTAAAAATTTCAAACTTCAGCCTCATGATTGAGATCTTCAATGCCTATAACAGTAAATGCTCTAAAGCAAACAATATCAAAGTCCCACGGTCGTTCACAAATTGCTCTGCATGTATATCGAACAAAACCATAATCACCCTCGAATGAACTAGGCAAATGCTTCGGTAAAGTATAAGAAAAAGGGATTTGATGAACACCTGGCGGTAGTGTTCTTCCCTTAAATTAAAAAATATATTTCTTTACAAAAATAAAACTTTAAGGTACAAAATATACAAAAACATTTACAATACATTTATTTATTGGAATATAAACTTTCCGGAAAGTTTTACAATTTTTGCATTTTCTCCGGAAAAAGTTAAAAATACAAAAAAAATATACCAATTTCTTTGGGTCAGTTTTAGTGCTAGAAGAAGAGGTTTTTGCTGTTGGTCTTCGCTGCAATTCATTTAATAATTTTTTATCTTCACAAAGAGAAAGCTTTTTAATATTTTCTTCATAATTTTTAGGCAATTTATGTGTATATGTTGTATTAAATTGTTCACAAAAATAAGCTTCATTTGCCGAACATGTTTTCCTTGATTGAGTCCAATATGACCTTGCACGGCCTTTTACTTCTAAAAGTACTTCATTTAGTTGTTTAGGCTCGCTGCATTCAATAATTACCTAATAAGTTTAATTTTATAATTGTGTTTTTTCACGAATACTTTAGTAACTTTCCGGAAAAAAAACTTATTTTTAAATATTAATTGTATTTCTTCCGGAAAGAAAATTAATTTTAATATTGTACCTTTCCTGTAATTTCTTGTCCAGAAAAATACACTTCTTCCGGATTATCTAAAACTATTTCAAATCTGTCTAACAATCTAGTTGTTTCAATAATACTGCTTTCTCTTGTTTTACTTAAGCTTCTTTTACCTCCAATTATGCTCATTTTTATTTTTTAAATAAAGTTTGTTTTCTTTCGATTTTTTTTCGCTTAAATATATTGACTTTTTAAATAAATAAATAAAATTAATATTTTTTTTATTCTTTTTGAAAAATATTTTAATACTTCATTTTTATAAAATTAATAAATAAAATTTTAAAGAAAAAAAAAATATTAAAAACATTTTTTTAAAGTTTGGCCATTTTATGTTGATGGGATAAAAAGAAGAAGAATAATAATAAAAAAAGAAAAATATTTAAAAAGAAAAAAAAAGGACAAAAGAAAAAGCTTTATTGCCTCTGCTTTCGACAATTGGCAAAAAATAAAAAACGGGAAAAGGCGGCAAAATTGTGTATATTTTTTATTTTTTAAAGAGAGGAAATAAGTTAGTGAAAAGAAAAAAAATATATATATATAAAGTCAAATAATTTTATATAATTTTATTTTGAGGTTAAACTACTTAAAAGGGAAGGGAAATATATTATATATTTTTTTGGAGAGGAAAATAATTGTTTAATAATTTAAAAAATGAAAGAAAGAAAAAAAATGGAAAATTGAAGGAATTAAATTTTGGGATGAAAAAAAGGGGGAATATGGCAACATTTTATGTATTTATTTAATAAAATATGTATTTTTAAAAAATACAAAATTTAATAATAAAAAAATACTTTCGGGAAAACACACATAATTTCTTACAAATAAAAATACATTTGTATTTTATACAAAAATTAATTATTGTATTAAATTATAACAAGTATTTTTAATAAATAAACTTTATAATGTATTTTGTTGCAAGTTATTTATCTGTATTTTTATTTAAATTAAAAAAAAATTTTTTTATTATTATTTAATTTAAATAAATGTTAATATATAAGTAATATATTTATTAAAAAATATATATAAATAAATACATTATTTGCCTTTCCCCCCTCTTTCCTTCCATTCTTTTGTTAATATCTAACCGATTTTTTTGAAACCTTTCATTGCTTTAATGGGCAAATTATTTTAAAGGATTTACATATATACACATAAAAATGAAAGGGGTAAAAATGTGAAGAAAAATTTATTTAACTAAAATAAAAATGAAATCATTTAAAAATACCAGAATAAATAAAATCGAAATTTATTCCGGTAATTCACTAACAAATTATTTATGAAATTGGAAAAAAATACAAAAGAAAAATACAAAATCAGAAGAAAAGAAATGCTTTCCGGATCTCTTATCCGGAAATAATACAAAAATTTAATATTTACAGAATGTGTTTTTCAATACAAAAATAATTAAACAAAATAAACATTAACTTTAAAGTTTATTTTCATACATTAATAAACATTAATTTTTTTACTTAAATTTCCCATTTGCGTGTCTAAAGGGCAAACAAATTTTTTCATGATCCTATGCTACTAACAATAAAAAAAAAAATTGTAATAAATTTAGCACCTTTTCTACATTTAATAAAAATCAATTTGTTAAATGGAAAAAAAATTATTTTTTGTATTTATTTTATTTATAAATAAAATAATTATAAATTTAAATAATTTAATTTTTATTAAAATAAAATAACAATTTTCTAAAATAAATTAAAAACAAAAAAAAAAAAAAAGTCCAATATTCTATATAAATTAATGAAATTAAAAAATGAAAAAAAGAAAAAGTCACAATTTGAGTAAAATTTAAATTTTAAAAAAAATTAATTTTAGAGCCCAAAAAATACTTAAATAATTTGTAAAAATCCATACCTTAATTATTGTATTAAAAAAAAAATAATTTTATTAAAAAAAAAAAATAATTTATTCAATTTTTTTATTTCCTGCTTTTTTTTGCCTTTTGTCTTTTTCTACGTTGCGCTCCAAAAATTCTCTAAAATATCGAAAATCAGAAACACAAAAAAAAATACAAGAACAAACATTTTTTCTGTGTTTTTTACGTTTCTTTGGAACTGTATTGAATAAATTATTTTGTAAAAATTAAATTATTTTTTTTTTAAAGGATAACGCTCTATAATAAAATTAATTTTTTTTTTTATTTTAAAATAATTAATAAAATATTTATTCAACATTTTTACCCAAAGATTGGCAATTTTCACAGTCACAGAAACAACTTCCATAATTATTGTTTATATCATCTTCATTGTCAAAATAATTAATATTTGAATATTCACAATCTAATACTATACGCCAATAAAGATTATCGTCTTTTTTAATAATTGCTTCATTTAAAGCTATTGAAGAACGATAAAAATCAACTAAAAAAAATTAATTTTTTAAATAAATAAAATTTTAATCAATTTTATTTAATTCAAAATACCCATTTAAATTCCTCTTTAATTATTTTATATTATTTAAAAAAAAAAAGAATTAATTTACAATTATCACTCTTATTGCAGATAAGCTCAAAAACAGCTGGAAATCTATTACAAATAGAAAGAAGACAACGAGAATCAGGTTGAGATTCAACATTTGATGGAACCATTAATTTCTTAAAAATTTAATTTAAAAAAATTATTTTTTTTTTTAAATTTTAAAAACCATTTCTTCAAGTAAAAGTTGAACAGGTGCACGATATTGTTTACGACGAAGTAAAAAACGAAATAAATTTGAACCTTAAAAAATAAAACAAATTTAAGAGAAAAAAAAAATTATTTTTTCTTACATAAATTTTGCCGAAGACAAATTAATTTGACTTTACAAACAGCTTCTGCAACACAAATTTTCCCTTTATCGTCAAATTTTAAAAGATCGCCTGCTTGTAGTAATAAAACAACGCTTGGAACTGTATTATTAAAACATTGATTATTCTCAGATGGACGAGCATTTTTCTGAATCTGTAAAATATTTAAGTTTTAAAATAAATATTTTAAACTTTCCGGAAATTTAACAAAATAATAAAAATTCCGGAGTTAGGAAAACTTTAAAATAAAAAAGCATTTTCCGGAAATTTATTCTGGAATAACAAAACTGTAAAGTTTCCGGAAAGTTGTAAAGAACTTTAAAATAGATTTTACTAGTTCATAATCACAATATTGTTTAATAGTACATCCTTCCGGATAGAGCAAAGCAAGACGCTGAAGATAAAACAAAACACAACCCATTTCAACGCCAAATTTGCTAAAGTAATTAAATTCGAGCGATTTATCGGATTGAGACAAATATTTTAAACTTAAAAAAAAATTAAATTTAATTTTAAAAAATAAAAAAAATAAATACAATTCCTGAGTATGCCTTTTACGTACAGGTAAAATCTTTGCATAATTACGTACTATTCCATCAATGGTAAGTTCAAAAGCAGGTATTCGAAAATTTTTAGAATTAAATTTTGATTCCAAATTATCGTCTTCCTTATCAGATACATCAATAATTTTAAAGTTTTGGTCGGACGATGTCTTTAAAATTTAAAAAAAAAAGTTTTAAAAAATATTTGTCCGCAAGAAATTGTTCGCAAAAATATATTTATTGTTAAAAACAATTAATTTAAAAAATACCTCAGAAAATACCATCTCTTCTTCAAAAGTATCAAGCAGTTGATTAGATTGTTGTTGTTGATTTATATTAAAATTTTCAAAACCAGGTGGTGGTTGGTTGTAAAGTGTTGGAGGAGGTGGATGACCTGTAGATGGAGGAAACAATCCAGGAGGGCGAGATAATTGAGAAGGAGGTACAAATTGGTTATTATAAATAGAAGATGGGGGAGTTGGTTTAACTAAATTTGGGGCAAAAATTGAAGTTTCTGAAGGAGTTGTGGAAGTTGAAATTGTCTAAAAATAATTAAAATTTAATTAAAAAATTAATTTAAATTTCCCAAAAATTATTAAAAATTAAAGTTTATACTTTCTCTCTCTTACATTTTTTTCGAATATCTTTTGTCTCAAAATGTCAACAAATTTAGTCAATCTAAACATCTCTGCTTCATCTAATAAATCTAAAAAAAAAACATAAAAATTATTTTTAACAAAAAAAATAATTAAAATAAAAACCTTCCAAAGAATGTTCAGATTTAACTCCATTAAACTTTCCAGTACGTAAATATTTTAGAATATATTCAAAATATTCAGGACTTGTGTCTAATTGCCAACGTCCACTACTTGTGTCTGGCATCTTTAAAAAAAAATTTTTTTTTAAATTTATTTTAGAAAATAGAAGATAAATTAGATGGTCACTTAAAAGTTATTGTCCTTTAAAAAACTTCAACTCCCTCTTTCCTTAAAAAACAAGAACTAACATAAACAATTAAACCATTGCTGTCCATTGCTAATTGTTCAGTATCTATATCATCTTCTACAATTTTAGCCAAAAATGAACAAGGCTCTCTTGTCAAAGCAGTTTTAAGTGCTCGAAATTCCTTTATTTAAATTATTTTTAATTAATTTTGTAAAAAACCTTTCCAGCAACATCCAAAACAAACCAACTTCCAATATATGCAGAACTAGCTAATGATGCAATACTAGTACTTTTACGTATAGGTCCACCAATATCAGATTCAAAACTTGTATTATTTAAAGCCATAATTTGTCTAAAAAGAAATTTAAAGAATTAAAAAATAAAAGAAAAATGGTCAATGAAAGAAAAGAAAAATGTTTCTTTATTGATCTTAATAAAATGCATCTCTTACTAAATTACAAGAAATAAACCAAAAAAAAAAACAAAAAAAATGTTAAATATTTACTATTCTGTCTCTCTTCTTTTCATTACATCTCTCATTCAATTAAGAGAAAAAATTTTTGGAAGAGAAATGACCCAAGGCCAACAATATTTTAATTTTTAGCTTTTCTCCCCTTCTAAGGTCTTTAAAAAAAGATAACAATAAATTCAAAAAATATATATAATTGATTAGACAATATCTTTTTCTAATTTTAATGGTAACAAAAATTTTTTTTAAAATTTTATTCAAGAAATTAAAGCAAAAAATAATTATAGAAATTAAATCAATATTAAATAATAAAAAGTTTATTTTTCATAATTATTTTAAAACTTAAAAACTTTATCTTTGTAAACAGAGAAAGTCTCTTATTTTTCAATTGTCTCTATTTTTAAATAGCCACGAAATAATTTTTTCGAAACAATTATGACAATATGATGATGCACATTAAAAGAAGAAATATTAAAAAACAGAAAAAATAAATTTAAAAAATAACAAAACAAACAAAAAAAAGAAGGCTTTTTGGATGAGCTTGGAATTAATTTGTAAAATGGTTTTTTTTTTGGTTAAATTTTCAATTCAGAAGATATTAAGAAAAAACAATTAACATCTTTTGAATTGATCAAAATATTTAGGGAATGGGTCTATCAAACAAAACATTAAAGAAATGGAATAAAAAAATTACATTTTTTAGTGACAAAACATTCAACTTTTTTGACTAATCTTTTAGAGAAAAAAACCTTCAATTAGCTTCTCTGATTAAAAAAAACATTCTCAAAGCATACTACAACCCTTCCAAGAACGTTTTGCACGTTTCTTTCCGTCCGTTTGTTCAACAGGATGTGCACCTTCAACACCAAGTGCTCCTTGCTTTTTACGTTTTAGTTCTCTCATTAAATCATAGAAGACCTTTTAAATTAAGAAATTAAGAATTTTCTTATGCTATCAACACCAACTGGTAAAAATTTTTCATTCTAAAAAAGGATAAACCAAAAATAATTAAAAAATGAAAAAACTTTAGCCCCAATTCCATTCAATTATTTTATCGAAAAAAATAAATTAAATTAGAAAACCTTATCAACATTAAAACGTGTTTTCGCCGAAGTCTCCACATAAGGACAGGACCAAAGTTCCGCACGTTGTAATGCACTTTCTAAGGGAACACGCCTTTCTTCATCGCCCAAATCAGATTTATTTCCGACCAATACAATTGGAACTGAAGTATCGAAGTTTTTGACACGAAGACTAAAAAATAAAAAAAAAATTAGAAAAGGAAACAAACATTTGTTCACGAAATTCAATTGTTTGATCAAAAGAATCAGAATCAGTTATGGAGAATACACAAACAAAAGCCTCACCACTTCGATAGTAATTATCTCTAAAAAACGATTAATGAACGTGTTTTTAATCAATTTTCTTTGAGAAAATCCTAGATTTAAGAAAATAACTAGGCAAAACTCTATTGATACCAAACATAAAATATTTAAAAATTTAAACCTAATAGCAGAGTAATCCTCCTGTCCAGCAGTATCCATAACATCACAACAACATTCTTCACCATCTAAAACAACCCTTTTTCTATAAGAATCAGCTTTTGTAGGTTCGTATTCCTCAACAAACTGTTAAAAAAAAAACCCAATTAGAATAACTTTAGTCAAAATAAAACCTCATCATAAAGAAATTGTAAAGTCAAAGCAGACTTTCCAACACCTCCGCTACCAACCATTATAAGTTTGTGAACAGAAACAGGGTTAGAGCCTTGTCCAGTTGAGCTCATTGTTGATAAAGTAGAAATATTCAATTTTGGGTCTAGAAATTAATAAAATGATTTAAAAAAACTTAAAAAGGAAAGAAAAATTTTATTTCCTTCTGTCTGTTGAGTAAATATATTTCAATAAAAACAATTGAATTTAAATAAAATTATTCAATTTTTTTCTAGTTTTAGGATTAAAAAAACTTTTTAAATAATTCATGAAAGCTTCCAAATAAAAATTGACAAAAAAATTGACATTTTGAAAAAATGATGCTCAAAAATTCAAAATGTTTACTTAAAAATAATTATACCAAAATGCCCTTTAAAAGGATTTTTCAAAATGTCAACCAATGGGAATTTAACCAAAATGTAATAAAAAGTATTGATTTCTCTTTACCAGGTCCAAAAGGATTTTTATTGCGTATTCCCTTCTCTAAATCATCATTTTTAAGTTCCTCCCCTTCTAAACAAATTCCGCAACAACAAAAAGCATGGAATATCCATTTTAAAAATATCCATAATGCTCTAATCCTTATCTGTAACCAATTGCGAATTTTAAAAAGCTGTTCTCTAATGTCCTCCAAAATATCATCTGCTCTCATTTTTTATCATTTAATGAAAATAATAGAGAAGAAAATATTAAAGTTCTATTGAAAGAAAAGTTGTTGTAAGAGAATAAGAAATAGTACAGGGGTTAGAGAATTAAAGAAGAAAAAATAGTTGTTGAAGTATAAAATTTAAATAATTTATAAATCTTTTCTTTTATTTTCGGACAATTTTTTTTATAGAAATCTGTTAAATTAAAAATGTAATTGAATGGAGCCTTCCCTTGAATTTGAATCATCATTTAAAATTTCAATGATTATGAGACTCAAATGGAAGAAAAAATTTAAAAAAATTATTGCATTGAATACAATAAAAAAAAATAAAATATTTAAAAGAATTCTTCTTCCTTTCTTCTTTTTATTATTAAAAAAGTCGCGCATCAAAAGAGTAATATATAAAGAATGGAATGTTTTTATTGGAATTATTTTTAAAAAAAAATTTTTTTTTTAATATAAAAAATAGAGAAAAATAAAATATATATATACTATGTATATATTTATTATTTTTGTGTTTGTTTTCTCGATTGCAACACAAATGACTCAAAACATTTTTAGATCCAAATTCTTTTATTTATTTGATATAGAGATCAATAAAAACTTATTTGAATAAATTATAGAAAAAAAGAAAATAAAAGGTAAAGGATGTTTCGGTGCAGAAATAGTTGGGCGCATAAAATTTTGTTTGACCTATAGAAATAAAAATTTCTATTTATATCATTAACAGTATTAACTATCTTAACTATAAATATTTAGAATTTTTTGAAATTTTATAAAAATAGTTTAAAAACAAAAAACGTAAAAATTGAGGGTTGAGTTTGTTTTGCCAATAAAAATTAAACAACCAAAAATTCTGAAATTATTTTTTTAGTTAATTTTATGTAAAATTTTATTGTTTTATTTAAAATTTAGCAACTTTACGATAAAAAAAAACTTTTCTCTCCTCACTAATTCCATTTACTAAATAAACCAAAATTCAAAAAAAAAAAAAATTTTTTTTTAATGTGTAAAAACTGAGAAATTTACGTAAATATTATTTTAAAAAAATGTTTGTTGAATTATTACTCTTTTTTTATATATATTTTTAATAAATAACAGGGGGAAGAATAATTCGATAAAAAAAGAGATTAAATAAAAATAATATTTGAAAAATATTATTTTTGGACTAAAAAGAAGGTCAAGAAAAATGGGAGAAAATCAAATAAAATTTTTAAAAAGATGGGAAAATCGGAGAAAAGAAAATATATAAAAAGGATTATTTAAATTTTAGCGTTAAAAAAAATAAAAATATTTAATTATTTAAATAAAAAATATTTTAAATTAATTTTTTATAAATTGATAAGAAAATGGGGGGAAAAATTAAATTTATTTTCAGGGTCAGACCAATAAATTTTAATCAATCAATTATTTAAAATATAATTTTTAAATAAATAAAATAGGATAATAAATATATTCAATTAAAAAAAAAAAGAAAGTAAAAATACGGGAGAAATACATAAAATTAAAAAAGAAAATAAAGGAAAAAATCAAACGACGATCGAGAAACAAATAATAAATATATGCTTCATTAAAGATTTAAAAATTAGGTAAAAATATGTGTTTATGTATTTTAATTAAATGTTTTTAATAATTAATAGAATATTATTTTTAAATATTTAAAAATTAAAGTTGAAGCAAAAATGATAAAATTGAAGCAAAAAAGTTGAAGCAAATAAATAATTTAATTTTGTAATGAAACAATATAATTATTTTCTGTTTCAGGTAATTGAGAAAAAAAATTTTAACAAGATAATAAAAAAAGATAAAAAAAAATAATATATTTATTATACTTGAATCATTTTATAAAAGTAAAAAAAAAAGCAAAAGAGAAATGTGATAGCAATATAAAAGGGGAAAAGAAAAAGTAACCCAAGTGAAAAGCTTGTTGTTGTTTTAAAAGAATTTTTTTTTTGTTTGGGGGTTGAAAAGAAAATACATATTTATATGTGTTTTATTTGTATTACTATTTACTAAATATCACTTTTTACGTTTACACAAGTATTTGTAGTGGAACGAAGATTAAAATGAAAATACATAAATTGATTTTAAGATTAAATATAAAAAGTAAAAAAACATTCCGGAAAGAATAAAGTTGATAGTAAAATAAAAATACAATTAAAGTTGAGTATACATAAAACAACTTGAGAGTAAAAATGTAGAAAAATCAGAATAAACTTAAAAAACACATAATAACAACAAGTGTAAAATCAGAATAAAACTTGAAATATACAAAAACCAGAAAAAATGTTTAAAAATACAATCTAATGAAAAAATACAAGTCAGAAAAATAAAATACAGGAAATAATAATGCTACAAATACAAATAATACTTTTTATAAAAAATTATCTAAAAATACAATTTATCTATTAAAATATACACACTATTTCGTTACCAGGACAACATCAATATTTTTTATTTAAAAAGTTAAATGTTTTTGAAGTATTTTAAGGTTAATAAAAAAAAAAACAGAAAAAGTTTTGTTTCAAAATAACATTAAAAATAATTAAAATAAATTTATTAATTCCCCAACCTTTATTTAATTAAATTGCTCCTTTCAATCACCTTTAGTTGTCAGATTTATTCAATCTCTAATTGGCCAATGAAGCACAAATTAATTTTAAATTAATAAAAGGCTCCTTTTTCAATTATTTTAAATAATAGAAAATATTGATTTTAAATAATTTTATTTATTCAGCTAAAATTAAAAATAATAGAAAATAATTCATTTATTTTTTATTTTTAAAAAATTAAAAGAAAAAATAATATTTTTTAATTTATTTTAAAATCGCCGAAAATATTTTTTTTTTCTGAAAAGTATTCAATTAAATTGAGTGTATAAAATTAAAAAATGTTAGAGAAAATGAGGGTTTTTGTAAATGTGTCAATATATATTTAAGGAGAAATGACAGAAAAAAAATGAATGAATGAATCACCTTTAATTTTTAAAAAAATATTTATTTTAAACGAAAAAAAAAATAATGAAGAAAAAAAATAATTAAATTTAAATTGAAAATAATATAACCTCTTAAAATAAAAAATAAAGTAATTGATAATTTTTTGAAATTTTTTAATTAACAACTCCAAAACGTTTAATACGAGCTTCTTTTTTGGTGTCAATATCCTAAATAATTAATTTTTTAAAATAAATATATTTAAAAAAACTTACTCCACTCCCAACAGGTCCAAATCTTCTAATTCTTTTAGCAATAATTTCAGATTCATTAACGATACCACCACCTCTTTTTAAAGGCAAACCAAAACGTTCAGCTCTTTTTAGCATCTTACTGTCTTCATCTTTCGTTCCCTTTTTTTTTGTTGAACAAGTTAACCCAAAACTTGAAATATTTTATAAAAATAAATTTTAAAAAACCGTTCAGCCCTCTTCTTCTTAGCCTCATCCTCATCTTTTTTAGTAGTAATTTTTTTGACTATTTTTTCTTCAACTTCATTTTTATTATCCAATTCTTCTCCATCATTTGTTGCATTAGGAGAACTATGTGTATCTTTATCATCATCTAATCCCAATACTTCATCCATATTAACCCCAGATAAGTCAATATTTTCACCTCCTGGCCCTTCTTCAAGTAATTTTTCTTCAACCATTAGAGAATCAAAAAGACGATTGACTAACTCAGATTTGGATCCAGTTACAGGCAATTTACGACTTTTAAGTTTTTCACGAAGTTGAACGACCTAAAAATTGAAAGGTTACTAAATAAATTAAAAAATAAATAGTCAATTTCTCGAGTTCTTCCTTTGATGCCATAGATAATGTTTGTATAATTAAATTATAATAATTTGTTAAAAAGAAATATAAGATGAAAAATATAAAGAATATAAAACATTTTGAGTAAATATTATATAGAAATATAAATTTATTCTTTTAAAAAATAAAATTAAAAAATAATTAAAAACATTTTTTATCGTATTCATAAGTCATATTTCCAATTATAAACTTACTTCCTTCTTCCTTATTAACTTTAAAACCTTCTGAATTATCAAGAAATTCTTCTAAGTTCTCAGCATCAATGTCCTCAGGTTTAATTTGAATAAAATTCTTGACAAAATATTCAACCTCCTTCATCCATTTTAAATAAGTAGACTTATCGATATAATTAGAGCCATATGTGTAGCTATGGCACCTGAAAGAAAAAAGATAAAATAAAATTGATTAAATATTCACTTTTCAGCTGAAGACCAACAATCATACAGATAAATTTTTCGTTTAATTGAAGATTCTTCTAACGCAAATCTACAAAATATACGTAAACTTGAATGTGAAGCCAAATTAATTTTCATTTTTAAAAATAAAATAATGACGGAATAAGCAGCGGAAAACCATAACTTTGAAGCGGTTTGTACCAAATCAGGGGGATTTTGACTGAAATATTTTTTGGATGCACTCAAAAACTCAAGTGGCGTCCACTCCTTGCAATTCTGAAATTTGAATATTTATTTAGATTAATAATCAATCGATTTGAAAATAAATTAAGTAAAATTCTTAAAAATGAAAAAAATAAATTTTACTATTTTAGAATTATTTTGAAAAATGTTAAAAAACTTAGCACAAAATTAAACATGTACAAAATATAACGTTTAATTATTAAAAAATAAAATTACTTCAAGTGAATTAAATGGAGGATCGATAAGTTTATTGAGTATCAGGTCGATTGTCAAACAAGCAAAATTATTCGCACCTAATGTTCCGGTAAAAATAAAGGGGACTTTTTCCTTAATTATTAAATAAATTAAAATTTTAAACAAAACTCTATTTACCTCATGCACATTACCTATATCTAAATGCAGGACTTGACTTAAATCCATTATTTTCTAAAAAAGTAAAAGTTAATTAATATAAAACATTATCTAATCAAAAATTCAATACTCATTTTAACTTAAAAAAAAATAAAATTCAAAAATAACCTTAATCGTCTCTCCATCTTCTCCAACAATATGCTTAATAACTACTAAAGGAATAGGCTTCGTACACCTCACTACTCCTAACACAGAATTAGCCTTTTCAACTGCCTCGTAATCATTAGCATATATCTAAATAAATAAACATTAAAAAAATAGATTCAAAAAAAACTTTAAATTTTCTGTGCGGGTTGTTGGATGAAGGAATAATATCCTGCAAATTATAATAAAAAATAAAATATATTTAAAAACCATGATTCCAGGAAGTTTTCTTGCAGCATCAATCTTTGGGCAAAGAAGAGTAATTGTGGTTTGCATAAGTTTACTTTCAACACAGTCATCAGAAAGAATACGTTCCACAATATTGGGTTCAGACAAAATTTGTACATGCTATAAAAAGAAAAGTACAAAGCTTAAATATAAATTAAATAAAAAGTTAAAACAAACTTTGAAGAAATCAATTAAGGATATTTTTCCCTGAATATAAAGCAAAAACGGCTCTTCCATCCTTTTCACTGTTTCAATAATAGATTGTGAAAACGCCTAGGTTTAATAACTTTACTTCATCTAAATAAACAAGCAAAAAACCTTAATCTCTAACTTTTTCTTCTCCCGCTCAAGCTTGAGGAAAATTCCAGGAACAAAATAGTGAAGAATCTATAATTAGTCGAATTAAAATATATTTGTTTAAAATTGATTTTATAAATTAATTTAAATACTTTTGTATCATATAATAACTAAAATTAAAAACCTTGTAACGATCACCTTCGCTTCCCTTCAATAAGTCAATTGAACCATCAACAGAAAAAACACAGCCATAGATTAAATCTTTCGTAATTTTAGCAAGGAGATCAATATGTCGGCAATAAATTATTGGGACATATTCTTTAATTGTTCGACCATTATCGACAACACAAACACGACCATTCTTTATTAAACAAAATAAAATAGTTAAATACTAAAAAAACTGTGATTGAGTCGACTTTCAATCGTTTCCAAGCCTTTTTATCTCCACAATTTATATAAGCTTCAACGCTATCATTTCTTTTAAATTGTTGATTATTTTCTTTGTTGCAATAAGGATCAATCACAGCTCTACACCTTCTCATTTTTACCCTTTCAGGATTTAGCCACCCATTTTCATAAATGACATGGAAATCGTCGTCAACAATTTTGTCAACTATACCATTAAAGAAATATCCAGCATGACATTCAACTTCAACTTCCATTTTGTTTTAAAATAAAAGCCTTGATATACTAAACATAAAAATAAATTAGAAATAAATAAAAAAAAGTCAAATAGACAAATTTTCTAAATCAAACAAAACTTTAAAATAATAATTTTATCAACATTAAATGAGGATGGGGTAAACTGGGCGCCAAAGTCAATTAATAGAAACAAACGCCAAACTGGATTTTTATGGGTCTTCTTAATCATAATTGAAAGAAAAGAATCATAATATTGTTTTAATTTAAAATTAATAAATTTTGAAGAAAAAACTAATTCTTAAATTGTTTTTAAAACACCAATAGACTCATATAATACATACAATAAATTAATAGAAATATTGTTACAAGTCAACTCTGAACATCAAATCGTTAATATAAAAATGACCCTGAAAATCAACTTCATTTTCATTAAAAATTTCTTCGAGATTACCAAAGATATTTTTAAATTTTTCAATATAACCTAAACTTTAGAATGAAGAAATATTAAAATACATAGGTAGATTATTTTAGAGTTGATGTTCAGAAGATATTTATAACTTTTCATGTAGTAAAAATTAAGTATACATATAAATCAGAAGAAAATAAATGTTGGAGCTTTAATGGTTAATTGTTCGAGTTTAATTATATAAATGAAAATAATTAATCATTAAGGACAGAAAAAATAGGAAATTCATTTAATATTTAGGTTCTTCTTTAACATAAAAAGGATTTGAAAGTCCTTGTAAGCATTTCTTCTTTGAACAAAAATAACCAACTATATACATTCCACAATTTAATGAAGGAAATTCAATAATAAATCTTCCTTGTTCATCTAAAGGGCAGGTTAATAAATAAACCCAATTTATTGGACGATTAATAATTTCAATGGAAGTTGAATAAACACCAACCCAATCAAGATTTGATGAATTAAGAGTCCAAAATTGTGATGGAATTTTTAATCGACAAAATAAAGGGATTAACTGTTCCCATCTGTTAAAAATATAAAAATTAATTTGGACAAGGAATGAAAAGAAAATAGTTAGAAAAAATTTTAAAGAAAAACCTTGGAATATGTTCAAAATTACAAGGCCAAATAGCCAAATCTGTTTTATTAAATATTCCAGTTGAAGAACTTATTCCAAGAGTAAAACGTGCAGAAACAGGAAAATGATCAGATAAAGTAATACGTCGACAAGAACGATATTGTTTGATTATAAGAGAGGGAATATCCTTCTTTTTACTGCTTCTATAAAATATTCTGTCACACCAGGAAGGAATTCGTTGAGTGTCAAAAGAGCCAGAACCGACCTTAAAATAATTAATTAATAAAAGTAAAGGAGGTGGACATGATCCAACTAAACGTTTCCGTAGTTTGAGGGCCAAGAGGATCACATTAACTTACCAATATTCTATAAGTAGGTTTAAATCGAATAATTCCCTCATCAAAGTCTTCAAAAACTTTTTTGGATTTTTTAGCCTTTAATAACTGATCATGTTTATTTGCAATATTTGTAAGCATATCAACATCATCTAGTTTATGTAAAGCAGATAATAATTGCTTAGAATCGGAAAAACCTTCTACACGAAAATTAAAATCACCCAACCAAATTATGTGCCTTAAAATATTTTAAAAATTAATTAGTTAATAAAAATCAAACTTCTTTGGACAGTCAATTTCAGGAAAGGTACAATGCAAAGATTGTCGATATTGATTTATTCTATCCCGTAAATACTTCTCTTGAGCAAAGAAATGACTAGCAATAAAAACAATTGATACTGAAGAGCGAAATAAAATACGAGTTGAAATAGTTCCTTTATAGCCAATTGTACCGAAAAGACTACTCCTACACCAACGTTCATCAATTTGGTCAATCTGAAAATTGAAATTAACTTTTAAATTAAGGTTGTAAATGTAAAGAAGTTAAAATGTTTTAAGAAGTAAATTGGCATTGCAATTTAAAAAATTTTATAATGAAGTCAACGGCCTCAACTTATTTCGTATTGCACCAAATATTTTTAATAAGAAATGGGTGCTTAAATGGGAAGTCTATTACTAGTTGCAAGAGGAATAGGGTCAACTAGATAGCGCCCCTTTTATGAGCCATTGCCTTTAATATAAACGATGTTTAGGCTATAAATTTGTAAGCAAGTCTTGGCCCAGATCTTGTAAACTGCAATAACTATATCTTATTAAAGTATATTGAGCTTACAATTAGTCAACTTTAGTAGTAAATAAAGATAATTACAGTCTGTAGTAATTCTGTCTTCAAGTAAATCAAGAGCATATTTGATACCAAACAAATTTTGTTAACTAAAGAGTAATTCTCCTTGCTCATCAAATCAGTCAATTGATCAGACCAAGTATTTTGTGAAGAAGTTGCTTTTATTAGTTCTGCATGAGGAACTTCCTGAACAATCTATTTAGTACTAAATCTAATTAAAATAAACCTGTAATGCAAAACAAACAAGTTGGGAATCATTTAATTCTTCAAAGTCTAGCCAACACTAAAACGAAATTTATAAAAGAATTAAAGGAAATTTACAATAAGATCATCTTTTATTGGCTTCTGTTTATTTACATTATAAGTTATTGCTACAATTTTAAGTTCCATTTTGAAAAAATTCGTCAAGACCAACTTTTATAATTATTGGAGAATCTGAAGTTTTCATTATTGATGTTCTATATTTTTTCTTTTTTTCTCTGGATTTTTTAAACATTATGCCAAAATTAAATTTTTATAAATTTTAATATTTAAATCTTCTAAATTTAAATTAGTTTTTTTAAGTTTCTTAAAAAATTAAGGAATAACAAAAATGTCTTCATGCTTATCGTTCCCATTATTGGCCAGTTTATTTATTATTACTACATGGTTTTCTATTATTACACTTTTTGCTGTTTCTGTTGTTGCATTAATACTTCTTAATCTTGCATTAAAGGTATTAATCTTAAAGAATATTTTCTAAGATTTTAACAATTGGAAAAAAATTGTTTAAACATTTTAAGAGATCAAATAAGTTTAAATTTTATTCTTTAGGCTCGTGGAGTTGCTATGAATATGGAACAAAAGACTGATGCTGCACAAAAGATTCTATATGAATACAAATTTCCTAATACGGTTTTAGAAGAAATGTCCAATGTAGTTAGTTTTAGTTTGGCACAGGCTAGACAGGTTTATTATTAAATTTTTTACAAACTCACTCCTCAGAACGTTTGTCTGACCATATTGTTAGTCACATTTTTTATAGAAATGTTATGCTATTGACCGAATTTTCAAAATCTTTAAAAGGGGAGAGGCCTTAACAATTATAAAGAAAATAAACGCTTAAAAGAAAATTTAAATTCTCAAATTTTGTCCTATTAACTTTACTTTCTTTTAATTTTTAGAATCAAACCGTAGCAAGGAACAGAAACTAGCGTTCTTCAACAAAAGAATAAATAGTCAGAAATGTCTTTAATAATTTATTTTTTGTTTTATACTTCATTAAATTATATAACATAATGATATTAATTATTTTATAATAAATTTCTTGGAGAAATTAATTTAAAAAACATAAACATTTATTTACCACGTATTTAGGCTCACATTTTCTGATTTTATTTAAACTTATGATTCTTGGAAGCAAAAAATAATTTTTATTAATTTTTAACGTCTTATGTAAAAGGAGGAAAAAAATTTTTGTTATAAAATAATAAAATTTGACGATAAAAGAATTTTTTTAAATAATAAAAATATTTTTTATAGTGTGTGTATTAATGTTGCTAAACAATTTATTTAAATGTTTATTTTGCCAACGCAACATTGTTCGTGTCCTACTTCCCTATTTTCTATTTATAAAAATAAAAATAATTTTTAAGTTTAGTCTATAAAAGTTTGTTGAATTTATTCTTCATTTTATTCCATTTATTTAATACAAATAACTGGGTATTGTAAAACTTGTCCATTATTCTTTTTTTTTATTTACAAAGACTTTCTTTTATTAGTAAGATTACTAGAAGTCTTTCAATCAATTTATGGTTTAGCGGGTAGTGTTCTTGGTTATACTCGATAGGTATCGAGTTCGAGCCTGTCGGCTTTTTCGAGTTTTTCCTTATTTATTTTACTTAACCGACCATTTAGGAAATGAATATATTAATAAGTTTATTGTTAATTTATATTTCGTCATTAATTTCTTGTCAATATTATCCTGATCCACTTAAAGAAAAGCTTAAAGACCTTTTGTCAGAAGAAGAGATTGAACAAGTTAGAGAACTTTCAAGTAAAATAAAAGATGATTATGGGTGTGATTTAAGCCTTGATTATCTTAAAGATAAGGCAGAGGAAATAAATGATTACAAAAATGATACTAGAGGAATTAAAGAAGTCGGAATTAATTTATTTTACTTATTACCCAGAGAATTCCAAGATAAACTTGCTGGGGGAAAAATTAATCCAAATGATACAGATAAAGAATATTCCGAAGGATATTTTTATCCCGAAGAACCTACTACTACAACAATAGAATATAATGATGGTTATCCTGATGAAGAAGATGAAGAAGAAAGTCAATATTTGGATAGAAAGAAAAGGGCGACTTGCACATTTAAAAATGTTGTTAGTTCTAGAGAAAAATGGCCATCTTGTGCTCAAGTTATTAACCATGTTCACGATCAGGGGCAATGTGGAAGTTGTTGGGCTTTTGCAACATCACAGACTGTTGCAGGTTATTTAAAGTTTTTGGACATTTTGTCATGATTTCGATTTTCATTTTGTAATTTAACTTTTTCCAAAAAATCATCAATATAAAAGATCAAATTTGCCAACAGACATGCAAAATTGCATAAACTTAATTTAAATCACTCTTTTATAGATCGTCGTTGTATTGCGCGGGCAAAAAGAAATATTCAAACTCCGGATGTTCCTGAAAATATATTCTCTGCATGTGATGTTCTCGCTTGTTCAGGTGCTGGTACTTGTGTTGAAGGATATCCTGCAAAAGCTTGGGAATGGATTTATAGAACTGGGTTATGTACAGGAACTGGATTTGATCAAGGATGTAAACCATACACTAGAGATGCATACAATCGAGGTATACAACCAAGATGTTATTCAAGTTGTTCTACAAATTGGAATACTCCTTACAATAGAGATAAACTCAGAGGTAATAGAAAAGATGTTCTTATACTAGGTCAGCGAGGCCAATTGAGTGCCAGCGAGTATAACAAATGGAAGGTTAGGTAAAGTGTTTATTGTACTTTTAGAGGAATTTAAATTTAAAAAAATTCAGAATTTTTGAAAATTCTGAAAATTCAATTTTTCGATTAATACTTTCCTTTTGTATATTCAATAATTACCTAATTATTCATTTAACCATTGGCACTGAAGAGACCGAAGCTGAGAGATAATTTAAAAGATTTAATTAATTTTTAGTAAACAATTATCGTTGGATGTCAGGAAATACAATAAATATACAAAACATAATGAATGAAATTGCAACAAATGGCCCAGTTGTTGCTATATTCCAAATTTATTCTGATTTTTATGCACACAAAGGAGGCGTTTATTTTGTAAATATTTTTTTTAAAATTCTTTATTTAAATTTCTATAGAGGTCATGGAATGCTCAACCAAGAGAAAATCACGTAATTGAAATTATTGGTTATGGCACTCAAGTATGTAATGGCGTTGAAACGCCCTATTGGTTATGCAAAAATTCTTGGGGTTACAATTTTGGTGAAAACGGATTTTTCAAAATTCGAAGAGGGACTAATGAAAATGGAATTGACCGTAATCAAATGTCATACTGTACAATTTCATAAAAATTTAATTTTTAATTGAAAAGCTACGGCTAAAGTTTATAAGAATGAAAAGGGGTTATTTATATATATAAATGTGTTAAACTTTTACTGTGATAAAAATTGTTTAAATAAAAATATTATATTTCATTAATAAAGCTTTAAAATTATTTTTTAATTTAAAATGTTAACAATTTTATTAAAAAATAAACAAATGTAAAAAAAAAAGTTGGAAAAATAAAAATAAAGAAAAATTGAAAATGAAAATAATGAAAAATTTAGATCCATAAGAGTATTGGAAAAATTCTGATTTTTAAAATAAAATACAATGTATCAAATTCTAAAAGTCAATTATTCTTTCTTCTAAAGAATTTTCATAAATTTCTGAAAAATAATTGTTATTTTCTGGTATTGAATCAAATGTTGAAATAATATTGTTGAAATTGACTTGACATTTTGAGTATAAAACATTTAATTTATCCATTTTCTTTAAAAATAAATTATTTTCATCTTCAAGAAATAACCTAGAGTTTTTGCTGAGTGAAAGTATTGGGTCTACAAATTTCTGAAATTAATTCTGATTTTTTTAAAAATTAATTCTGATTTTTTTTTTAAATTAATTCTGATTTTTTAAAAAATTAATTCTGATTTTACGATTTAAAATTCTGATTTTAAATATATTAATTTACCTTTCTTCCTTTACAATATAATTCAATTGATGCTTCTTTGATAACATCCAATTTAAACATTTCTTCTAAAACAATTAAAGCAACCATTAATTCAGCATCGTCTCTAGTTCTTGATATTGCCTTAAAAATTGATTTTATATAAAAAAAAAATATAATTAACATTATATTTCTTTTCATATATATTTGCATTAGGAATAGTAACTGTTAATTTTGCTTCATATTCAAACTGTTTTAAATAAGTAGAAAAATACTTAAAAAATTAATTTATTTAAAAAAAAAATTTTAGAAAAAATCAGAATATTCTGAAAACAAATATTTTTTAGATTTAAAAAAAAACCTTATAATTATTGAGGCATTTTTCTTTAATATCTTCATCTTCAATTTTAATTAATTCTCTTTTAACAAATTTAGTTAAAGCTTTAACTGCATTAGATTTATTATATCCATGATGGAAATTTTTACTTAATTTTCTAAATGTTGTAATTTCTTCAGATTTGGCCTGAAAATTAATTTTTTTTAAAGATCCAATTAATTTTATTCAAACCAACAAAATTAAATTTATTTAAGAATTAAAAAAAACCTTATATTTTGATAATTTTATTTAAAAAATCTTTAATAATTTTTAAAGCTTTACATTAACCATAATTGAAAGTGAAGGACATTTACTGTTTTTATGATAAAATCGAATTAATTCATCTTTTTGAAAAGATTTGTTTGTTTCATCTTTAATTTGTTCTTCGCATTTTTTTTCTTCTTCTAAACTTGAAGAAGTTTCAGAAACATCAATAATTAATTGTGTAGAAGAAGAAGGTAGATTTTTGTCCATTTTTAATCTAAAATTTAAATTAAAAATTATTTAAAAAACTGAAAAAAAAAATTATAAAAAATATCATTTTGGTAATTAAAATTCAAGTGTTTTTTGTACATAAGATAAAATGACAAAATGTCACATCGGCAAAATGATGTAGTATTTAAAAGGAAATTGATAGCAACAAACAACTAAATAACAAACATATTTATTTTTTATTAATTTAATTAAACATTTGTTTCTAAACATTTAACTATTGTCTTATTGTTTGTTTAATATTTTTAAAAATATTTTATTTTTTAAAATTAATAAATTTATTCTTTAAATTATTTTTTAAAGTTTTCTCTTTGATAATACATTTAAAATTAAAAAGCTTCTTTATTTTTTGTTTCAAAAAAAAAAAAAATAAAGTTAAATAAATGATTAATATATTTCATTTTTTATTTATTTATTAAAGTTTTTCCTTTCATTTTTATTAAATCTTTAATTTATTTCAGATTTTTAACATTTACTAATAATATTTAAATAATTTTGTAAATATTTATATGTACACATAATTAATTATTTTTAAAAAATAAAATGGACGGGGGGAAATTTTAAACAAAATAATCACTAATATTAATTTGTTGTTTTTAAACTTTATTTTTTGTTTTGTGCTTCTTTTGCTAAATAACCACGTTTCATATGAACTATAATATAATGAGCTAATTGACGCCAAACTTGAAATTAAAAATCAGAATTATATTTATTTATAGTTTTTTTAATACCTCTTGTAGCATCAGCTCTTTCCTGTGCAGTAAGTTTAGGTGTTGAAGCAATGTGTTTTGTTAGTGCATTTTCCATTGCATCCTAAATACCAGAATTAAAAACACAAGTTTATAAAATCAGAATTTCATTTAAAGTTAAACTAGAAAAATCAGAATATTAAATCAGAATTATTTTTAAAAATCAGAATATTAAATCAGAATTATTTTTAAAAATCAGAATATTAAATCAGAATTATTTTTAAAAATCAGAATATTAAATCAGAATTATTTTTAAAAATCAGAATATTAAATCAGAATTATTTTTAAAAATCAGAATATTAAATCAGAATTATTTTTAAAAATCAGAATATTAAATCAGAATTATTCTTAAAAATCAGAATATTAAATCAGAATTATTTTTAAAAATCAGAATATTAAATCAGAATTATTTTTAAAAATCAGAATTAAATCAGAATTATTTTTAAAAATCAGAATATTAAATCAGAATTATTTTTAAAAATCAGAATATTAAATCAGAATTATTTTTAAAAATCAGAATATTAAATCAGAATTATTTTTAAAAATCAGAATATTAAATCAGAATTATTTTTAAAAATCTGAAACTTAATTATATTATAAAAATAAAATTTCTTACAAGAAAAATATTCCAATATTCAATTTTAAATCCTCGGCTAGCATATTTAACATGAATTTCCCCTATTTCATAAAGCCTATTTTGGAGGCATTCCTCCATATGATAAATATTCTTTGCTGCATAAGAAATTGTCTAAAATAAATCATTAAATTATATTAAAATAAATTACTTGAACAAATTTGAGCGCTTGTGTTCGAAAATCGGCACTTTCCTTCCATTTATCTCCATGGCGGTGAATTTTAACAAATAAAAGTTTGGCTTGTGGGGTGTGATCGAAAATATACTGAAAAAATCAGAATTTTTATCAGAATTAATTATAAAAACAAAATTATGACCAGAATTAATTGTAAACATCAGAATAAGTTTTAAAAAAATCAGAATACTTAAAAAACATACCGTATAAATGTCAGTTCCCAATTCATAAAGAAAATCAAAATCATCACTCCAAGTAAGTTTTACTAAATTCTGAAAAACAAATAAATAATTCCAAGTTTATATATTAAACTTTTTCATAGTCATTTGGACACCAACGACTAATCTCTTCTTCAGTCCAATCATCTTCTTTACGAAATATTAATTCCTAAAAATTAAATTAAATTAAAAATTAAATTAAATATTATTACTTCTTCATTTGTTATTATATTAGTATCATTTTCCTTTATTTTATTTATTTCTCCATTTTGTTGTTTTTTTGGTTCTGAGGTAATAACATTTTCTTCTTTAGGGGAATTATTAGTTGAAGAAGAAGAAGACATTACTAAATATTTTTTTAAGAAATAATTTAAAAATTTTTGCATTTTCTAAAAATTAAAAAAAATGTATAAAATAATGAGTCAAATGATAGAGTGGTAAAAGTATTTTTCTATTTAAATTAATATAAAATAATTTTTAATTTAATTTAATAATTTAGTTAAATTGTTTATTACAAAACTTTATGTATAATTAAATTTATAAAGTAAAAAAAAAGTATTAAAGAAAATAAACAATTTTTGATATTTTTTAAAATTTTCTAATGATTTAAAATTTAAATTTCGCATTTAATAGCAAATTTAATTCGCTATCGAATGACACCAAAATCAGCTCGAAAGAGCTATTCGTTCATGAGTTATACGGCTCGCACTGAAACGTCCACATAACTACAAGAACGTTTCTTTTCATTTAAAAAATAAACTAACTCAAAAAATTAGCTAAAAAGTTCGATAATAATAAAATAAATAATTTACTTACCCTTCTCTATAACATTCACTGCTTTAGCCTCTTTTTCTTCCTCTATTTTTGTTTCTTCTTTAGTGTTTGACCAAGCATTTGTTGTCCTAACTGTAGCAGATTGTTTTTTAGATGTTCTACAAAAAATTCCACAACAAGTTGGAAAAATAGAAGAACTGTTATTATTCGTGTTGAGATTACTAAAATATTTTTAAAAATTAAAAACTAATTAATTTTTGAATTTTTTGGGTAAAGTAAACATATGAACAACGACTAAACTTTTGACCGCATAAAACAGTCAAATGAATAGATATAAATCTGAAACTTTGCTGAAATATAGATATTAGTGTCCTCTAATTGTGTACAAAATTTCAGAATTTTAGGTCCACCTAATCAAAAGTTATGGTTAAAAAACTAGACAAAATTGCCGTTTTTATAGTCTCTTTTATGAATTAATTAATTATTATATAAAGGTGATTTTTTAAAATAATTTTTTTTTTTTTAATAATTAAATAAAACAGCTGTTCATTTTTTTTATTTGTTAAAGAAAATGTAAGGAAAAAGGCGGTCAATAAAAAAAAAGTGCCGGCAAGCGTGAAAAAGAGCAAATAGAAAGTACGAAATTCGAGAAGATGTGGCAAGAAAAATGCCAAAAAATGAAAAGGAAGTAAATATATTTTTATTAAAGTTATTATAAACAAATAGACCAAATATGACCTATTTTAAAGGAATTTGGGCATTTTGAAATTTTACATTTTGACATTTTTTATTTTTTGAAATTGGGATAAAAATTAAGATATGAGCTTTAAAAATTAACAAAAAAAAAAAATTTTATAAAATATAGAGATGTTTTTAAGAACTGTTCAAAAACGAAAAAGCCCTCAGGGGAGATAAAAAAGATAAATATGAATAATAAAAAAAAAAACAAATATTTCCCTTTTTTCGAGTTCATCTGAATATTTAAATAAAAATAAATATTAAAAAAATAAAAATAAATTTTAAAACAAAATTTTAATTTTTATTTAAAGAGAAAACAGAGGAGGATGAGTAATTTAAGAGTAAAGGTCGGTTGAGTGCCAGAACTTATAACTCCGGAACGGATGGTCCGATTTAAATGAATTTGGTATCATTCGAAAGAGAAGAGAATTTACTATAAAATGATTAAAAATCAGAATTTTAGAATTTCAGGAAAAAAAGTTGCAATCGAAAAACCAGAACTAATGGTAAACAAGACAAGTTAAAAAATTTTTAAATAGAATTTTCTAAATTAAAAAATTAATTACAAAAAATAAACGTTTAAAAATTAGTAAAATGAAAAAAAAATAATAAAACAAAAATAGTAATTACATATTTCCTTTAAAATACGTAAAGGAAATTAAAATAAGTAAATGTTATGGAATAAAAGAAGACCATTAAAAACGATTAAAAGTATTTAATAAAATTGTTTAGACAAACAATGTCAAAAGGTTACTGTACTAAAGGATTATGAAGAATTAATAGACATTTAAAAATATTTTAATTTTTTGAACTTTTTGTCTTTTTGACGTTTTACAGGTTGGACATTTTGTTAAAAAATTCTAAGCACTCAAATAAATATTAAAAATCAGAACAAGTTTGTTTTAAATAAAATCAGAACAAGTTTGTTTTAAATAAAATCAGAACAAGTTTGTTTTAAATAAAATCAGAACAAGTTTGTTTTAAATAAAATCAGAACAAGTTTGTTTTAAATAAAATCAGAACATACCTTTCATTTTTAGCTGCAACATTATTTTCTAGTTGTGGGTTAATAGCAGACATTATTTAAATTTAATTTTTTAGAAAATTTTTTAATTTAAAAAACAATTTATTCTATAAAAACATAAAAACAATTAATAAGTTTATTATATCCACAAGGGAATTAACTATAAAAATAAATTGTTTTAAATATAATAAATAATTACACACTAAATTACATGTGTTCTTTTTCTTTTTTTTATTTAAAAAAGGGGAAGTAAAAAAGAATAAAAAAATAAATTTTAAAAAATCAGTCAAAGTTCACTCTATAGTAATATTATGTAGAAAATAAAAAAAAGATTTTTTTTCAGCAAAAAAAAAAAAATTAAATTAAATGATTAACGTTAGGAGTTGTTTCATTTTTAATTTTTTTTTCAAGAAACTTTTTTTTTATTTAAATTATTTTTTTAAAGCCTTTTAAAATGTATTGAGTTAATTAAATATTTTTATTTTATTTTTTTTTTCCTTTATTTTTCTAATAAAGCATTTAGTATAGAGACCTACTGACTTTTTATTTTTTATATTTAATTAATTTTTCCTTGAGCTATTTTTTAAAAAAATACAAATAAAGAAATGTTAAAGAAAAAAAAATAAATTTGAAAAAAAAAAAATATATTTATTTAAATGTATTAATTATTTAAAAGAATAAAAGTAAACGTGGGAAGTGACCTAAAATATTTAAAAAAATAAATTAAAAAATTGAAAAGAAAAAAACAATTAAATTAAGGGCTTTAATTTAAAGAATAGGTCCTTAACTAATTTTTAAAAATAAATTTAAATTCGAAATTCGAACTCCTTTAAAACTGTAAATTTATTGGTTGATATACCCTCTAATTCCATTTTAAATAATTTATTTTAAAAAATAATTAATAAATAAAAAAATCTCTGAATAAAAAAAAAATATATTTTTTTTTTCATCTGCTTATTCTATATATTTATTTAAATAATTAAAATAAAAAAAAATTGTGAATAAAAAAAATAATTTTTTATTTCACCTGTTAATGGGTAATTTAGCCCCTATTCTTTTTTTGCTAATAAAAATGTTTCATTAAGTAGGGAAATTTATGTGACCAAAAATTGTTGAAAAAAAATTGTAAAATTAATTTTAGAAAAAATTTTTAAAAATAGAAAATTGTACAAAAAAAAAATAAAAAATAAATTTGTGACGGAAAATTTTTTTTAAAAATTTAGAAAAAATGGTAAAATTTCAAAATGGTAAAAATTAAAATTTTTAATTAATTTTTTAAAAATATTAAAAAATTATGGAAAAATGAAACTTTATTTTAATAAAAAATTTATTAAATTAATTAAAAAATAATAATTTATTTAATTAAATGGTAAAATAACACTCTTAAAGCTCTTAGTAAACGCCAACGCCTATAACTTTAAAATAAAAAAACTTTTTAAAATAAATTACAAATAATTCGAAAGATAAGAGAATAATCTATAAAATAATTAAAAATCAGAATTTTATATTTGTTTGAACTAAGCTTATAAGAGAAAAACAGAATTTTTAGGAGAAAATGTTTATTTTTTGTAGGGTTAAATCAGAACTTTTAATAAACTTTAACTTCTGTTTAATTTACAAATAATTTCTGTTTGTATTTACTAAAAACATGATGTTTGTTTAAATTGTTTTTATTTACGGTTTATTAAAGATATTTTGAGATTTATGGTTAACTAATAATTAAAATAATATAAAATAAATTTTTGAAACAGAAAAAATAAAAAATACTGAAAATTAGAATAAAAATATTTTTTTAAATTATATACATATATTTCTAAAACTCTGTCTATTTATTAAATTTTAATTTTTACATGAAAAGAGTAATACTTAATTTAATTTAATAGAGAAAATAAATAAAATTATTAAAAATATTAAGCATAACACCTGACATAATAATTGTATTAACTAAATTTTATTTCAAATATTTTTAAAAAATGCTAAAATTTTTGAATTGTTCTTTGATTCTAAATAAAAATTAATAAATGTTTTTGCATCAAAATTGTTGTTATTTTTATAGTTTTGTGTTTTCAAATGTTTTTGTGTTTTTCCAGAGAAAAGGCTTTTTAACTCCAAAACACCAGCATTTTCCACAACCTTTTTTTTTTAGAAACAAAACAACCAGAAAAGCATTAAAAATGGAAAAATTAAAAAAACACAGGAAAACCAGAATAACGAAAATATTCGTTAAAAAAACTTTTTCAGAAAAGATGGAGAGGCGTTAGCAAAATAATCAGAAACATTTAATAAAACAAATGGCTTAAATAATTTTATAGAATGTTTTAAATAAAAATACAAAAAAAAAAAACATTTAATTTTTCGTATTTAAAAAATTAATTAGATTTACTGATATTCTTAATATTAATTTTATTATTTAAATTATTTTGTTTAATAAAAAGTGGCTGAGGTTGATTATTAGGTACAATTCGTTTTGGAATTAATTTTCCAAAAATTGTTTTGTAAGCATTTCTATATTCAGAACTAAAAAAAAATAATAATTTAATTTTTTAAATAACAATAAAATTACTTGGAAATAATTAAAATTGGAGCATTAATTCCAGCAGTTATTATATAAATACAAGTTAAAGTACAAGTAAATGTAATTGCAATATTATTATAAATTATATAAAATTGTTTAGATGATTTGTCAACAAATAAATTTGTTAATGTATAAGAAAAAGTAGTTAATAGGGATGCCACATAATTTCTTAATACTGAAGTAATTAACCAACCAATAATAATTACTAAAGAAATAATTAAAACAGAACGAAGAATAAGTAAAGCATTTTTAATAATTAATTTAATATCTAAATAAATTAAATTAATTTAAATTTAATTTAATTAAAACCTTTATCTGGTCTATCTTTTTGTAGAGAATTAATTTTATTATTTTTTTTAAAAAAGTTTTTTCCAAAATAACGCCAAATAATCATAAAAAATATTAAAATATAATTAAATAAAGAAAGGGAAATAATTATTAAAGTATATGTTGAATTTAATAAATCAGAATATAAACCAGAATTACATAAAATTAATCTTTAAAAGAAATACATTTAAATTAATGTTTAAATTAACCTTTCAAAAGGAATGTTGAAGATAGTCCAAACATTAATTTGTGTTAAAGTAATTACTCCACCAGAAAATAAACTTGTTGCAAAAATTAATAAATATACACGAAACATTTTAGAATCTGGAATTACATGCATTCTGAAAAAGAAAATAAAAATCAGAAATAGAAATAATTAAAGTTTGTCTCTCTTTTTTCTTTATATTCTCTAACTTTTCTCTGATCAGAATCCGGAAAACAAAGCATTGTTTCCGGATTGTTCTTCTTAAGAGAAATAGTATGTGTTTAAAAGATATATTACAGTGAATTAAATAAACTTTTTACCTTAAAGGAAAATAAACAATTAACATTCGTTCTAGAGAAATAAAGAAAATAGTCATAAAAGAAGAATAAGAACAAACAGTTGATAATAAAATAAACCAAAAACAAATATTATAATTAATTATTGTACTTCCAAATAAAAAATAAATAAAATTAATAATAAAAGGAATTAAAGCAAATATTTGAAAAAAAGAATCAAATGGAAGAAGAAGATTTGTCTTTAATTTTTTAAAAGAAACAAATATTAAACTAAAATTAAATAAAATTGAAATAATAGCAAACAAAGCTGGAATAATAATTAAAGGAATTTGTGATGTCCAATAACCTTTTTCATACAAAATAAGAATATTATAAAATGGAGACTAAAATACAAATGTTTTTATTAAATTAAAACATACAGAAATTAATTCTAATAACAATTTATAAGAACATTCTGAAACAATTTGTTGATGAATAAAGTTTGAAAAAATTGATTCAAAAATTGATTTATTAATTAAATTATCTAATAATTTGAATTTATTCAATAAATTATTAGCATCTAATTTATTATTCGAAGTTATATTTAAATATTTACAAATATCACCATTTTGTACATATAAAGATAAAGAATAATTATTTAAATTCATTTCTTCTAAAAAATTTTTTTTTAATTATATTTAATAAATAATTTTAAACAATTCTATTCTTTCTATATAAATAAAATAGCTGTAGGAGAAGCATTAGTAAATTAATAAAACAAATTATAAAAAAGAATGTTTTTTATAATTTGTTTTTATCATGAAATAAACGGCTACCCGACCTTTAGGGACGAGACATTTGGGGACATCTAGGCTTAAAAAAAAAATTCAAATTTCGAGATTCTTGCGGGATTAAAACACATATTTCGAAGGCATTTTTACTCATTGGGACCTGTTACGTAATTTCTTCTTTTAAGAGTCTAAGGGCTAGGGCTCTTCATCGGACAAGACATCAATCTCTATAAATCACTTATTTTTTTTCCGTTTACTTATTGTTTCTTGCTCATATTGCGTAGTATTAATGAGGAATTGTAATTATAATTTATCTATGGCTATAACACGTTATAGAAAACCCTTATAGGTCTTAACATCCCATAAATGTCTCTAAATTTGAATTTTTTTTTAAAGCCTAGATGTCCCCAAAATGTCGGGTCCCCAAATGTCGCACCCCAAAATAAACATAAAAACATATAAGATTAAAAACATAAAAATGTTTTGTTTTTCCTGTATTTCGTTTTATTCCTATGTTGTATTTTCTTTATTGATGTATTTTCAAAAAAAGTTTTAAACAAGTTTGTCAGTGTTTTTGTGATTAAATGAAACTTAATGTATTTAAGTTTTTTAAAAGTTTATTTTATAAAAAATGAATAAAAATTAAAACAAAGAATTTAAAATTGTTAGTTTATAATTTAAATAAGCAGATGTTAATAATTTTAATAAATATTTACTATTAAATTTAATAAAATAAATAATTAAATTGTTTACGTAAAAGACTTTGAATAATTAAATAAGAAAAAAAAAATTTTTTTAAAGGGCAAATGTTTCAATAATTAAATTTATTTCTAAGAAAAAAGGAAATTTTTGTTTAAATTAATTTTAATTTGTGTTTATATTTAAAAAATTAACCGTTATAATTAAATAATTAATTTTTTAGCTTAAAACTTAATTTAAAAAAATTAAATGTGTACATTTAATTTTATTATTTACATAACTTTTAAAAATTAAAAATAAAATTTAAATATTTCCAAGCTTCCTTATCATAAGGGAATAACGTATACAAAGCTTTCTATTTTTCTCATTTTCTGGATTATATAGCTGCATAAAAAGCTCTAAAGGAATTGCATGAGGATCAATATAAGCCAAAGCAAAAATCTATTAATTAAAAAAAAATAAATCTATTAATTTTAAAGAAATTATCTAACTAAATTAACAGGCATAATAGAAACAAGACGTTGCCAATATTCAGTACGAGGGGCTGCAGCTAACTCATGAATAAAGAAAATTATAAAAGTAACAGGTGGACGAAGATTAAATTCACGAACAATTCTCTCAAAACGCTAAAAATGTTGAACAAACATAAATAAAAACAACAACAAAGTTCAGAAAAACCTCAAAAACATTTCTAACAGTTAATTGTGCTTTTAATGCATCTTTAGGTAAACGAGGAGTTGTTAAATCATTAAAAAAAGTATTTTCTGTTATTATTGTTGAAGATGTTAAGTCAATGTTCTATAAAAAGTAAAGAAAAATACAAAACACACATTTTTTAAAATATTACTTGTTTATCAATTGCTTCATCTTGTTGTTGGGTAAAAGAGGAAATACAAGTTTGTTTCTGTTCTTCTTCTTAAAACATTAATGTTTTTTTAAACATTTCAATTAAACAAAACAAACCTTTACTTTCAGATGTTTCTTCTTCTTGTTGTTGTTTTCTTTTCCTGCATGTTTGTAATAATTCTAAACTTGTAGAAGGCTGTTGTTGTGTAACAAGTCCAAATTGTTGAATACGTCGTTCACGCTCTATTTTCTCAACTGCCTAATTAAATAAATTTTTTTTTTAATTTTATTAAATAAAAGACAAAATTTTTAGTAAATATAATAAATAAAAATATAATTTAAGTTACAAGACATTTGTATTTTAAAATTATTTTATTTTAAATTATCATAAATAAAAAGAAAAAAAAACTCGTTAATCAGAATATATTTATTAAAAAGTTTACCCTTCTATCCCCAGCCCACAGCAGTAATTGCATAGCACGTACAAGCATTTTAGCAATAACGGTAGCCTTTGTAGATAATTGCCCAACAACTGGGTGTCGAGTAATAATTAATTGTGTAAGTGCTGGATGTGATAAAGAAGAAGGCTTAAAATTTTATGAATGACAAAAATGTTTTAATTGTTTAAAATTGATATTAAAACATTGTTTGTAAAACATGTTTTTAATAGAAAAACAAAAAACATTTAAAAATTACTTTAGTGTGTTGTTGTATTAAATGTTGTTGTTGTTGACTGTCTATTGTTGGTACGGAATGTTTTTGTTGAGAAGAGTTTATTTGCTGTTGTGTAACATGTTTTTGTTCTTGTTCGGAAGAATTTGTTGTTGTATTAGAAACATTAGAAGAAATAATGTTAGGAGCCGAGGCTGAAGAGGAAATTGTTGATGTTGTAGTATTATTAGAGGATGTTGATGTTGGGCGTTCAAATAGAATGCATTCTACTAACTGAAAAAATTAAACATTAATGTTTATTTTGTAAATTTACTTGTTTAATCATTTCACACAAACATGGAACAGGATAAGTTATAGTTGCTGCTAAACATAATTCAGAGGCTAATTCACCTTCATCAACTGTAACAATTCTTTGATGATTCATCATTTGTCGCATCCAACACTGTAACCAAATGTCCATTCTACCTGGTGATTTATTCTAATTGAAAGGACAACCGATAATTAAGAATTTACAAGTCCCTCTCTAATAGAAAGGTAATTTAAAAGGAAATAAAATAAAAAGTACCTTCTTATTAGAATAAAAATTAAAAATATTTAATTAAAATTATAATTTAAAAAAAAATAAAAATATTTACAAGATTCATTGCAACGATTAATATGTGCAATAGCATCAGGTGTTGCCCAGCCTTGTTGGTTTGCACAAAGGAAAACCTAAATAAATAAAAAATATTTAAAATTAAAAAAATTACTTCTTTTAATCTCTGATTTTCTTCTTTAATTTCTTCACGATCAGCACGTAAAAGACTCATTTTTCTACCCATAGGTAATGCAGGTAATGGACGTTGAACAAAACCAATAAGCCAAGTATATGGATGTTCTTTTTTAATTTTTTGTCCAGCTATTTGATAAAGAAGTGATCGGGCAATTAAAATTGAATAGTTAAGACTTTGAAGACTTTTTTTTGAAAAATTTAAAAAAAATAATTAATTAATTTAATTTACCGTTCATTATTATTATTATTATCTTTATTATTATTATCTTTTTCTGATAATGTTTTTTGTTGTTGAAGTTTAATTTCAAATTCTTTCATTGCTCTAGCCATTGCCTGACGTGGTAGAACATTAGATTGTTGTGTATCTAACCATTGGACAAGACAAAGCCATAAACAATTCATTTGACTAAATGTCCAAAAAATATTAAATATTTCTGTTAAATTAGGTGAACCAAGTGTAAACTAATATTTTTTTTTAAATTAATTAATTAAAATTATTTAATTACTTCTTCCAATAGAATTTGACCAATTAAAGGAATTGTTTCAATTATACTACCAAAATCAGTATTTTCTTCTTGCCAATAAGGTTGTTTAAATGTACGCATTAATTGTAATTGATTATGTTGAAAATTAGAACAAAACTTTAAAAAATTTAAAATTTTTAAAAAAATTTTAATTTTATACAGAAGTTTCATCAGAATCATCATTTAAAGAATTAATTTGTGAAGAAAAAAGAAAAGGCATTGAAACACCTTCTTCAATACATTTTTGATATCTTTGAGTCCAACAATAAAAAGAACAATTTAAACGACCCCCAACAAGTTCTTCTAAACGCTAAAAATTAAATTTCTGATTTATTAGAAAATAAAAACACAAATATTATTTACCATATCAGAAAATACATGTTGTATTCTAGCCATTAATAAAAATGTTGAATCAAAAATCAACAAACGACCCTGTGTATTTGTTGTGTTAACATTTTCGTTTGTAAGTTTTTGAGCTTGAACATTTAATGTAGCTAGTTTTGATGAAAATAAAGATAATTCTCCACAAGCACAGTAAATAGAACACAACATGTCAATGGGAATTTCACCTGGTAAGAATTAAAATTCTGATTTTTCCGGAAAGTTAAACTTTTGATTTTCCGGATAAATAAAACTCCTATTTTTCCGATAATATGAGATTCTGATTTTTCCGGAAAGTTAAGAATATTTTTCAATAAAATAAAATTCTGATTTACCAAGAGATAACAGCCTTCTTAATAGCCTTTCAGTATTTTCAGGTACAAGTGTATCAATTCCTCTTTTTGCTTTTTGTACACGAGAAATAAGTTCAGATCTAACAATCATTTGTCGTTCACTAGTAGAAGTAGGTAATTCATCATTTAATGAACGTTTTAAATCACTATAAATATTTAAAAAAAATAATTTTTAAATTAAATAAAACCGTTTTTTAGTTAAAGTTTCATGTTCTTTTGAATTAATAATATCTACTTTTTTAATTCCATCAAGAAAGAAACGGAAAACATTGTCTGATTTTTTTGCATCAACTTGATCTAATAAAGCATCACAATTGCAGATACGTTCTAATGCTGTTAAAATAGTTTGGCGTTGAACTCCTCTGAATTAAATAAAAATATTTATTAAAAAAAACTAAACCTTTCAATTAAACGATTCAAAACCTAATATTAAGAAAAAAAATTAAAATATTAAAATAAATTTTTACCTGTGGTAATTTAATAAAAACAAATACGTCTGCTAACGCTTCACGTTCACGTTGTCCTGAACAAGTGTTTGAAGTTTCTAACTAAATTAAATAACTTTAAAAAATAAAATTAAATATTTACTTGAATTAGAAAACCAGCACGAAGCAAATCTTCAACAATTTGTTCATGTTTCATAGATAAAATAGATCCGACTGTTAAAAATGTATCTGCAACCTGAAAAACAAGAATACAACATTTTCCGTAAAATCAGAATATTAAAGTTGGAGAAAAAGTTTTAATAAACAATAAAAAAACAGAATTTTTGTTTGATAAAAATCAGAAACTAATTGTTTCCGGAAAGTTAAAATGTTTCAAAAAATGTTTTTTCTAAAGAAATCAGAATTAAAAACTTAAGTTGTTTACCTCATCAGCAGTTTTAATAACTCTAAAAATAGCAAAAATTGATCCCAATGAAAGAAGTGCAGATCTGTATTTGCGATGAATAAAATCTTCTTTACAAGGCTCCCATTTAGGTTTAGGTGGAGTTGAAAATCTATAAAAATTAATTTTAAATAATAAAAAATTTAAAAATAAATTACGAAGGAAATAAATTAATTATTTCATTTAAATTATTTAAATCACATTCAAAGCGTTGTAAAATTGAAGAAGAACATCCTATTAAAAAATTATTTTTTTTTTTTTTAAATTAATTCATATATTTAAAATACTTTGTTGATCAACTTCCATCATCTCATCATTATTTAATTCACCTTCTTCTTTCAAATTTTTAAAAAAATCTTTTATTTTAGTTGAAATTAATTCAAGTCTTTTAATATTATTATTAATCAATGATTTATCTAAAGAAAAAAGCAAAATTTAAATTTTAATAAAATCAGAATTTTAAAATAAAAATCAGAATTTGTTTTTTTATTTAAAAGTTTTGCAAACTTTATTACCAGAAATTTCATTAAAAAATTCAAAAAGAAGTAAAGAAGTGAAAGGCTTTTCCCGTAGACGTCGTATAGAAAAAAGTAAATCAATAAAAATCACCAAAAATTTATTAAAATTCGTTTGATTCTTTTAAAATATTTTAAAAAAATAATTTAAATTAATCTTACAATATTTTCAACAATTTTTTCAAGTGTATAAATATACCACTCAAGAATTATAGAAATTTGTGTACATAAATTATTAACATTTCCTTCACATGCAACAACTCTTTAAATTAAAATTTTAAAATTAATAAATTTTTATTAATACTTCCAACCTTTTATTATTAATGTATGATTCAACATGTAAAGCAATTTGTTCGACAAAACTAGGATTAGACCAACATTCAAATATTGTCTAAATTTAAACATTAAAAACCAGAATTTTATTAAAACATTTCAAAAGGAAAAAGTATAAAAACAGAATTGTATAAAAACATCCCAAAGAAAATACAAGACCAGAATTTTATTAAAACATTAAACAAAAACCAGAATTAATTTAGAACATACCAGAATATTTAAATATTGAAGTGCTCCTATAAAATTATTCATAAAAAGAATTTTTAAATATTCTAAAGCTAATGGGAAAACACGGTTTCCTTCCGGAATTGAAGCAGCAACACCCAAAACACGTTCTTAAATAAATTTTAATTTCTATAAATTATATTTAAAAAAAACCTGCAAAGTGTCCATTATCTTCAACAATTAAGCAATACACTTCTTCAAAAAATTCTTTTGGTTCCAATTGTTGAGAAAGACAATTTATAAGAATATTATCAAATTGTTGTGTATTATTAGGGGATGAAATAACCATTATTATTATTATTAAATTTAATTGAAAACTAAAAAAAAAAGTTGTATTAAAAATAATTTAAATAAAATTTAAAAAAAAATAATTATTTAATTAAAAAATAAATTTAAAAAAAAAAAATTTATTTATTTATTTAAAGGTAAACAAAAAAAAGTAAATTTATATTAATAGTCTAAAACAAGAGAACATGATTTAAACTAGAATTCTGAAAGGAAAGAAAAAAAAACAAAATAAAGGATAGGATTTTTTAGACAAGCTTTTTTATTTAAAATTAAAAAAATCCTTCCCTTAACAAAATTCTTTTTTTTTTTTTTAATAAATTTTATACCAATTTTAAAATGCACGAATAAATTAATTCTTTTATTTTCTAATATTCTTTTTTTATTTAACATTGTTGCCCTTTTCTTACACGTGCCAAAACTTCAAGTGAATGCCACATCGTTCCATGAGATTCAAAAAATATTTTAGTATCTAGTGAAGCAATTTTATTACGAAAAGGTTCCATTGAATAAAAAAAATTTGAACGGGAAGATGTTACAATAAGTTCCAAAATTCTTGATTGAGAGATTAGAGGTAATTTTTCAAGACTAAAAATTAAAAAAAAAATTAAATTTTATAAGAAGTTTGAGTTTAAAAAAGTTTTAAATAATTTAAATTGGGTGGAACGTATTTACTCTTTAATTATTATTTGTATAAAACAAATTTCTATTTCTTATCCGCATTTTTTTTTAAATTTTTTAATATTACAGTAGCTTTGAAATAAATTAAAAAGTTATGAATAATGTTCTGACAAAAATAAATCTAAATAAAATTCTTCCAAGAACAAATAATAAACTTGCGGACAAAATTTGCGGACAACTAATTTAAAAAAATATCCAAAACATAACAAACCTTTGAAATAATTCAACCAAACAACTAACTATTGGATATTGAAATGTTTGGGTATTAACAAATGTATTGACTGATGCAATTGGACGTTTTGTCTTTTAAAAAATAAATTAATTTAATTAAAAAAAAAGTACTACTGAAGCAGTAAATCCATGTTTCCATTCATTAATTATTTTAATTAAAACATAATGCAATTTATAATGAATTTCATCAGTTTCTGGAGCAGTACAGTCATAACGAATAATTAAATCAAATTTCTTTTAAATTATAATTTTAAATTAAAATTAATTTTAACTAACTTGACCACAAAAAGGAAGACTTAAATGTGTACACAAACTTAGGTAACGCAAAAATTGATCAATTCTTGGGCATAACCATTCTCCAATAATTGAAGCCATTACTGGACTTAACGTCTCTTTACTGACCGAGAAAACAATAAAATTGGCACAGAACTCAAAAGAATGGTTAACGAGAGGAAGTAAATGTTCATGCTAAAAAGATAAGAATAAAATGTAGAAGAAAGAAATTTCTGGACATTTGGTCAAAATGTCATTTTGCCCAAAAATTTTTAAAATTTCTAAAATTTAGTTTCTTACCAATTTATATTTTTTTGGACCAAAAATAAAACCTTCTACCAATTCAGAAACTATTTGGTCAGCATAAGTTCTTTTCAAATCATCACTAGTTACCTTAATTTAATAAAATTTGTTTACAAAAAAAAATTCGTTAAATTTTTTAAAAATAAAAAAACCTTCCCAAGCCATTGAGCAACATTATCAAAAAGTCCATATACAGGAAATTGAGTTGCTAATGAGCAAAGTTTAATTAAAAAATGAACACGAGCTTCATGAAGTAAAGGCTAAATATTCTATTTAAAAATTAAATTTAAAAAAAAACCTCTCCTTCCCTGCCACAGAAAATAATATCAAAATGTAAATAACGAAGTTTAGGGTCAACTTCCATTGAGACTTCCTAAAGAAAATTGGCATTAAAAAAAATTTAGATGATTTTGGTATTATTTAATAGAAAAGAAAATTAATTATAAAATATTAAAAAATGTAACTAAAAAAGAAAAAGTTATTGAGTAATTGTTAAAAATAAAGTCAAATATTCTAAAAATTAAATAACCTTCTTTTTTAAATTTTTAAAAATTTTTTAGTTAATTTTCTGTTCTATTAAATAATAACAAAAAGACTTAAAAATATTTAAAAATTTCCTATTTATTTTATTTTAATTTTAAAAAAATAAAAACCTTATCAAAATAATTACAAACAATTCCCAACAATTTAAAATGTTGTAAAGGATTTAAACGTGAACTTCTTAAATCTGTTGACAGACAAAAAAGATCTTGATCCAATAAATTTTGTAATTCTTTAATCTTTACTCGATTCCAGCTTTTATTAGGGAATTGGCCGTGTTGTTTAACAAAATCAGCAACCTTTGAATAAAAAAAAAAAAGAAATTTAAAATATAAATTTCCTAGCCGGGCTAATAAAAGAAAATTTTTATCAGAGTGGTCGGATGGTGTAGTGGATTAAAGTCCTGATTGAACCATCAGGATCGAATCCCACTCTTCGTTTTGCAATTATTTCCAGTAAAAGGGTTAATTTTAAGTATTAATTACTTGAATTAAAACATCATTTGCACATTGTGGAAATGAAATTCCTGCACCTTGTTGTTGTTGTGTTTGTTGAGGAATTGAAGAAGATGAAGAAGGACCTCCTGTTTGGATATTTTTTGGATGAGGAATTCTCTGAAATTTAAATTTTTACAAATTATCTGAATTTTAGATGACGTGGACCACAAAAAGGAAAAATAACCGTTGACTTTTAAATTTCAGGTAAAGTCTAAAATAAAAGCAATAGACTTTCCAATTTTAAAAAATAAAATCCACCCTTAAATTCCCCAAAAAATAAAAATTTAAAAACCTGTCGTTGATGTTGTGGTAAATGATGTCTAGTTTGATGCATTAAATGAGGCCTTTTAATTGGTGGAGGTCTGCCAATATTTCCACTATTTCCATGCATATTCAATTGTTGAGGAGGTAAAAATTTTTGAGAATTTAAAGGTTTAGGATGTTGAAAAAATAATTTATTTGTTTGATTAATTAATGATTGTGGTTGTTTATATAAAATTGTATTTGTTGAATTCGCAATTTGTTTAGCAATTTCTTCACTATTTTGAATTGTAGAAATTAAATTTTCTTGATTTTTTCTGTTTAATTTAATTAATGGATTTATTGGTGGAAGTTTAATTTCATCATCAAGTTTTAAATCCTTTTTAGTTTTTTCTGTTGTTTTTGATGGTGCATGGTGATGTTTAAATTTTTTTCGTTTCTTTTTTTGTATTGTTGAAGACTTTAAAGGTCTGAAAATTAAATAAAATTTAAAAAATTTAATATGTGAAAGTTAATTAAATTTCGGAATTAAAAAAACTTTTTTTTTATAGGGGGAGAAGAAAAACAAAAAAATTCTCGTTACATATTTTACATAAAAATAACTAGGGAATAGATTAAAAGCAACAAAAGAGTTCAGAAAGTTCATTTATTAACAAAAACTAGAAAAATAACATAATGCCAAAATAATTTAAAGAAACGTAAATACTCAAGAGTAAGGTAAATAAAATAATTATAATCCATTAATTTAGATATCGATTAAATTTCATTTTTAAGATTCTATTTTAGGATAGAAATAATTTTCCTATACCAGGACTTAATAGATTTTGATCCAAATCCTTAGAATTATGACAAGATCTATGCTTATCCTTAATTTAATTTACAAAGATTTTCTAAACTATTTAAATAAAATTTAAATATTATTACCTTTCATTTATTACATTATTATTATCTTCTCTTTTATAAGAAAACTCCTTTGATGACATTATTTTACAAATTATCTAAACATTTAAATAAATATTAAACTTAATATAAAAAAAAGAAATTCTGACAATTTATTTAAAGATTTCAAGGTTTAATTTTATTTTAATCAATTTTATATTTTTTGTTAATTTTAAAAGACTTTTCAACAAATGCTTTAAGAGAATATTACTCGAAAATTGTGGTATAATTATTTTAAATTCTTTAAATTAAAAATATTAATTTATGGGAATTTTATATTTTAATTATTGGGGAATGAAGGAAATTATTTCAGAATTTTCCCTGTACACAGGTTTAAATTTAGACATTTCTGAATAATCTCTGATCTTATCGATTCCTTTCTTGGTCCATGCTTTATAAAAATTGCAGCCGAATACTTTGATACTCTGGGGGAAATTTTAATAATTATTTTTGTTTCTTGAGATCTTTCCGAAATAATAAGGGAATCGATAACTAAGTTTTATTATTAAAATATAAAATTCCCATAAACTTTAGAAAGTAATGAGTTTTAATTATTCTCTTAAAAAGTCCGCAAGTTTTGTCCGCAAATTTAATAAATATTAAAAAAAACGACTTGCGGACTTTTTGGGAGAATAATTAAGAGTGTAGGGAAACCTTCCCTCGTCAAGAAAAATTTAATAATTAAAATATAAGGTTAAAAACCATAATATGAATATAAAAAATTATTCAAAAAAAAACTAATTTATTCAATAATTAAAAATTAAATAGGTACTTGAAAAAAAAATAAAAGTCGCAGATTCTAAAAATAACAATTAAGAATTTTAACCAAATTTTAATTGTACTGTTCTCAGTCATTTATTATTATTATCATTGCTGTTGTTGTTGTTGTCCACTTCCTCCTCCTCTCCATCCACCACTACCTCCTCTACTTCCAAAACCTCTTCCACCTCCTCTACCTCTTCCAGGAAATCTACCACCAGGAAATGGTGAACGAAATCGTGGATTAAATCGAATTGGTTGATTAGTTTGATTCATCAAAATTGCCTGCAAAAAATAAAGGTAAAGTTTATGTAAAACTAAAAGATCCGTTTTTTGCGTAAAGTCCGCAAGTAATTTATATGTTTTCTAACAAGTATTATCTAGAAACGAAAATTTTTAGAAAATATAAGACCCTCCAAATCCCTTTTCTTTTTATAAATAATATTTATTTGCCTGAAATTTAATTACTAAAGGCGAATAAATTTAAATTTGGGAAGAAACTTAATGTTAAATCTTCTTCATTATCTTCTGTGGTTAAGTGGTATGTTTAATTATTTTTTCTTATTTTATTAATAATTCTATAATTTTTAAAATTAAAAAAAACCTGATTTGGTGATGGAAATACTGGAGGAATTTGAAGGGCTGTATTAGTGCCCAAAGTATTATTATTAGATTGTATAGAAGCAGTAGAACTTTGTTGAGGTAAAAATTGATTATTATTGGTTGTTTGTTGTTGTGAAGATTGTTGTTGATGTAAAGCCATTAGACCAGAAGCAGCAGCAGCCATATGAGGAAACATTGCTGCAGTTAAAGCAGTTGGCTAAAATAAAAAAGAAAAAAAAGGTAAAAAATAGATAAAAAATACAAAAGTAAATCCAGTCATTATTTGTTGTTGTTGTTGTCCTGTAGCATTAGGTGTTAATTGTGGTAATAAAGTTGTTGCTAAACTTGTAGGTGGTAATTGAATAGATTGTAGTTGTGCTTGTTGTAATTGTTGTTGTTTAATTCCGGTATTGGTATAACGATCTAAAAATTAAAAAAAGTTGGATTTTAGAAAATCTTTTAAAATTAAAGAATTTGTTGTTCTAAACATTTTTTAGAGTTTTTACAATTTTTTTTTCCTTAGTCTTAAAAAAAGAAAAACCTTTCAATTCTTCAGGTAATGTGTACAATTCTAACCAAGCACCATCCAAAAATTTATCCAAATTTCCATCAGGTAATTTAGAAAAAGGAAGTTGAGCATATCCATGCTCATTATCCCAATAATCCGTTAATTTTGGATCTTCTTTAATACTTGGAATTGATGCCCAATCAAGCTTTAAAATATTAAAAAAATCAAATTAAAAAAATTAAAAAAAAACCCTTATATTCTTCTTTAATATTTGAATTGTTTTCCCCAATTTATCAAGTATTTTAAAAGCCAATTTTCTATCAGGCATTGTCACATATGCACAACCACGTGTATTAACAATAGTTATTTTTTCTGGTACACCAATTTCTTTAACAGATTCAATTATATCATTTTCGGCGGTTAAAGTAGGCATTCGGCCAAACCAAAGAGTTCGAGAAGCAACTTAAATTTGTAGGTTAAATAAAATAAACATTTTTCAAATTATTATTTAAATGCCTAAAAAAGACAAAATGACCCTGAAGATTAATATTCTGAAAACCAACGGATTAGGTCAACTGCCCTTAAAAACCAACCCTCTTTTGAATAACTAAAAAAATGATTCACTTGGTGACTTTTTGGGTCAACTGACATTCAGGTTTTAGCTTAAAGGATTGGAAAAGAAAAAATTAATTTTGAATGTCCTTATAATTAATTTAAAAAATAATACTTAAAACATGATCAGCTTTCAGTCTAGAAGGCAATCCAATACGTCGACGATCTTTTGCTAATTGTTCACGGTCTTTTTCCTTATCATTATTACGATCACCTAAAATTTTATCTAAATTAAAAAGTCAAAAAAAAAAAACATTTGTTACTACGATTTCTTGGTGAATTGCTTCGTGTCCTTTTACGAGAAGATCGTTCGTCTTCTTCCCGTTGTCTTCGATGAGAGGATGATTTTTCATCACGTTTAGTACTCCCACGGTTTTTTTCATTATTTGGTGGTGACCTATTTAATTTAGTGCTTTATTTAAATAAAAAGGGTCCTCTCTTATGTAGAGATTAGATCTAGGACCCGGTCCTTTTTTCCGGTTTTTTAAAGTAACCGGAACGAACTCTGGATAGGGAATTCAAGGGGTTTTCTAGTAACTTTTCATTTTTCGTTCCTAGTTCTTTTTTTTCAAATTCTAATAGAGATTTACTATTAGAAAAGGTTTTTCAAGTCAAAACCCAAAAAGATCTAACTTTTCCATTTAATTAAATAAATAAAAAAATCTTTTCAAAATTTTCATACCATTCTCTATTTCGTTTTCTAGAAGAACGATCACCACCCCCTCCACGACTATCTCTTCTACTACTACTACTATTATTATTACTTTCCCTTCTATAATCATTATGTTCATTATTTCGATAATTATTATCATCATTTTTATCATTAATTTGTTGTTGTGTTTGTTGATTAGTAGACATTATTGGAAATATTGAAGTTGGAGTATTTAAAGAAAAATTAGCAATTGAAGAAGTTGGAGGCTAAAAATTAAATTTCAAAAATTAAAAAAAATAATAAAACCTGTAAAAATAGACCAGGAATAAGATTTCCATTAGCAAATCCTGGTGGTGGAAAAGAAAAATTAGGCATTGAAAAAGGTAATTGTTGTGGTTGTTGTTGTTGAGGAAGTAATTTAATAGGTGAAGTTATTCCAACATCTTTATTTACAGAAGCAACCAATTTTCTCATTTCTAAATAAATTAAAAATAAAACCAATAAAAATAATTAAAAAATAAAACCTAATTGATTTGTTGGATCTGCCACTACTGATTTTGCCATATTTAAAAGTTTTTCTTTAGAAATACTTGAAAGTGAAAGAGGTGAAGTTGTTGATGTATTATGTGTACCATTATGATGTTGACCATTACCACCACCTCCTCCTCCTCCCCCTTCATCTTCCTCATCAGAATAGTCAAAATCACGAGATAAAAGATTCTATAAATTATAAAAATTAAATATCTTTTTATTTTGTAAATGACAGGATAGAATGGTTAAGTGAATTGTTTTTAAGGGGTTTTAAAATTAAATCTTTAAACTATATTTTATTTTAAAAAAAAACCTTAATATTTCCTTGCCGTCTCTTTTCCATTTCAATTTGTTCAATACATCTTTCTTCTAAAAATCGTTGTAAACCTGCTACAGCCTCTATAGCATCTAAAGGAATGCCTAACGGTTGAACTAATTCAATTACTTCAGCACCACTTAATCCATTATTATTAGTATTTAAATTTATTTTATTTTTTGTAGAAGCAATAAGAGAAGGAAGAGAAGAAAGTAGTTGACGATGGTCATGGTCTTCTAATGGAGGAGTTCGAGGCTTAAAATTTATTAATTTAAAAAAAAAAATAAAGTTTATTAGGGTTAAAAGAAAGCCCTGAGTAAAAAAAAATTCAACCCCATGGTCGACCCTTTCTCAAGCCAAAATTTATCAAAAAAAAAGTACTCCATTTCAATAACAAAATATTTAAAAAATACCCCCAATTCATTAGTTTTTTGTGTTGTGCTACTAGTAACAGAATTTGACCGTCCACCGATACCAAGTTTTTGACGTGAAAATTGTGATAAACGTTCCTTAAATAAAAATTAATTTTTAAAGGGTATTTTTTAAATAATTTACATCTAAACTTTGTCCTCCACTTAAAGAAGTATTTATTGAACTTAAATTGCTTATATTGGAAGGAGTCATATTTAAAATTTTTGGAGTTTGTCCTGCTTCCATTTTTACTGAACTTCCGCTAATATTGAAGGAATTGGAAAGTTGTTGTTGATAAAGTTGCATATCTGCTTTTTCACCTTTAAATTAATTAATTATAAAGAATTTAAAAAAAAATATATAAAATGAAGAGATAATCTAAGAGGTTTATGCAATAAAGCCTATTGAAGGTGAATAACATAAAAATTATTTAAAAATTAATGTAAAATGTGCAGAGTATAAACTTTCAATTTAGCAACCCCTTTTTACAAATCATACTTTTTTTGGGAATTTATATATTAATACAGACAAACTAATTTAAAAATTAAAAAAAACCTTTTACTAAACGTTCAACTTTTGCTGGTTCAATATCTAAATATTAGTTAATAAAAATAAAAGTAGAAAAAAGAAAACCTAAACCAGAAGCTTGACATTTACGTAAGATAGGTTCAATAACTTCATCACTAAAAATTTGGTGAGCTTGCCATAAATTGATTACGCGAACAACTTTTAACTAAAACAAAATAGAAAATTAATTTATCAGGAATATTTTTATTCAATAAATTAAATCCTTGCTCAAAAAAAAAAACAACTTAAATCTCTAATTCAAGGGCCTGTAAGATCATAAAAAATACTTTATCTTGAGAATCGCATTCGAGTACATTACTAATTGTTGTAAACAAATTAATTGCAAATCTGGGTGCATAAACATCTTTAAATTAATTAATTGATTAAATCAAAAAAAGGAAACCTTTATGTTTGTACTGCTTCTTTGCTTGACGCAAAATAGAGTCCATAACATATAAGGCAGGGATTTTGAATTCTTGTCTACACTAAAAATTAATTTTTTAATTTAATTTAGACAGAGTATAGGAAAATTTTAGTTATTTCTAGGAAGTCTCCTAAACCTTTTTAATAGAAGGCCTATCAGTTGCCCGAACAGGTCAATAAATATGAATTAAACCGAAAAAATAGTCAATCTCAGGACAAAAATCTTTAAAAATTTCACATCTATTCAAAAATTGTATTTTTTATTCATGTATAAACAAATATGTTAACTAATAAAATTACTTAATAAACCCTCTCTTAAAATTAAAAATTAATACCTTAACCAGATATCGTTCAACAATAAAAACTACATGTTTAAAATATCTAACAGCATTCATTGCTGCTTTTGTAATATCAACAACCTTTTGTTTGCTAACAATACCACCTTTGCATTCTTGCATTGATACAAGCTAAAGAAAAATTAAAAATTGAAAATTAAATTATAAAATACAGATTTATTGAATGCTTTAATTACTTCAGAATCCATTAAATATATTGAAATTATAAAAAATAAGAATATTTTATCTTAAAAAAATCTTTTAAAGTCTTAAAATAAATTTTAAAAAATTATCTAAAAATTTTGATAAAAGTCTCATTTCAGCGACGAATTATAATGTTACTTAGATTTTTGTTTTAAAAATAATAAATTTAAAAAATTTAAACAACCTACTAATCACTAATCATTTATTAAAAAATCAACAAAAAATTTTAATTATACATCAGAAATTTAAAAATATATTAACAATTAATCCATGTGATAATTCCTGGAAATACCTCGCAAAAATTCAATAATTGTATGTTGATTAAAACGTCGATTAATGTCAAAAAAATTCGCATCGTTATTTATTGGGACGTATTGATTCACCAAGTTGAGAATTCTCGCATCAGCTTCACGGTATTTTTTCTGTTTCTTTGGCGGTTGACTTCCTTGTACGAATTTCGCATAGTCTGCATCGACAATCTGTGAGCAGCTTCAGCCCTATTGTTTGTCCGATCATTTCCCACTAAAGTTCTTTCATAAACATTCCATGATTCTGGATTGAAGAGCGGCCTTGTGCGTGTTCCATTCATCAAAGGCCTTCCTGTGTAATTAGTCAAAAACCTAATAAAAAAATATTTAAAATGTAGAATATATTTTCTCACCAATCCATTAAAGGTTGAATTTGCATTGGCAAAGGAAGGCAATCGAGTGCTGTAAGTGCAGGTGTCAGATCAGTAATTGGTATAAATGCCAGTGACGTAATCATCCTACAGGTTTCTGCAAAATCAGCATCATTCTTGACAATCGCCTTCTCAAAGTTTGAAAATTTGGCCATGGCTGTCCACCCAATTGCCTCTTCTGCAATTTTAAAATTTTTAAAATTTTATTTAACCTTACTTTGCCAAAATTGCAAAAACTTCCGCTCTACGACCAAAAATAATAATACTAAAATTTTAAATTTAAATATAGTTTAAGGGCCAGAATCGCCTAGAACAAAAGCCTCTTCTTGTCCTTCGGTTCGTTGATAGATGCGATATGCGTGTGGAATATCAAGTTCTTCAAGATTATTTGGATTACCTGGGGGCACTTCTTCCAATTGCCTTGCCCGTAAAATAAGCTACACGATTATTACTCATTTAGTTATTGAAACCTTTTTTGTGGCATGTTTTGAAGGAATTGCAGCCAATATTTAGATTCTATTTTGGCGACATCTGTGTTGCAAGTGTGTTGATTGGAGACTTTGATGACTTCGTTTTGATTATTTGTCCAAACACGACCTTTACAACTAAGTCCATTTTCATCCCTTCATGCTCCAATATTCGCTTTCCGCGAAAAGTTTCATCCCCTAAAAATTTTGAACTACAGTAAACTTAAAAAGTATTTTTATAAAATACATAATTATTTCGCCACTTGCAATTGGAACAATATTGATTAGAGATATTAAAGGCTAAAAGATCCAAAAAAGTTTTTGAAGACTTTGATGAGGGAATTATTCGATTTAAACCTACTTATAGAATATTGGTAAGTTAATGTGATATTTTTTGGACCTCAAACTACGGAAACTTTTAGTTGGATCATGTCCACCTCCTTTACTTTTATTAATTAATTATTTCAAGGTCGGTTCTGGCTCTTTTGACACTCAACGAATTCCTTCCTGGTGTGACCGAATATTCTATAGAAGCAGTAAAAAGAAGGATATTCCCCCTCTTATAATCAAACAATATCATTCTTGTCGACGTATTACTTTATCTGATCATTTTCCTGTTTCTGCACGTTTTACTCTTGGAATAAGTTCTTCAAGTGGAATATTTAATAAAACAGATTTGGCTATTTGGCCTTGTAATTTTGAACATATTCCAAGGTTTTTTTTAATTTTTTCTAACTATTTTCTTTTCTTCAATTCCTTGTCCAAATTAATTTTTATATTTTTAACAGATGGGAGCAGTTAATCCCTTTATTTTGCCGATTAAAAATCCCATCACAATTTTGGACTCTTAATTCATCAAATCTTGATTGGGTTGGTGTTTATTCAACTTCTATTGAAATTATTAATCGTCCAATAAATTTGGTTTATTTATTAACTTGCCCTTTAGATGAACAAGGAAGATTTATTATTGAATTTCCTTCATTAAATTGTGGAATGTATATAGTTGGTTATTTTTGTTCAAAGAAGAAATGCTTACAAGGACTTTCAAATCCTTTTTATGTTAAAGAAGAACCTAAATATTAAATAAATTTTCTATTCTGTCTTTAATGATTAATTATTTTCATTTATATAATTAAACTCGAACAATTAATCATTAAAGCTCCAACATTTATTTTCTTCTGATTTATATGTATACTTAATTTTTACTACATGAAAAGTTATAAATATCTTCTGAACATCAACTCTAAAATACTCTGCCTATGTATTTTAATATTTCTTCATTCTAAAGTTTAGGTTATATTGAAAAACTTAAAAATATCTTTGGTAATCTCGAAGAAATTTTTAATGAAAATGAAGTTGATTTTCAGGGTAATTTTTATATTAACGATTTGATGTTCAGAGTTGACTCGTAACAATATTTCTATTAATTTATTGTATGTACTATATGAGTCTATTGGTGTTTTAAAAACAATTTAAGAATTAGTTTTTTCTTCAAAATTTATTAATTTTAAATTAAAACAATATTATGATTCTTTTCTTTCAATTATGATTAAGAAGACCCATAAAAATCCAGTTTGGCGTTTGTTTCTATTAATTGACTTTGGCGCCCAGTTTACCCCATCCTCATTTAATGTTGATAAAATTATTATTTTAAAGTTTTGTTTGATTTAGAAAATTTGTCTATTTGACTTTTTTTTATTTATTTCTAATTTATTTTTATGTTTAGTATATCAAGGCTTTTATTTTAAAACAAAATGGAAGTTGAAGTTGAATGTCATGCTGGATATTTCTTTAATGGTATAGTTGACAAAATTGTTGACGACGATTTCCATGTCATTTATGAAAATGGGTGGCTAAAGCCTGAAAGGGTAAAAATGAGAAGGTGTAGAGCTATGATTGATTCTTCGTGTAATAAAGAAAATAAACAACAATTTAAAAGAAATGATAGCGTTGATGCTTATATAAATTGTGGAGATAAAAAGGCTTGGAAACGATTGAAAATCGACTCAATCACAATTTTTTTTATTATTTAACTATTTTATTTTGTTTAATAAAGAATGGTCGTGTTTGTGTTGTCGATAATGGTCGAACAATTAAAGAATATGTCCCAATAATTTATTGCCGACATATTGATCTCCTTGCTAAAATTACGAAAGATTTAATCTATGGCTGTGTTTTTTCTGTTGATGGTTCAATTGACTTATTGAAGGGAAGCGAAGGTGATCGTTACAAGGTTTTTAATTTTAGTTATTATATGATACAAAAGTATTTATTTTGATCAATTTATAAAATCAATTTTAAACAAATATATTTTAATTCGATTAATTATAGATTCTTCACTATTTTGTTCCTGGAATTTTCCTCAAGCTTGAGAGGAAGCCGAAAAAGTTAGAGATTAAGGTTTTTTGCTTGCTTATTTAGATGAAGTAAAGTTATTAAACCTAGGCGTTTTCACAATCTATTATTGAAACAGTGAAAAGGATGGAAGAGCCGTTTTTGCTTTATATTCAGGGAAAAATATCCTTAATTGATTTCTTCAAAGTTTGTTTTAACTTTTTATTTAAGCTTTGTATTTTTCTTTTCATAGCATGTACAAATTTTGTCTGAACCCAATATTGTGGAACGTATTCTTTCTGATGACAGTGTTGAAAATAAACTTATGCAAACCACAATTACTCTTCTTTGCCCACAGATTGATGCTGCAAGAAAACTTCCTGGAATCATGGTTTTGAAATATATTTTATTTTTTATTATAATTTGCAGGATATTATTCCTTCATCCAACAACCCGCACAGAAAATTTAAAGTTTTTTTTGAATCTATTTTGTTTAATGTTTATTTATTTAGATATATGCTAATGATTACGAGGCAGTTGAAAAGGCTAATTCTGTGTTAGGAGTAGTGAGGTGTACGAAGCCTATTCCTTTAGTAGTTATTAAGCATATTGTTGGAGAAGGTGGAGAGACGATTAAGGTTATTTTTGAATTTTATTTTTTTTAAATTAAAATGAGTATTGAATTTTTGATTAGATAATGTTTTATATTAATTAACTTTTACTTTTTTAGAAAATAATGGATTTAAGTCAAGTCCTGCATTTAGATATAGGTAATGTGCATGAGGTAAATAGAGTTTTGTTTAAAATTTTAATTTATTTAATAATTAAGGAAAGAGTCCCCTTTATTTTTAACGGAACATTAGGTGCGAATAATTTTGCTTGTTTGACAATCGACCTGATACTCAATAAACTTATCGATCCTCCATTTAATTCACTTGAAGTAATTTTATTTTTTAATAATTAAACGCTATATTTTATACATTTTAAATTTTGTTTTATGTTTTTTAACATTTTTAAAATAATTCTAAAATACTAAAATTTATTTTTTTTATTTTTAAGAATTTTACTTAATTTATTTTCAAATCGATTATTAATCTAAATAAATATTCAAATTTCAGTATTGCAAAGAGTGGACGCCATTTGAGTTTCTGAGTGCATCAAAAAAATATTTCAGTCAAAATCCTCCTGATTTGGTCCAAACTGCTTCAAAATTATGGTTTTCCGCTGCTTATTCCGTCATTATCTTGTTTTTGAAACTAAGAATTAACCTGGCTTCACATTCATGTTTACGTATATTTTGCGAATTTGCATTAGAAGAATCTTCAATTAAAAGAAAGGCTTATTTGTACGGATGTTGGTCTTCTGCAGAGAAGTGAATATTTAATCAATTGTATTTTAATCTTTTTTCTTTCAGATGTCATAGCTACACATATGGCTCTAATTATATCGATAAGTCTACATATTTAAAATGGTTGGAAGAGGTTGAATATTTTGTCAAGAATTTTATTCAAATTAAACCTGAGGGCATTGATGTTAATAATTTAGAAGAATTTCTTGATAATCCCGAAGGTTTTAAAGTTAATAAGGAAGAAGGAAGTAAGTTTATAATTGGAAATATGACCTATGAATATGATAAAAAATGTTTTTAATTATTTTTTAATTTTATTTTTTAAAAGAATAAATTTATATTTCTATATAATATTTACTCAAAATGTTTTATATTCCTTATATTTTTAATCTTATATTTCTTTTTAACAAATTATTATATTTAATTATACAAACATTATCTATGGCATCAAAGGAAGAACTCGAGAAATTGACTGTTTATTTTTTAATTTATTTCGTAACCTTTCAATTTTTAGGTCGTTCAACTTCGTGAAAAACTTAAAAGTCGTAAATTGCCTGTAACTGGATCCAAATCTGAATTAGTCAATCGTCTTTTTGATTCTCTAATGGTTGAAGAAAAATTACTTGAAGAAGGACCTGGAGGTGAAAATATTGACTTATCTGGGGTTAATATGGATGAAGTATTGGGATTAGATGATGATAAAGATACACATAGTTCTCCTAATGCAACAAATGATGGAGAAGAATTGGATAATAAAAATGAAGTTGAAGAAGAAGTAAAGGAAATTTTGAGGTTTTATTTAAAATTAATTATTTATTTATTTATTTTTAGTAAAGAAATTAAAATAAATGAAGATAAAGAATTAACAAAAAGTAAAGGAACAATTGGTGAGGATAAAAGTAAAATGTTAAAATGTGCTGAACGATGTGGATTACCTTTAAAGAGAAGTGGTGGAGGTACTAGTGAATCTGAAATGAATGATATTTTGGCTAAAAGAGAAAAAAGATTTGGAACAGGAAGTGGAGGAGTATGTTTTATTGATTTTGGGATATTGTTTTATAGACTAAACATTAATTTATTTAAAAAAGAGTTATATATATTCTTTTTAAAATTTTGAGTTTATTTCTTTTTTAATCACAAGTCCGCATGTTTTATCCGCAAATTCTAATTATTTTTCTCACATAGAATTGCAAGTATTGATATCAATTAAGATCTAATTCAATCAGTATTTTAATTACTTTTTTCATTTCTTTTATTTATAAATAGTCTAATTCTACAGGAAATATATTGTTATTTGCGGATAGAAATTTGCAGACTTTTTTTTAAATAAAAATATATATTTTATTTGTTTAGAAAATAATTACCAAAAAAGATGAGGATGAAGCAAAGGAGAAGAGAGCTGCTCGGTTTTATTTTTTTAAAATAATTTTTAAAATTTATTTAAGTTTTGGTTTAACTGATTCAACAAAAAGAAAAGGAACAACAGATGATGATAGTAAAATGTTAAAAAGAGCAGAACGTTTTGGTTTACCTTTAAAAAGAGAAGGTGGTGGTGGTGGTGAATCTTCTGAATCTGAAATTTTTGCTAAAAGAGTTCAAAGATTTGGACCTGTTGTTGGGAGTGGAGTAAGTTTTTTTTAATATATTTATTTTAAAAAATTAATTATTTAGGATATTGACACCAAAAAAGAAGCTCGTATTAAACGTTTTGGAGTTGTTAATTAATTGTTTACCCAATTCCCGCAAATAATTAAAACAAAAAAATGTTGAGATTTCCAAAAATTATCAATTAAATTTATTTTTATTGTAATATCAAATTATTTTCAATTTTTTCAAAATAAAATTATTTTGCAATTATTTTTAATTTATTTAATTTTTATTGGTTAAAAATTAATTTTAGGTTAAAAAGAAAAACTAAGAATAAAATCAAAACCTTTTCTCTGATAGACTCACACAATATTTTCTAAATTTAATTTTTATTTAAATTAATTAAAATAATTTTATTAATTTTTCTTTTAATTAAAGAACATTTGTATATTAATTTTTTTTTTCTACTAAAAATTTATTTTTGTAAAAAAAATATAAATATATAAAAAAAAAAACAATATTTTTTTTTCTTCAATTTAACTATTTCCGCTTCAAATCCTAAAAATAATTCAATTTTAAATACTTTTCCCTGTATTTTTTATTTATTTATTTTCTTCTTTTACTTTTTTTTTCTTTTTAAATTTATTTGCTTTATTTTCTTAACTTAATTGCCTATTTTTTTTTACTTCAATTTTCTTTTACAATTACACTAAATAATTTTTAAAATTTTTATTTATTTATTTTTTTATTAAAATATTTTTTTATTTAAAAATTAAAATTAATTGTGTGGTCTTTTTAAAATTTATTTTTATTTAAAAAAAAAATCCTTTATAATTTTTAAATTTAAAAATCCAAAACAACTGTTTTATTTAAAAATATTATTAAATTTCTATTTAATTTTTTTTTTAATTTTAAAAAAATTCCTTGTTTTTTAACCTGAACAACAGAAGTTTTCCTTTTTATCTAATATTTTAATTTTATTAAAGTTTTTTAATATTTTTTAAAGTTTTATTTAAACTATGATTTATTAAAAAAACACATTTTAGAAAAAACAAAATACATGTTTGTGTTTTTTGTTTTTAAAAATGTTGCAAAACATTTCTCTTTCCTTTGTATTTTCTCTTTGTATTTTATTTTTGATAAAAACATTTTTTTTCCAAGTGTTTAAAAAGCTTTGAATAAATTAAAAAAATTTTATCCAACAGAAAAAAAAATTACAAATTTTAATTTTTCAAAAAAAAAAAAAAAAAAATTTTTTCCGTCAAAAATGCAAACAATTGGCTATTTAAAAATATATTTCTTTATTTATTTGGCCAAGTAATTTGAGAATGAAATAAATGAATGTGTGTTCATCATCTCTTCATTTAAATATTACTATTTCACAGTTGAATTCTCATGAAGCTTAAAGGCATTAAATTCTTTTTTTTTTAATTTAAAGCATCGTTATTTATTCTCTTCATTTTTTATATCAGTCATCCATGAAAAAATATATAAATTATTTTTATAATTTCTGGAAAAAAATATTTTTATTTAAAAGTCGAGGCCTCGAGTTTAGTAGAAAAAGTCGAGGTCTTGAATTAAAAAATTGAGGGATTACTAATAAACTCGAGATCTCGACTTTTTTGAAAATTAAATTTTGAACTTTCGAGACTCTTTTGTGTTTTTTTTTTTAATAAAAGTATCAATTTAACATTTATTTAAATAAAAAGACCTTTACGTCTTCTTTTATATATTCCTTCAATTGGGATTGAATTAATAAATAAAAATATATTTGCGCAATAAAAATAAGGAGACATTCTCTCTTTTATTATTAAATATTAACGGAAATATTAAAACAAATATTAATTCTTTTGAATAAAAATTTTTAAAAATAAATTTATATAAAAATGACATTTTGTCATAACAAGAAAATAAAATTTCTTTAATTTTTGTATTTTTTGTATTTTTCCGTTTAATAATTAATTTTGGTATTTTTTGTATTTTTCCGTTTAAAACTTGTTTAGAATTTTTTTTCTAAAAGAAAACACATATAGAAGTGTTTAATAATTAAAAATTAAATTAATTTACTAAATAATTAAATATTTATTTAAATAAAAAAAAAACTTTTTTTTTTTTAAATTTAATATTTAATAATTATTTAAAAATAATTGCCTGTTCTTTTTCCTCTTTTTTTTTTCTCTTCTCTTTACATACGTCACATACATATTTAATTTTTATTTTAAAAATTAATTTAAAAAAAAATTTTTATTTATTTATTATTTATTCTATTTTTAGTAAACTTTTTTTTTTAATTTTTATTTAATTTTAAATTTATTTTATTCCCCCCTTTTTTACCCATTTTTTGGCTTTTTCTTAATGTTTTCTTTTAAAAATATAAATGATTAGATTTTAAATTAAATTAAAAATATTTAAATTTTACTTATTTTAATTTTATAAAAAAATTTAAAAAAAAAATTTTTTTTAAATTTTAATTAATTAAAAATTAAAAATAATTACCAATTTATTTATGCTTATTAACTTTAACTAACGTTAGTCTTTCGCTTATAAAGTAATCAAATGGAAACCTAAAATTCTGAAATTTTGTTCAAATATCCAAAATAGTGTTAACTAAATTATAAAAAAATTTTACAATTTTTGGTCAATTATTTAAAAAATTAGAATAAAAAATTCAATAAAATGGCACTTTTTCTGCCTTTTTTTGCCCTTAACTTCTGATTTTCTTAACCTTAAATTCTGAAATTTTCTGATTATTTACTTTAAAGTGTTTTTCACATTTTTGCAAAGTTTTACAATTTTAGGTTAACATTTGACTATAATACAACATTTAATATAATCCTCTTCCATACTCTTCACTTCAACAAACAATACATAACAATTTAGTTAATATTAATTAATTAATTAATTAATTTTTCTTAATTTTTCTTAAAAAAAGTTTAAAGATTATCAAATATATTTTATATAAAAATTAGGAAATGATACTTTATATTAATTGTTCTATTTTCTAATTTTTTATTTAATTTTCCCTTAAGGCAATGAAAAAAAATTTTTGTTTTATGGGAATTTTTTGCTTAATAAAATTTTTAAATCTTTTCTTTTTCTATTTTTAAATTTAAAAATAGTAAAGAATTTAATAAAACTCTGAAAAAAAAAATTTTTTTTTAGTACACCCACAATTTTTCTATTTTCGCCTCTTTTAATTATTTTTTATTAAAATATTCTTTTGGGAATTTAATTAAAACAAAAAAAAAAAATATTTTTAAATAAATAAAAATATTTTTTTATTTATTTATAAAAAAAAATTAATTTTTATTTTGGCTTTAAAAAAAAACTTTTTCTTAATTTAAATGTTTAAAAAAAATTTTATTTTATTTTTTTTTTTAATTTTTAAGCGATTTATTTACAAAAATAGAAATATTTAAAAAAATTATTTTTAATTTTTTTTTATCTTTTAATAAAATCAACTTTTCCATATATTGTGTTTCCCCCTTTTTCCTTTCCTTTTTCTCCCCCGCAAAATCACGTTGTAGAGAACAATGTTTATAAATTTGTATTTTATGTATTTTTTAAAAATGTATTTCCCAAAAGGGAATTTGTCTTTATTCTGTTTTAAATAAAGAAAAAAGTTTAGGGCTATTAGAGTATTAAAAAAGTTGAATTTTTCCCCTTGTGTGTTCTATAAGGGTTTAATGTGTAGTACTTATATAAATATTTATAAAACAATCAAATTAAGGTCTTTTGCTATAAAATTTTGGGCAAATTATTTTAATAGTGATAACTAACAAATCTAAAAATTTCAGAATTTTTGGTCAATTATTTTCAGAATTATATTTAAAAAACCATCAAAAATACTAATTTTTGTCAGTTTTTTCTCCATAACTTTTTTTCTTTAAAACCAAAAATTTAAAAATTTTTAGGAATTTTAGCTTAAAGTGTTAGGAAAATATCCACAAATTTTCGTAAATTTATCTTACAGTTAAAATATCTTTTTAACCCTCAAATTCCAGCTGTTTTTTTAAATTTTTTAACTAAATTTATTTTTTCAAAAAATGTCCAAAATTATATTTAAATATAAAAAAAAAACAAATATATTTATTATTCTTCTCTTTCAAATTTTTATGCCAAACTCAGAAAACTTTTTTTTTTTATTAAAGAGAATAGTGGGAGAAAGTTAAAAAAAAATATAATGTAAATGATGCATTGCCTCTAAAATAAATTCAATTTGTATTTTTCTGTCGTTTTAGTATTTTTTTCTAATTTTAAACCTTTTTTTTATTTTCATTCACTTCATCACATTTTTTTCCCTTCTTCTTTATTCAATTTTTCAGAATAAAACCTTAACAAAGGTTTATTTATTTAAATATACAACAAAGTGTGTGGCAAAAAAAACACAAACAAACAAACATTTATTTATGTATTTTTAATATTAAACAATTGTATTTAAGTTTTTACTTTAATATTAGTTTATTTATAAATTAAATCTTTTTATTCTTGTAAAATGACAATTTTTTTTTTTGACAAATTTAATTTTTGATTTTTTTTTTAAATTTTAGTTCCTTTTTTGAATGTTATTTGCAAGGATTTTTGATTTGTTAATTTTTATTTTTATTTATTTTTCAATTTTATTAATTTTTTTTATTTCACTAAAGATCAAAACTTTTTTTTCTCTTAAAAACAAATTATTTAATTTAAATAAAATTTCTAAAAATAAATTTAATTAAAAATAATTATTTTTATTAGTTAAATTCTCTTAAATTAAATTATATTAAATAAATACAAATACATTACTAAATGTTTTAATAATTCGGATTTTTTTTATTTTTCCAAGTTTTAATTCTGTTTTTGTATTTTTGTTGTTTATATAAATTTAAATTCTGATTTTGTATTTTTTTGTTTTTTTTTCTGATTTTTGATGTTTGAATTTACATATGTGTGTAATTTCCAATTTTTCAAAACACAAATATATCAGAATTATTGTAATTATCTAAAAATAAATATATTCTGCTAAAGGCAATATATATAAAAGCCTAAGAAGGGTTTCCCTGTAGTTTCAGCTGCCCATATTTTTGCTTTTGTTGGCATTTTGCTCTCTCCATTAAAAAAATCTTCAACTCAAATTTCTTCCAAGGCAAATAAATTTAAATGAAGAAAAAAAACGTTTTATTGATTTTGGGGGATATTTTTTAATTAATTAAAATAATTAATTTTATTATTTTTAATGGAAAATTAATTTAAATTTAATTTTAAATTGGTTTTTTAATTTTTATATTGAAAATTTATTTTTCTTAAATAATTTAATGCAATAATATTTGTTAAAAAAAAAATTTTTTTTTAATATTATTTATTATTATTGCTTTTTTCATTATTTAATCCCTTTCATAAATTGCTTATTTTTTAGTTTTATTAATGTATTATATTTATATATTAATCATTTTTTGTTCATATTATTATTTTCTATTTTTAGGAGAAATATTAATCGCAACATTTTAAATAAAAAATTAAAAAAAAATTATTTAAACAATTTAAACTTTTTTTAAGAAAATCAAAAAATCCGCAAGTAATGTCCGCAAAAATAAATAATTATTGTATTTCGTGTTAACTAAATGTTAAAATGTATTTTTAGCATTTCCTTTTCAGTCTTTTCTGTTTAATAAAACGATAAAAAAATTAGCAGAAAAGGAGTCAAATGTGAAAAGGCTTAAAATAAGATGAATTAGACAATCTAAATTAGGAAAAACACAAAATTAATTATTTTTATTTTTTACAAGATTAAAAACCAGAATTATTAATTGTTCAAATTATTTGCAATTTTATATATTAAAATCAGAATTAAAACAATTGAAAAAAGAACATTTATTTATAATTCTGTTTTTTGTATTAGTTTGTTTTTTAATGTTTATATTTAATTCTGATTTTTATGTTCCTTATTTTTGCAGATTTTATTATTTTCAATTTCTGATTTTCTGATATTTGTGTTTTTGTTTTATATTTTTTATTTTCTTTTCAAATTCTGATTTTTGTATTTTCTTTATCTAATTTAGTATTTTTTTGTTTATGTTTTTATCTTTTTATAATTAACTAAATTCCCATGTTTTGTATTTTTACATTAGTTCTGTCTGTGTTTAACTATTTAATTATTTAAATACACTTATTAAATATTTAAATTGTGTTTCAATTTATTATTTGTTCTTTCTAAAGAAATATTTTTTTTATAAAGTTTAATTAAAAAGTGCAGCAGTCGTACATGAAACAAAGTGCTTAATTGAAGCAGTGAAATAAAATAAAAATTAAAATTCCCAACAGATTTAATTCCTAAAAATATAAAATTCTAAATTTTACTCATTTAAATTTGTGTGAAATTTTTTTCATTTTTTAAAACATTTTCTTTTGACAGGATTTTATTTATTTTTAATAATATTTTTTAAATTATCTTAATTAATTGAAAAAAATTTTTTTTTTTTTTTTTATTAAAAAAGAAAATTAAAAATATAATAATTATGTTTTTTAATTTTGTTAATTCACTAAAGCACTTTTATTGAATTAATTTAGAAATTAATGAGAAACATTTAGCAAACTTAGTGGAACCAAAAGTTAAAACTTGTTTAATTTATTATTAAAATTTAATTTTATTATTTTTTAAATTTATTTTAATTTTTTATTAGGAAAATTATATTTTTCTTAAGTTTCAACCTACATATTATTTTAATTATTAAAAAAATAAAAAATTTAAATGTCTGGATTTTGTACAGATTTGGACGAAGAAACCCTTAGGCAATCCCAAATTTATTATCAAAAGGTTATATTTTATTTATAAAATTTTTTCTAAATTTATTTTTAGCTGTTATCCTCCCTTTCACAACGTTATGACTCCTTTCATAAAATAATTCATCAATTTCTTTGTATTATTGGAGTTATTGCTAATATTTGTGTTGTTGTTGTTTTGTTAAGGTAATTTATGTGTTTTTAATTTAAATAAACTTTATTTAAAGGCCAACAATGCGCAAAAATCCGTTTAATCTTTTTCTTATTGGTATTGCAATTTGTGATGGACTGCTTATGGCTTCTTACTTTATTTATAAACAAGTAAGTTTATTTTCAGAATTTTCAGAAATCAGAAATTAAACTTGTTTTTAAGTTTACAATTTTGTATTGTTTTATCATGTTTTGATTTTGTATTTTTCTTAGAGTATTTTCATTATTGTATTTTAATTGTTATTTTGTATTTTTAATAGCTTACTTTTATTAATTTTAAATTGGATTTTTTAAACTTGTTTTCTTTAAAAGTTTATTTATGAATTAATGAAATTTTACATTTAAGATTGAACTTTGTCACCCACTTTATTTTACATTTACTTGGATTGTATTTACTTATTCTTATGCCCTTTCTTCTGTATTATTTCATTCTGCCTCTCTTTGGATTACAGTTAATATGGCTGTTTTAAGGTTAATAAATTAATATTTAAAATAGCTTTAATATTTAATTAATTATTTTTAGGTATCTTGTATTAAAAAGCAGCTCAAATTCGTCTAGAAATTGGCCTCGCTTAAATACTTATAAAGCAGCATCTTTTTCTATTTTTGCTGCAATATTAATAGCAGCTGTCGGTTCAGCTCCTAATATGCTTAGATATAAGGTGAAAAATGAATAGAATACAATAATTAATATATAATAAAACACAATAATAAACTTAAAATACAAAAATAAACTTAAAATACAAAAATAAACTTGAAATACAAAAATAAACTTGAAATACCAAATAATACATTTCTAATAAAAACTTGTGTATTTTTTCTAGATATATTACAAAGGTGAATTACCTGTACCTGATATTTGTCTTGCTAATGGTTCAAAATTTGCATCATTTTATTATGATAAACCTAACATGGTTATTTGTATAACTTTTAATATTATTTTATTTTTTGTATTTTAGACAGTTGATGCTTATGTATTAATTCAACCAAATTTTTGGAATTGCACTTGGGAACGTTTTAGTTTTTGGATTGCTGGTAATTCTTAATTAATAATAAATAATTTAAAAAATAATTTGTAGGTCTTCTTTTAAAATTAGTGCCTTGCCTTTTATTAACAATTTTTATGACTTTACTTGTTCGAATGCTTGTTGAAGCACGTGATAGAAGGTTTTTTAAATCTTTTCTTTTTATTAATTTTTAATATTATTTTTAAGAAATAGATTACAATTTAAACAACCACCTCCATCTTCTTTACCAACACAAAATAATGGGAAAGATAAATCAGTAATAGAAAAAGGAAATACTGCCAATAATAGTGGAACATCTAATAAAGCACAGGCTGAAAGAACAACAGCAATGTTGACTGTATGTTGCATTTTTTTAAAAAATTAATTTTTCTTTTTTTTTGAAACTTTGTTTGCTTCAATTTTTTAAAACTTTTTTTTTTTTTAATAGATTATTGTTGCTGTGTTTTTAATTACTGAACTTCCACAAGGAATTCTGGTTGTTTGGATTGGAGTTAAACCACAAGTAAAAACACATTATTTAAACTTAAGTTTGTGTTTTTGTTAATTCAGGTTCGTTTTGCAATGGCTCAACTTTCAAACATCTTAGATTTTCTTTCTTTACTTAATTCTTCTGTTAATTTTTTACTTTATGCAACAATGTCAAATCTTTTTAGACACGAATTTTTACAAACGGTGAGAAATTAAAAAATTATAATTTTTTAAAAATAATTTTTAAAGTTTGGTCAATGCTGTCCTAAACGAATTTTTACATTATTAAATTTAAATAAAAATCACAAAGCTTCTACAGAAAGATCTTCAATACCTAAAGGAGGTATAGGACATGATAAAGATTTTCAACCTGAAACACAAAAGGTAATAAAAAAAATTGTTTAAAAAAATTAATTAAGAATAATAAATATTTTAGGAAACTCCACCTTCATCTTTTGGATCTGAAGAAAGATTTAGTAGTTCTGAAAAAGATAACCGTAAAGTAATTTCCAATAATGGAAAAAATGGTAAATTGTCTTTAGCTAGTCAAGGAATAATAAAAATTGCACAGAAAAGCATAAATAGTAAATATTAATAATTATTTTATTTTATTGAATTTTATATTAAAAGATGCTTTTTCTTCTTCTAATTTTTCAAATGTTGGTAACAAACAAAGAAAAATTTTAGTTGCATTGGATAAATGTGAAGATTCTACATATACAGAACTCGAAAAACATAATCAACTGTTAACTAAAAACAACACATCTAAAAACATTGTACAAACGGTAAGAAATAAAAACATTTAAACATGTACTTGTTTAAATGTTTATGTTGTTCATTTTGTGTTCTGGAAATGTTTATGTTTGAAATTTATTCTGAACATGTTTAAAATTTTATGTTATCCTAATAAGCTAAATTAATTGATATAAAAAAAAATTTAATTTAATACAAACAAAAATAAAAATTTTTTTTTATTAAAGTTAAAAAAGAAACAACACGAAACAGAATTATCACAAAAATTACTTTCTTCTCAATGTGTTTATTCAGGTGCAGCTACCAATGCACAATAAATTAATTAATTAATTATAATATTTTAAAAATTATTCGATCCTCAATTATTTTTATTTTTGCTCAATTTTATTATTTCTAGTCTTTTTTTATTTAAGAAATATTTAAAAATTTACTTTATTAAATTTAAATATTTTTAATCTATTTTTCTGCTAATGTTACAAATACGTTTAGAAGCAAATAAAAATCATAACAACCCTTCACAACAAAAATGGCCCAAATTCGTATTGGAATTTGTGAGATAAAAGCTGTTACCTTTAAAATTTATTATTTAATAATTATTTTAAATTGAATAAATATTAAAACCAGGATTAAATCTGCATATTTCCAGTTAACGACTGCTCCTTCTATTATAATTGCAATTGTATACCTAAAAATAATTTTAATTAATTTAAATTATTTTTAACTTACAATATAAAGAATATTGTATTTAATACAAGGGAAATTATATCAAAATGTAAATGAACTTTAAAATAATAAATAAAAATAATTTTTAATTTCTATACTTTTGAGATATATTCTTTCGAAACTAAATAATCCATAAATTAACAAAATTGCCACTATAAATGTTATAGCAGAAAATAACGATAATAAATATAATATTACTTGATGTTCTAACTAAATATTTGATTTTAAAAATATAATTCTGATATTGTTTTATTTTAATTCTGATATTGTTTTGTTTTTTTTAAATTCTATTTCTAATTATTAGTTCCTTACAATTTTAGTGTAGCTAAAATCTTCATTATTTAATTTACTCCAAAAACTAAAATGTCCATTATTATAAAAACGTATTGCTATTGTTATTCCTACAATTAAAACATATAATAAATCGAGAAAAGCAATTAAATGACATCCGGTTCGAATCTTAATTACAAAGCAAATTAAAATAAATAATTGTTTAATTACCAAACAAGAATTAATGCAGCACAAAGGTTCCATTTCCAAATAACGAGGTTGAATCCTGAAATAAGTTTATTTTAACTTAAATCCTTTAAGTATTTCCTAATCTATTTTTTCAATTATTCTCTTTAATAGGAGAATGTAAAGTATTTATAGTATACTAAATTTGATAATGTTTTGGTAAAACTTCTGAAATGTTTTGGGTAAATTCTGGTATTGTTTTAATAAAATTTTAATTGTGTATATTAAATTCTGCTAATGTTTTAAGGCAATCCGATTAGGGTTTTTATTTAATTCTGATTTATACTTTTCTCTCATTTTTTGTTTTCTAATAGCACTAATATTACTCCCTCTTCTGTTTCTTCTTTTAATAATACATCTAAATAAAAAATTATTTTTTTCTTTTTTTCTTCAATCCATTCAAACAAATTTGAACATTGTGTTGAATTTTCTGATTTGTTGTTATTTTTTGGTAAAATAATTTGTACAACAGATTTACGAGGTTCAGAAGTAATTGGGAAACTTGCAGAATTGGTAGCTTTTTCCATTTTTGAATAAAATTATTATTTTCTATTTTAAAAATCCAAAATTTATAAGAAAATTAATTTTAAATAAGTAAAGCAGTAAATAAAAATTATTTTTATAAAAAAATCTTTTTTTATTTTATTGTTAACTTGCCATTTTAATTGCATCGCTGCTTGAAATTTTTTAATATTTTTTTTTTAATTTGGTAATTTTTTAAAATTAATTTTGTAAATTTAATTTAAAGACTAAAAATAGAAAAATATTTAAAAATTTAATTTTATTAATAATTATTCTTTTTTTTTTTTTTTTTGCGTGAAATGTTTGTACAAATAAATTAAATATTTTAAATTGTCATTACAATTAATTTTTTTTTTAATAAAATTTGCAAAAAAAAAAAATTAAATAGATCTTAAACAATGCAGAATTTATAAAAAAATTTAAAAAAATACATAAACAAAAAACACATTATTCCATTCAAAATTGCCAGAATAATAAAATCAGAATGTTTTAATGTTTGTTTGTTTCGCTTGCTTTTCCTGTGTGTTTTCCCCAACAAAACATCCGATAGAAAAATTATTAAAAAATATTTTATTGTGTTTTGCAGCCTTTTGTTTGTTTAATTTATAATATTTTAATTTCTAATTTTAGTTTTTATTTCAATATTATTCCCTGTTGATAATTAATTGTATTAATATTTAAGTAAAGGTAAGATTGAAATATTTTAAACATTTTTAATTAATTTAATTATTAACCTTAGGTTTATTCCAATATTTAATTAAAATTAAATATAATTTTATATTAAATTAAAATAATTAAATTAAAATAATTAAAATTAAAAATAATGTTCTACTTCAATAATAAATTCCAATTATTAATTATTATTTTAATGTTTTTAAACATTTTAATTATTAAAAAAACACAACAATGTATTTATCCAATTTCCGAAACATATAAACATAAATGTAATCCAGCAACTCAATCTTTTATTTGTTGTCAACATTATCATTGTACTGAAAAATCTGATTGGGCTTGTGTCAAAATTGAAGGAGAAAATATTGAACAAATTAACAACCCTTGTGATAATGGAATATGTACATAAATTAATTAAATTATTTTTTTTTAAATTAAATATATAATTTTAAATAAAATTAATTAAAAAGTGTTCTTCAAAAAATATTAAATTTATTTTTTAAATTTTTAAGTTTTTTCCCATTTACTAAATGGGTGGTTTTTATTTTATTTTTTTATTGTTGGCACAAAAAAGAGAGAGAATATTTTTTGGCATTATTCTCTTCATTCTTTTTCTTTCCTTTTTTACACATTTTTTTTTATATTTTTTCTCTATTTTAGTTATAAAAAAAAAAAGAAAAGAAAAAGCTTTGAAAGGCTTCTTCTTTTATTTTAACACATATCTAAACAAAACACCTCGTTTCTCTTTTCTTAGCTTTAACCTCAAACAATTGTTTCCCATGTGTTGTCCAGAATATATAACAATTATATTTAATACATAACAAATAAAAATACATATAAATATATCAAGTTGTTAAATGTGTGTTTTTTATTATGTGATTTTTTTAGACTATAATGTTTTTGTATTATCTTAATTAGTTAGAATGTTTTTTCAGATGTTTTCTTAATAATCAATTCAGTGTGATGTATTTCTACTTGTTTTAAATTAATTCTGATTTTATTGTTTGTATTGATGTGTATATGTTCATTAGTTGATTAATATTTTAATGTTGTTCTAAATTTTTAGATTATTTCTGGTTTTTCTGATTTTTGATTCAGACATTTTTCTAACTTAATTCTGATTTTAATTTTATTCTGATTAGTATCAGAAAAAATATTTATCAAAATGTTCGTGTTCTTTCATTGCCTTTTAAGCAGTTTCAACGCAAAATTTAATGAGCTTAAAATTAAGCTTTCTTTTTGAATTAATTTTGTTGAAAATTTATTTTATAATTTTTTAAAATTTAAATTAGGAATGCTTTAATCTACTTTTCTTTTTAACATATTAATATTTATTAATAATATGAGTGAAATAAAAATATCATCAAAAAAGGATACTTCTACTAAATCAAATAAAAATAAATTATTAAAACAACAAAATTTAAATGAAGAAATTCATAGTAGTAGCCCTGTAGAACCAATAGAAACAGATGCAATGCTTGAAAAATGTGAAGAAAATCGATTAGCAAATGCAATAATAAGTGCTTCAAAAGGAGAACATGAGGAAATAAATACATTCCTTCCTCAACAATTTCAAGCTAATGGATCAAGTGGGGGTAGAAATACTGCCTTTGTTGAGGTTTATAATTTTTAAATTTTGTAGAAAAAAATGAATAAATAAAAATTAATTAAAAGTTGAATAAATCGATATTTTATAAAATTTTTGAAAACAAACTTAAAAACTTTATTTTCTTTAAAACTTAGGCTCGTGCACGTTCTTCAAGTCCAAAAAGGATCCCATTATTTGAAAGAGCTTCTGCTCGATGGTATTTATTTTAAAATTAGAATTAATTAAATTAAATAGGTGGAATCCCCAATTTGCTTCTCCAACATTAGAAACTCAATATTGGAAATGTTCTTTTCCTCTACTAAGAGACAGATTTCGTTCAGGACTTTTATATATTCTTATTTGTTGTTTAAGTTGGCTTTTATTTCTTTGGATATTTAATCAAACAAAATTATATCATTGGGTATTTATTTTAAATTATTTTATGAAAAATTATTTAAAGTTAATTGCTTCACTTCTTTCTCTACTATTTGGTTTAATGTTTTGGTTTGCTTCTTGTTCACCTCATTATCAAAGATTTTATTTACCAACATCTTTTTTGTGCACATTTCTTTTATGTTTAACAACATTATTTATTTGTTCAAGTGCTGAAACATTTATGGGACCAATAGCGAGTATGGCTACTTCTATGCAGGTTTTTTTTTCTAAATTATTTAATCTTTTTAAAAATTAATAAATTAGGTTATTCTGCTTGTTTATGCAGTCATTCCATTCCCTTTATATCTTTGCATAATTTCTTGTGGATTTTATTCATTCTTTTTTGAATTGTTAGCAGCCCCATCACCAGCAACATCAACAGGTTTATTATTTTTTTTAAATTTATTGTTGTAAACTTAGTTTAGGTTTATTTTTAAAACTTTATGTTTGTTTGAAACTTGCTTCAAGTTTTATTCCTTAAAACTTGATTCAAGTTGATTTGAGTTCTATTTTCTAAAACTTGCTCAAGTTGATTTGAGTTTTATTTTTTAAAACTTGCTTCAAGTTTTAAATTTAAAACTTATTCCAAGTTTTATTTTTTAAAACTTATTCCAAGTTTATTTAAAATTTGCTTCAAGTTTTTAAAATAAATTAGCAAACAAACACACAACAATTCTTCTCATCTCAAAACATATTTTAAAACTTAAGGTGTTATTCATTTCCGAACTGGAACAAAAACAGCAATTCATTTATGTGTTCATTTACTTGGAATACATCTTTATATACTTACACAAGTTAGACAAAGAAAAACATTTTTAAAAGTTGGTCAATCATTATTAGCTCGAAAAGACTTAGAATTGGAAACACAATTTAAAGATCATATGATACAATCTGTTATGCCTAAAAAAGTTAATTTAAATAATTAAATAAATAAACTTATTTTTTAAAGGTTGCTGATGAATTATTAAAAGAAACAAGTGAATTACGTCGTCCATCTGCTTCATTAGAATCTCATTCAAATTGCAGAACATCAAATGCTACAGTTGGTCGTTCTAGTGCAGCTGGGGAATCTACAACAGGTGGTGGAGGGATTATAGGTCCAAATGGAAGATTATCTTCTGGTGGTAAAGTTTATTTTAATAAATTAATATTTTTGAAGCAAAAAGTTTTTATTATTTTAATTGCTTTAATTTTATAAATTTCCTTCAAAGCATTATTGCTTCAATTAAAAATATTTAAAATAAATTTTTAACAATTTTTAATTTTCGTAAAATTTTTTTTGCTTCAAAAAAAAAAAAAGTTTCAAATATTTGTTTCAATTTTTCTTTAGGTGTTCGTAAATTTCGTCCATTTACAATGAATTTAATGAATGATGTTTCAATATTATTTGCTGATATTGCAGGATTTACTAAAATGGCTTCAAATAAATCAGCTGATGAATTAGTTAATTTATTAAATGATTTATTTGGTCGTTTTGATTATTTATGTGGTCGTTGTTGTTTAGAAAAAATTTCAACACTTGGTGATTGTTATTATTGTGTAGCAGGTTGTCCTGAACCTAGAGAAGATCATGCAAAATGTTGTGTAGAAATGGGATTAGCAATGATTATAGCTATTAGACAATTTGATTTAGATAGAGGACAATCAGTTAATATGCGTGTTGGAATACATACTGGAAAGGTTACTATTTTAATTAATTTTTAAAGGGGAAAAATAATTTTTTAATTAAATATTTTTAATTAAAAAATTTATTTAATTCCTTCTATAAATTAAAAATATATTTTTTTTAAAATTAAATTTAATTTTTAATAGGTAATGTGTGGTATGGTTGGAACAAGACGTTTTAAATTTGATGTATTCTCTAATGATGTAAATTTTGCTAATGAAATGGAATCAACAGGTGTTGCTGGACGTGTTCATATAAGTGAAAAAACTGCTGATTATTTAGATGATAATTATATATTAGAAGAAGTTTAAAATAAAAATTAAATTTATTTATTAAAAATAAAATATATTTAAAGGGTACACCCTATAAGGGAATGAAAACATTTTTTATTGCTGGACGATCTAAAGAATTTGAATCTGCTAGTGGACAGTTTTTAAATACAATTTCTGGGGATTCTGATAGTGTTAGAGTAGTTGATGGTGGTGGTGGAATTGCAAGTTTAGAAAGTGGAAATGGAATTTATAAGGCAAGCTTTAGAAAGGTGAGGAAAATACATAAAAATACAAAATATAAAGAAATTTGTATTTTGTATAAAGAAAATCAGAATTATATGTTTATTAAAATGTACCTGTATTTTTAACTTTAGAAATTTATATTTTTTTCTTAAAGAAACAGACATTCTGTTTTTTCTGAAACTCAGAATTATTTTAATGTTTTAATTTTTTCTGAAAATTTCGGTTTATTTTTGTTTTTTTTTTTAATTTTTATTTTATTTTTCTTTTTTCAGAAATTAGTAGACAAATTACGTACTATACAAACAAACTCTTTACCCCCAGTTTCCCGTGCTTGTACAACAACAACAACAACAAGTCAACAATTAATAGAAAATAATACAATACAATTTAATGCATTTGGTGGTGGTGGTTCTCTTCGTATGCGTTTATTAGACCGTTCATTTGATAATACAACACAACAACAATTATTAAATAATAAAGAAATAATAAAAGATAAATTTATTACAAATAATACTACAGGATCTGCACAAGTTTTAACTAGTATTGGAGAATTTTGTACAGATGAAAATATAAAACATCAGAAAATACATAAACAACAACAAATACATGTGTGTTTTTTTAAAGTTGTGTTTTTTTAAAGTTTATTTTTATTTAAAGAATCGTCTTGTTGATGATACACGTAAATCTACTTCTTTACAAATGTTAACACATTCTGATGGAATTTTACCTCCTTCTAATACTAAGGTTGTAAGTAGTGTAGTAGATACTCCTACATTTGTTAAAACTAGTGAAAGTGATTTATTGGATAATAATAAAAAGGAAAAAAATGATGAACAAACGGTTATTTTTAAAATTTTTTTTTAAATTAAATTATTTATTTATTTAAATTTATTTTTAGTCATTAAATAAACTTACTGATAAAACAAACAAAAATAATGGTAATTATGTTGATTGGAGAACTGCTGAACGTATCGGAGGAAAAATTTCTGCAGATCTGGCAAATGAAAGTAGCAATAATAATAGTGGAAGAGGATCAAGAAGTTCTGGTTTACAGGTTTTTTAAACAATTTTTTGTCTTTTTTATTCATTAAAATAATATTTAAATTAATTAATATTAAAGGAAATTGGTTCAGAAATGGGCGGTCATTCAACTACTTCCCTTGCAGGGCTAGATACGGCAATATCCCATCATCACAATGCAGCTTCACTTACTCGTTTTGATACTGATCATCGTGATTTTGATCAAAGATTAGCACAAGTAATTCATGGAGCTGATGGTTCTTTTGCTAAAGGGTTTTGGATGCATCAGGAAGTTTTTTTAAATTTTATGTTTTAATTAAAAATATTTTTTAAAGTCATTAAATCGATGGACTCTAAATTTTAATCAACGTGACATTGAAAATGAATATCGCGCACATTTTGCTGCTGGCGACTCTTCTGATAAGTATTCCACTACTCGAAACGTTACTGCTGGCATTGAAAAACACAGACAAGTTTATTTTTATTATGATACATATTTGTATTTTCTTTCATTTCTATTCTGATCTTTGTATTTCTTTCAAGTTTATTCTGATTTTTGTATTTTCTTTATCTCTTAATATTTTTTTATTTTTCAGTTAAGTACACAATTACAAAATCTTGGAGGTGGTGTTCATAGTGTTACTGCTACTCTTTCTCAACAACCGTCCAATATTCATCCAAAGAATACCAATAATAAAAATACAACAAAAAATTCTTTAATTATTTCCCCTCGTCATCATCGTCCACGTTATCGTTATTCTGGTGTTTTTATTGATATTTTTGTTTCTGCATTTGCTTTCGTTGTTTGTGCAATTTTATTTTTGGTACAACCAGGGATTGAATTATCTCCTCCATTTTTGATTTATATCTCTATGGCAGCAATATTTCTTACTGGTAAATTCTTAAAAAATTTTTATATAAATTAATTCTGAAAATAATAAAATATTTCTGATTTAATAATCATTATTGTATTTTTGTATTTTCTTCATTAAAGTTTATTAAATTCTGATTTCTGTATTTTTTCATTTAATCTTATTTTAGTTCTGATTTTTGTATTTTCTTTCAAGTTTATTATTTTCTTTCAAGTTTATTTTTATAACATAGTTTAATATTCTCTTTACATATTTTAAGCTGTAATTATTCTTGTTGGTTTACCATTACTCAATCGTAGACCAATACTTCCTTGGCTTCATCAATGGGGACCAAGACATGTACTTGGTAAATTTAATTAATTAATTAATTAAAATTTATTTTTTTTTTTAATAAAGGTGCATTATTAATTGCTTTACCTGTTGGTGTTGCTCTTTTTAATATGCCTTTTTGTTTAAATAAAATAATTTATTATTATTCTTCACCTAATTTACCTTTAATTTGTATTCATCCTGGTCAATTAGTTATTCGATTACTTTATTCTTATATTTTTTTATTGGCTTTATTTACACACTGCAATTTTAGGTAAATTAAAAATTTATTTAAAAAAGAATAAATTTTTTTTTCTTAGTCAATTAGGTGCCTGGCCAAAAACTGGACAAGCTATTGTTGTTGCATTAATATTTTTATTAAGTACTTGGTACAAAATATTTTTTAAAATTTAATTTAATTATTTTTTAAATTATTTAATTATTTTTAAACAAAAATTTAAAAAATTTTCAATTTTTTTTTTCTTAGGTTTTGTCAACATCAATTAGACTATATTCGCTCTTTAGGTCAAGATTCAACATCTCTATCACCATTTCATTCATTAATTGAAGCTTCTTCTTCTTCTTCAAATTCTTCATCTTCATCATTTTTTCATGACAGTATTCAACCACCTCCTTTACCTTGTAATAATTCTCAACAACCTGCTTGGTCTTCTGGGACTTTTGGAACTCCTTTATTTTTATGGGAATTAGTTTTAGATGTTATTTTAGCAGTTGTTTTAGTTGCTTTTCTTAATTATCAGGTAATATGGGGAAAATATATAAAAGAATATAATTTTATAAATTAATGTTCCTTCCAGCCCATAATGTAGGCTGGAAGGAACATTTTAATTATTCTTTTAAAACGATAATAGAAATATTTTTTTATTTTTTTTTTTACTTTTCCTTACTAAGATTTATAATATATTTATAATAATTTAAAAAAAATTTTTTTTTTTAATTTTTTAGTTTGAAGCAGCTTTTCGTATGTCTTTCTATGGCGATATTCAAGCACGTAGAGATACTGCTAAAATGCAATTAGTTAGAGATCAGGCTGATTGGCTTCTTAATAATATGTTAATTTATTAAATTTAAAAAAAAAATTTGAAAAAAAATTATTTTTAGTATTCCACCACATGCTGTAGAGTCATTAAAAACAAATACTAAATACAGCGAAAATCATAAATTAACTGCTGGTAAAATTAAACATTATTATAAATAAATATTTTTCTAAAGTAATGTTTGCTTCAATTACAAATTGGCATGAAATGTATGAAGAAACATATGAAGGTGGACGTGAATTTATTAGGGTATTAAATGAAGTTATTGGTGATTTTGATGGTAAAAAATAAAATTTATTTTTTAAAAATTAATTAAATAAAGAATTACTTGATCGCTCTGAATTTGCACACGTTGAAAAAATTAAAACAATTGGTCCTTGTTATATGGCTGCTTCTGGTTTAAATCCTGATAGGAGAAGATTGTCTTTACATCCTTATGAACATTTATACCAGGCAAAACACTTTTTAAATATTTTTTAAAACTTAGGCTTTGAATATATAAACAAATAAAACTTTAAACTTGAAATTAACTAACTTTAATATTTAAACCTAAATAAAACTTTAAACTTGAAATTAAACTTTAAAACTTGATTTTTTTTTATTCTCTAAACTTATTACTTTATACACAAAATACATCTAAAAATAAACTTAATTTTTAGTTAATGGAATTTGCTATTGCTGTACAAAATGCTTTAGCTTTTTTCAATCAAGGCAATTAATTATTTAATTTTTAGTTATTTTAAATGTTTAGATCTTCTCAATTTTGAATTTGAATGTAAAATTGGTTTAAATATAGGACCAGTTACTGCAGGTAATTAAATGTAATTATTTTTTAATTTTATTATTTTTTTTTAAAGGTGTTATTGGTACAACAAAATTATATTATGACATTTGGGGAGATACAGTAAATATTGCTTCAAGAATGTATCAGGTTAACCCAACTGATTTTTAATAAAATTTATTGTTTTTAATTATTTATTTTTCAAATAAATAAATTTTAATTTTCTAGAATGGGGTTAAGAATCGAATACAAGTTTCCTCTCATACAAAAAATTTGCTTATCGATCGTTATGACTTTGAACATAGAGATCATATTCAGGTATTGAAAATTAACTTAAAAAAAACTTTTTTTTTAGGTAAAAGGAGTAGATGGAGGTATGGACACATTCCTTTTAATTGGACGTAAAGGAGAAGGGCCATTAACATTTCCATTTAGTAATGATAAATAAAACTTGATAATATTTTTAATTTAATCTCTTCTAACCATTTTAAGGTATTATACAAAAACTTTGCTTAAGAAATTTTCTGCTTCTCTATTATATTTAGAAAGTTTCAAAATCACAAACAAAAAAGAAAAAACTTGAAATATATATTTAAGTTTATTTAATAAAATCGAACAATTTATTAAATAAACTTGAGCAAGTTTATTTTACAAACTTGAAGCAGGCTTATTTAATAAACATTGTTTATTTAATCAAACTTGAAAAATAAACTTAAGAAAATTAAAATATTTTATTTAAAAGTACGAAAATTTTTTCGAATTTTAAGCAAAGTCAAATATTTTTAATTTTGCAACAAATTTACATTACATAATCGCATTTTTCACATTTTTGCATGGTGATTTTTTAATTTTTACTAATAATTTTTTTTTTATTTCGGCCTTTGCTTTAAATATTATTTTAAATTGCTCTCTATTTGCTTTTTACATTGTTTAATCTCGTTTTATTTTTCTATTTTACCGGTGTCATGTACATATTATTCTCATTTGGGTTTTATTTATTTCCCAATAACCTCATTGCTTAATCTCATTAATTTTTATTCTTCTTGAAATAAACTTTGTTTTTTTTAAACTTGAATCAAAATTTAAAAATAAACTTGAATCAAGTTTATTTATTTTTTAATTTTTTCAAGTTTAATTAAATAGTTTTATTTTATTGCTTTTATACTATTTTTGAAATGCTTTTAATATTTTTTTACTTTGAAACAAAATAAATATAAAAAATGTTTCTATTATTTCTTTTTAAGGACAGACATATTAAACCTTTTTTTACGTTAAGTTTAAACTTTTTTCCATTAAATACAATTTTAATAAAAACTTTTTTTTAAATAATTTCTAAAACTTTAATATATTTTTGTATTTTTAATGTTACAGTCTGTGTGTGAAATATTACTTTTCATTCAAATTATTAACAATTATTTAAAAATTGTTTACTTTACTTAAAGTTTAAGAAAAAAATTATTAGATGATTTTCTCACTAATAAAATAAATTTTTTTTTATAATTGTATTAACGAAAAAGATTTTTACTTATAAAAAATTTAAATTTTTTTTTTATTATTGCTTCATTTTTAAAATAATATCAAATTAAACTTGAATTAAGTTTATTTTTTAGATTAACTTAAAATTGACTTTAAAACCATTAATTTTTCTAATCTTAAGCAAAATATAATATAAACTTAGATTAAGTTTATTTTTAGTTAGAAGAAATGAATTTAAATAATTATTCTTCATCTTTATCTTTATATGTACAAAATGGTGATATTTGTAAATATTTAAATATAATTTCGAATAATAAATTAGATGCTAATAATTTATTGAATAAATTCAAATTATTAGATAATTTAATTAATAAATCAATTTTTGAATCAATTTTTTCAAACTTTATTCATCAACAAATTGTTTCAGAATGTTCTTATAAATTGTTATTAGAATCAGTTTCTGTATGTTTTAATTTAATTTAATAAAAACATTTGTATTTTAGTCTCCACTTTATTATAATAATATTCTTATTTTGTATGAAAAAGGTTATTGGACACCACAAATTCCTTATATTATTATTCCAGTTTTGTTTGCAATTATTTCAATTTTATTTAATTTTAGTTTAATATTTGTTTCTTTTAAAATTAATTTTAAAAAAAATTAAAGACAAATCTTCTTCTTCCATTTGATTCTTTTTTTCAAATATTTGCTTTAATTCCTTTTATTATTAATTTTATTTATTTTTTATTTGGAAGTACAATAATTAATTATAATATTTGTTTATGGATTAGTTTATTATCAACTGTTTGTTCTTATTCTTCTTTTATGACTATTTTCTTTATTTCTCTAGAACGAATGTTAATTGTTTATTTTCCTTTAAGGTAAAAAGTTTATTTAATTCACTGTAATATATCTTTTAAACACATACTATTTCTCTTAAGAAGAACAATCCGGAAACAATACTTTGTTTTCCGGATTCTGATCAGAGAAAGTTAGAGAATATAAATAAAAGAGAGAGACAAACTTTAATTATTTTTCTGATTTTTATTTTCTTTTCCAGAATGCATGTAATTCCAGATTCTAAAATGTTTCGTGTATATTTATTAATTTTTGCAACAAGTTTATTTTCTGGTGGAGTAATTACTTTAACACAAATTAATGTTTTGACTATCTTCAACATTCCTTTTGAAAGGTTACTGTATAAACATAAATTCAAATGTATTTCTTTTAAAGATTAATTTTATGTAATTCTTTTTTATATTCTGATTTATTAAATTCAATATATGCTTTAATAATTATTTCCCTTTCTTTATTTAATTATATTTTAATATTTTTTATGATTATTTGGCGTTATTTTGGAAAAAACTTTTTAAAAAAAAATAATAAAATTAATTCTTTACAAAAAGATAGACCAGATAAAGGTTTTAATTAAATTAAATTTAAATTAATTTAATTTATTTAGATATTAAATTAATTATTAAAAATGCTTTACTTATTCTTCGTTCTATTTTAATTATTTCTTTAGTAATTATTATTGGTTGGTTAATTACTTCAGTATTAAGAAATAATGTAGTATCCGTTTTAAATAGTTTTTCTTTTACTTTAACAAATTTATTTGTTGACAAATCATCTAAACAATTTTCGATAATTTATAATAATATTTTAACTATATTTAATTGTATTTTAATTTGTATTTATGTAATAACTGCTGGAATTAATGCTCCAATTTTAATTATTTCCAAGTAATTTTATTGTTATTTAAAAAATTAAATTATTATTTTTTTTTAGTTCTGAATATAGAAATGCTTACAAAACAATTTTTGGAAAATTAATTCCAAAATTAAAAATACTTGGTAATCAACCTCAGCCACTTTTTATAAGAAATAACCGGAATAATCAGAATATTCTAAGTACATCGAATTAAATATTTTTGCTAAAACATTTTTCATCTAAATAAATTTCTTTTTTAATATATGTATAATTTACTTATCATTTTGTTTATTTTAAATTATTAATTGAATTGTTTATTTCTTTTTTTTTTAAATTTATTTTTATTTTTTTAGAAAATATAAATACTTTGAGATTAATTTAAATTAAAGTTTATTTAAGCTTAAGTTTATTGAGGAGGATTTATTTAAAATGTTTTAATAAAAAGATTTATGTTTTAATGAAACAATTTTTAAATTTTATGTACTAATGGATTTTATATGTTTTATTACAAAAAGATAACAAACATCACAATAATTTATTCATTTCAAGTTTATTTTATTTGTTCATTTCAAGTTTATTTTTTATTATTTCATAGATTTTATTTTTTGCTTCAAGTTTATTTTTTAATTTTTACTCACAAAACTTTTATTATTCGACGCAACTTTTTTTCAAAAATACGAAATTAGTCACTTCCTTGTCCTATTATTATTTTTTTTTATTAGATTGTATTCATCCAATTTTTAATCTTTTATTAGATTTATGTTTAGTTTATTTTTATTTCAAAATTTTTTAATATTTCTATTTATTTATATATTTTATCCTAAGCATTAAAGCGCATTTTTTTTAAATTATTTTTTTGACAAATTTCGCTTTCCTTGACACGCGGAACAAGCTTATGTTTTTGTCAGTTTAGAGATTAATTAAATAGTATAGCTTAAGTACTTTAACAAATATTAAAGTATTTTCATATAATAATTTTAAAGCTAAAAATATATTAATAAATATTATTTAAAAAAAAACAAGTTTATTATTGTATTTTAAAAAATAATAAAAAAGTTGTTTCAGAAATGTATTTTTAATTTTGCTTCAAGTTTATTTTTACAATTTGTTAGTTTAAAGTTTATTTAAAAATTCTATCTACGTACCTAATTTATCTTTCTAATTATATTATCTTATTAATTCTAAAAATACTCAATATAATATTTATTTTTAAATAATCTTTAACCTAAAAATAAATAATAAAAAGGAAGAGATATTCCTAATTAATAACTAGAAAAGGATTAAAAAATTCTTTTATATTAATTTTCACACAATACTTTTATTAATATTTAATAGTTTATAAATATAAATTAAAATTCTTAAAGAAAAAATGCTTCTAAAAATAAATTCAGATTTTTTATACTTTTGTTTTATTTATTTAAATGGTTTCTTTGCCTTTAAATTTAAGAAGCTTTTAAATTTTGAAACTTTTAATTTCTAGACTGTCTACTAAATATGTCTGAATTATTTCATTATTTATTTTACAAAGGTCAAATTTGTATTAATTAAAGAAAATAAAAGTTTAAGTTTACGAATATTTAAGCATTCATTTTATTAAAGTTTTAGCAAATAATTATTTATTTAAATTAATTTTAAAGTTTAACATGCTAGCTGAAATAAATAAACTTTTTTCAAGGTTTTTTTTTATTGCAAATAGAATGAGTGAAGTACATATATGATAAAAACTAAATTAATGCGGAATTTTTTTTTTCATGGCATTTTCAGAATAAAAAAAAATTTAATATGTCAACTAAAACATGCAAAAATATTTTGTCATTTATTTTTTTATTTTTTCCAAACCTATTTTTTTTTAGTTTAATATTCATTTACTTAAGCGCTCATTCTCCTTGTTAGGCTTTTGATTTAAAAGATTATTTATGCTTCAAGTTTATTTTTTGTTTTTGATTCAAGTTTATTTTTTGTTTTTGATTCAAGTTTATTTTTTGTTTTTGATTCAAGTTTATTTTTTGTTTTTGATTCAAGTTTATTTTTTGTTGTTGCTTCAAGTTTATTTTTTGTTTTTGATTCAAGTTTATTTTTTGTTTTTGCTTCAAGTTTATTTTTAAGTTTGTTTTTTAAATTTTTGCTTCAATATTATTTTATACCTTTATTTAATTGTTTTTTAAGTCTTCGTTTATTTTTTTTTCTTCACCGCTATTTTAGGATATTTTTTGTATTCGTTTGCCGTTATTACAATAGACAGTTAAAAGTTTTATGCAAAATGTCAAATTGATAGCGTGTATTTATGAAAAGATTAATTTTGACAAATAACAAATGTTTTTATTAATAAATTTAGGTTAATATTTATTTTACTTATTTTCTTAATATTTTTCACTATTTTAATAAAGTCCTTTGGGTATATATTATTTTTATGTTTTTATTTGGTTTGTTAAAAATTATTTTAATAATCTTCTAAATTAAAATAAATTTCAGTAAATTTAAAAAATTTTCAAGTTTTAATAATGGAAAATAAACTTGAAACAAGTAAGCAAATTTATTTCAAGTTTATTTTCACTAATGCTTCAAGTTTTTTTTTTAGATTTATTTTCCAAATATACTTCCGCTTTTAAATAATTTTTTGCTAAAATTGATTAATCCTTTTTTTAATTTCCCAATTAAAATAATTTTTGTTTTATCTTTTATTTCAACCAAAAGTTGTTTTAATCTTATAAATAGTCATTATTTTTATGTATGTAAATAATATTATTAAAAATAAAAAATATAAGCTGTCTTTTTCAATTAAATTTTTATATATTTTTAAGTGTTTATTGAAGCATAATTAAAATTAAAATTTAGATATTTTGGATTTATTCTATTTTCTAATTAAAAAACTATTTTAAGCCTTATTTTTTATTTATTTATAAAATATTCTTTATATTTAATAATCTAATAATTATTTAATTAATATTTTTATTATTTTAAATCGAAAAAAGAAAAAATAAATTAATTAATGATTACTCATAATATCTACCATTAGTTACGCGCTTCATTTTCACTCATAAACACTTAAAGCAAAATGGAAAAAAATAAACTTAATAAAAATGAAAATTAAACTTATAATTAAATTAAAAAATAAAACCTTTTGTACAACAAACTTTCCGGAAAGTTTTATTATTTTCTTATATTTTTTCAATTCTTATATTTTTTTTTTATCAAACTAAAGAAAATTTAATATATAAATTAAATTTGTTAAGAAACTAGACAACGAAAGAATATTCGAGGTAAAATTAAAATTTCCAGCTGTTTTGCGTAAATATTTATTCAATTCTCAATTTTTTTTTTTACCCTTTTTATTTTTCATTTATTATTCTCTTTTTTTTTTTATTTGTTTATAACCCTAAAAGAATTTGTTTGCTATTAATTTTTGAAAAATTATTTAAATTAAATTTTAATTTAAATAAATAAATATTATTTATTAATAATAATTAAACAAAAGTTTAAAAATATAAATTTTAGTCTATAAAAATATTTTAAAAATTTGTTTTATTAGAATTATTTATTTTATTAAATAATTAAATTCTTTAATTTAATTTTAGAATATTTTTTTCTTTTACTTCAATTTAATTTAAAACAATTAATATTTCTTTGAATTTTTATAAAAAAATTAATTTTAAAGTCCTTTAGTTTTTACCAACATTTTATTTAATTTTACTAATCCAAATAATATAAGTTGCAATTATATTAATTAATGTTCGAATTAAGACAATTAAAATTAAATTATAAAACTTGAAAATACATTCTAAACACAAAAATAAACTTAACAACTGCAAATAAATACTTAATAATTTAAAATAAACTTAAAACTTGAAAAATAATTTATTGAACTTAAGTTTCTGTTTTATTAAAATTATTTTTAATTATTTTTTATATTCTTTTTTATTAATAGATTGTATATATCCTCCATATGGTTTGACTTGTACATTTTTATTAAATAAAATGTAAATATTATAATTAAATTTAATTATGCTTTTCTTTTTTAAAGGCTTTTTTTCTCATTTTCACAATTTTTATTAACAGTTTTACCTAATTTGTTTGCTTTTTTTTTAACTATTTTGAAGAAATAAAAAAATTAAAGATAATTTTTAGTTTAATAATTTAATTATGAAAATTTAATTCTAGATAAAATTTTCTTAAAATGAGAAAAAAAATTTTTTTTTAATTGTTATTAATATTTTAAAATAATAATTTGTTGATCTTATTGAATTCTTTATTTTCAAGTTTTAAGATTTAAAAATATCACATTTCATTTAAACTTTTATTTTTTCTTTTCTTTTTTTTTTTTTTTTTTTTGTCTACAAGCAAATAGAATATTTTAAATTTTTATTGTATAAACAACTGTTGACGTGTTTATTAAGTTACTAATATAAGTTTATTAAATTAATTAACCTCTAAACTAATTTAAATTTTATGTAACTTTCCTTTACTTTATTAACTTTTATTTTATAATTAAACACTATTATGTATTTATTTTTATTATTTAAAGTAAATAAATTCTGAAATACATAAATACATTTAATTCAATGAAAATAAACTTGCAAATGGATAATTTAAACTTAAAAAATAAAACTTGAAAATTATTAATATTAAACTTTAATTTTTTAATGTTTTGAAACAAAGTTTTATATATTTTGTGATTATTTCTTTGCTTTTTTATTATTGTTTAAATTTATTTTTAATTAAATAATTTTAACATTTTTCTAAAAAATGAAAAAAAAAATTTTTTTTTTTTATTCTTTTGTTTCTTTCCTAGAAAAACTTTTTTCTCATTTTTTAATTTAAAAATTTATAGAAGATGAGTTTTTGCAAAAATGAAAAAAAATTGTTATTAATAGAAAAACTATGTGAAAATTAAATAAATATTTACCCATAAACATAGTATTTTAATTAAATATTTATATTTTTTAATAAATTTATTATTAACAATATAAATATATTTTACCTCTATTTTCAAACTTTTTTTTTAGTTTGCTTCAAATGTATATTATATTTTTATTTCCTTTTTTATAATTAATACCTTTTGCTAGTTTTTTTAAATTATATTTTTTCATTTTTTATTTTTAATTTTGGTCCAAATTATATTTTTAATTTTAAGTTTCCTAATTAAGAAATTGGATTAAAATTGGTAATTATGTATATATTAATTTCTACAATTTAAAATAAAAAATAAAAACAAAATACAAATTTTATTTACCAAATTTAGCCATTTATTTTATAAAAAATAATTAAATTATTAGAATAATAAAAATTATTTTAATTTAAAACTGAATCATGCTTATTGACGTTAATATGCTAACAATAGGCTTAGGTTTTATATTTGCTTTAATAAATGCACATTTAGATAAAAATTGGTTATAAATTACAAAAATATTAAAAAAGAAAGTTGAAACAAAAACTTCAAAAAATAAACCTTAAATAAATAAACTTAAAAATAAGTTGAAATTCAGCATTAAAATAAACTTGAACTTTTCAAAAGTAATATTAAAACAAATTGCAAACTTAGTTTTTTAATGTAAAGTCTATTGTAAATATGTGTTTTTTTAATAAAAATAAATATTCATATACATAATGCTTAAAGTTAAAAATACAAATCAATTTGTTTAGTTTTAAGAATGCAAAAAATATTTTATTTATTTAATTTCTTCTATTTCTTTTATTTTTTTTCATTTATTTATACTATTCATTTCCTTTAAAATAATATTTTTATTTACATTTTTGCTTCTTGTTTAAGGATCGTATAACAAATATATCGCCCACATAGCCCTTTTTTTTTATTAAAATTTTATTTAAAGGGAATTTTAAAATGCACTTGATTTTTGTTTAAACTTTTTTTTTTAATGTCACATTTCACATATAACGTGTAATAAAAATTAATATAAATAAGTGAAGAGACAAGTTTAAACATTATAAACAAATTGGAATTTAAAAACTTTAATAACACTAAAACTTATATCCAAACTTTTTTTTATTGTAAACATAAATTTATAAACATAGGTTTATTAAGTTGAAGCAAGTTTTAAGTTTTTCTCGTTTTATTTTTTATTCGTTTTCTGATCATTATTTAACTTTTATTTATTTAAATATTGCTTCATTTTCTAACATTTGATTTATTTTTAGAAAAAGCTTTTAATTAAGAAATGATTTCGCCGCTTTGGCGTCTTGTCTTTGGCTCTCTTTTTTCATTGCTAACAATTGTTGGTTTATGTGGAAATGCCCTTGTTATTGTTGCTATACTTGGAGATCGGAAGATGCGTAAAAGTGTAATGAATTTGCTTTTGCTTAATTTAGTAAATTTTTTACATATTTACTTTATTAGTATAAACAAATGATATACCAAAAATTTAAGGCCTTTGCTGATGCTCTAAATTTGGTTACAACATCATTAGAGTGGACACCCACTATACTTCTTGGTTTAATTAACTCTCATTCTTAGTTCTTTTATCAATTTTATTTAGGCTCTCCAACTTGGATTCCATGGCTGCCTTTTTGTTTATGTCCTGTAGTAAGGTATCTCGAATGTGTCTTCTTATTCACTTCAATTCTTACTCAATTAATGGTTTGCATTGAACGGTTGGTTATGTAAAAAAAATAAACTTGAAGCAAAATAAAAAAGAAACTTTAAAAACAAAAATATTAACAAACTTTGAATAAACATTAAACAAACTAAAAACTTAAATAATTAAACTTGAAACAAGTTTAATTATTTTAAACTTTAGTTATATTGCTATAGTGTTTCCTATTCATGCTCGTCTCTTATGTTCTCGTACAAATATTCTAATAGCAATTTTTATTATCTGGTTAACAGCTTGTTTAATGGCAATACCATATGCTTTACATAATGAAATTAGCCCTGATGGTAATAAATTTATTTAACTAATTATTTAATATTTATTTTAGGCTCAGTTTGTATTAATGTTCATGCTTCATCTGAATTTTGGAATAAATGGTTTGAATTTTTATCACTTTATTTGCTTCCTTGCCTGGCATTTATTTTCCTTTATTCAAAAATATGCGCAGTCCTTTGGACTAAAAATAGACAACTTTATGAAGGTATTTAAATTTTTATTTAATTATATAAATTAACATCTTTTAGAAAAGAAATCCCTCGCAGCTAAAGATGAGCCTCGTTTATCTGACCCCGGTTCGGCTGCTAGCCGTGCAAGTAGCTCCTCTGCAGCATTACTTAATGCAAGAGAAGAAGCATTGCGTACACGAAGAAATGTTGTAAAAATGCTAGTAGCCTGTGTTTCTGTATATTTTGTTTGTTATTCACCTATACAGGCTATTTTCTTATCAAGGTAAAGATTTAAAGTTTAATTAATCTATAATAAATAAAATATAAACTTGAAGTAGAAAAATAAACGTTAACATTAAACTTGAAACAAAAAACATTTTATTTAAAAAATAAACTTAAATTACAAAATAAACTTGAAGCAAACAAATTTATTAGAAAAAATTCTTTGCTAGTATTAAATAAATTTTCTTGTAGAGGTCTGTTCCATGTTAGAATTCACCTGCCGTATCAATTTATTTTGCTGATGAATGCTTTAGCAATGCTTTGCAGTGCCTGTATGTTTTTATACCTATTATTTTTCTTACTATTTTTTAATTTAAAGGTAATCCATTGCTTTATACTCTTTTTTCTCGTCGATTTCGTACAAGAATAGCAGCTTTACTTTGTCCTTACTCTTTTGCTAAAAAAGTTTCAGCAGTAAAAACAAATGCTACTAGTATGATGACAACTAGAAGACCTTCAAAATTGTCACCTACAATGACAAATGGTGGTAGTGTATTATTGCAACAATGGAGTTAGTTTTTATATATTTTTACAAAATTAAACTTAAATTCTAATGATTTAAAAAAAATAAACTTGAAACCTTTAAGAAAATAAACTTGTTTCAAGTTTGTCAATAAATAAACTCAAGTTTATTTTCATAAAGTAATAAACTTGCTTCAAGTTTAATTTTAATAACTCATTTATAGATTCAATAAACAGTAGTTATTGTGGAGCTACCAATCACTTGATAGATACATAATATTTATATACTCTATGTAATTAGCAAATTATTCTTTCATATTATTGTATATATTTGTTAAAATATTAAAAATTTATTTTAAACATTTACAAGCAAAATAGACGTTTTTTTTTAAATTAAAAAAAAAAATCAAAATTTTATATTTCTTTTAGAAGAAATCAGCTGCACTAGGTCTTTGGCTATCGTTACTTTTACTTGAACCTAAAATTAAAAGTTAATAAAAATTACAAAAATATTTAAAGTTTACCTTCTTCAAAAGCTGATGGAGGAATATTTAAAAGATTATCTGTAATTGAACCAATTGTTGTAGTTGTTTGATTATTTTCTAAATGTATAGGTGTAGTAGCTCCAGAATTTACTTCACTTTTGGGTTTAACAAATTTATAAACTGAAGGACTAAACATTGAACGGGTATTAATTGGTGTCCTTTTAAAATATAAATATTTTAATTAATTTAAATCTAAAAATTTACCCTCTCGGACTAGGCGAAAATTTCATTAATTTATCGGTCCCTAACCGAATACCCAATCTTTCATTAAGTAAGGAACGTGCAGCAGGAGACATTGTTCCAACACGTGAAGTTCCAGAACGACAAGAAGCATTAAATTTTGGAGTTTTTCTAAAAAAGGAAAAATTATTATTTAATAAATTAATGGAATAAATAAACTTGAAACAAATAATAAACTTGCTTCAAGTTTATTTACATATATTAAATTTTGTAAATTCAAGTTTATTTTTACAAAAAAAAAATTGCTTCAAGTTTATTTTTTTATCTAGTTTTTACAATAATTATTTTATAATTTTAAATTAAATTTATTTACGGAGCTATTTGTTGTATTTTATCCATTGCATGTTTTCTTTTACTATTATAAGTTGAAGCAATTTTTTCAGCCAATTGAGCAGCAACTTTTTCCCTAACAGGCATTTCAGGAATACGAAATGTTGGTGCATCCTCAATGTGTGGTTGAATTTCTGGTGCATCCAAACGAAAAGGTGTTCCTTCAATTTCTCCCCAAGTCATTAATGGAGACTCGTCTAAATTTTAATTAATTTAAATTAAAATATAAATACCAGGCATTGGTGTAGGAGTTGCAACTAATCCAATAGTTTTAGTTTCAATTCCAATTTGTTTTCCTGTAACGTCTACATGCCCAGCAATTTTTGAAACATTTTGAAATGCAGCACGAGCCATTGCTACCTTTTTTTTAAAAAAAAATTTTACAAAATTAAAAATAAATATTACTTGATCAGGAGCTTTTTGTTGTTCCTTTTTAAATCTAGTACCTTTTTTGTTTATATGTAATTCTGAAGTTTTTGCTCTATCAATATGTTCTTGCATAGTTAAAGGTGCTTCGTCTAAATGATTAAACAGAACAATATTACGTGCTTTATAACTCCAATTGTCGACGTTTAAAGGTCTTTGATCATCTAAAAAAATTTAAAAAAAAATCATTTTTAAATAAAAATTAATTTTAACGAATTTTTAAGCTTTCACAAAATATTCAAGCAAAAAAATGTAAAAGAATATTTTTAAAAAATAAAATTGATCTAAAAAAGCTTTTAATAAATGGTTATGCTTATAAAAATCAAAACAATAATATTAATTCGAAAGAAAAACTCAAAAAAAATTAATTTCCAAAATACCCAAACCATAAAAATTAAAGAAAAAACAGACCTGAAGTATTACTTTTATTAACTAATTGTTCATCAGCAGCTTCCAACATTGGTTGACCTCTAAACACTAAAGATTCGTTATGTTTCTGCTCTGCTTCATACATCCAAGCATTTTGAACCTTTTTAGGAAATATTATATTTAAATATATGAAAAAAAGAAACAAACTTTTTCTCTTTTCTTTCCCAATTCAAAAAGTTCTTCAAAACTAGCATTATCTTCACTTGTATATTTTTCTAAATAAGTTTGAACAGAAAATGAATCCAATGCTTTTTTAGGAATTAAAGCATTTTTCCTTTTCTTTCCATCATTCTAAAAAATAAAATTAAAAATTGATTGAAGTAATTTATTTAATTAAAAATTTTTAAATTTAAAATAAAATTAATTAAATACCAAAAAAGCATCATTATCACCCTCTTCATTTGCATAAGGAGTATTTCCGGAATCAAAAGATTCTTGTAAATGCTTATTCCTATTGTTAGTCGTTTCTTCATCATCTACTTCCTCTTTGACATTTTCAACATTTCTCTGACCTAAGGGTGTAGATGGATCGAAAAGAGATGCAGAAGTATTCGGACGTTGAGAGGGAGATGTCCGTCTTAATTGTTTAATTAGTAAAAATTATAATTTAAAAAACCTGTCAGTTCTACGAGTGCTATAACGAATTTGTAATTCTCTAATTTTTAAATGGTCATTACGAGCAACTGCTTCAAGAAATTCTGCTTGTGCCTAAACGGAAATAGATAAAAGAATAAACTTAATTTTAAAATAAAACCTTCATTTTCGGCAATTCGGGGAAATAATCTCTAACAATAATCTTTTCCAAATTTCCAATATATTGTGCTTCAGGTAGAACTTTTCGAACTTCTTTTTTTGTTTCCAAAACTTTTGCACCAAGTTTAACAACCTTCGTTTTACGAGAAGATGCAGGAACATCAATTAAAGCATCTATTCGATCAAAACTATTAAATGAATCTGAATTTGAATGAGTAGAAGTATCTACACGATGATCAGTTAATGACATTTTTCTACAATTTTGATTTTTTATTTAAATTTAATAAAAATTAAGCAAAAAAAAAAAATAAATAAAGATTGAGACTCTCGAGATGGGGGGGGATCATTTGCGCGACGTATCATTTGAGCGCCAGCCATTATAATCCAGGAAGGATTAAGTACTCCTAGGTGTAAATGGTACCATTAGATAGAGCAGAAAATTTCCTACAAAATACCAAAAAATCAGAATTCTAGGAAAAGTACAAAAAAAGTTACGGTCAAAAAACAGGCAAAAAATCGAGTTTTTGACAAAATTGCAGTTTTTCGACCGTAACTTTTTTTGTACTTTTCCTAGGATTCTGATTTTTTGGTATTTTGTAGAAGACTTCCTGCTCTATTCATTGGTACCAAATTTATCTGAAAATAATAAATTATTCCATGTAATAATGGCCGGCGCTCAAATGATACGTCGCGCAAATGAGTCGATCCCTCTCGAGATAATGGAAATAGAAAGAATGAGAAAAAAAATCGAATTATTTCGAAATATCAAAAACATAAAGGTAATATTATAAAACGTCACCATAATGAATAAATACAATCAACTGTTATCCTCTATTTCTTAGTTTTTTATAAAGCTTATAAATTTTATTATTTTTCTCTTTTCAAAATATATTAACTAATTTTTTTAGTTTTATGACGTCACAGCTTTAGAAAAAAGAAAACATGCTTGCCAATCTAACAAAGCATACACAAAAGTGCAACATTTTTCAGCCATACACTAAAAAGGGATATTTCGACTTACAATTTAAAAAACCAGAAAGACCCATCAAAATACGAGATGTGACCCTTTATTTAAATCTATTTAATTTTTTAGATTAATCTACTTATTATTAATTAATAAATTTTATTCAATAATGTTTGATAAAAACCCATATGAAATCTCTTCAAAAATTTTTAAGTAAATTTTAAGTGATTTAATTTATATTATCTTTACTCTTTTAGATCTCTAAGCATTTTTCGAGTGCTAGGTAAATTTTTTGATTTCTAAAACTAATTTTATTCCTTTATCTAAACTTTTTTCTAATTTTATTTCTAGGAATAGCATTGATGGTATTATTTCTACTTATACAACTTCCCATATTTTTTATGCTAAGATCTTGCAAATCTAGGAACTTTCTTGTTTCTGATCACGTTGTTTATGAAGTTAACTTGGTCTTTTTTAATAGTATTAATTAAATTTATAGCTTAATACAATTTCAAGTAAAACTCAATGGGCATTAAAGGATTTCAGAAGCAATTCCAGATTACTTAAATACGATGGTCCAATAATGTTAAAAGGTATTTTTCAATTTTATAATGTCTAAAATTAAAATCCTGGGCGTTTTTTTACTTCCTTTATGCCTATTCAAAATTTAATTCAGGTTTATTTTAAACAGGACATTTATTTTTTAATATTAAATCTTCGTTGATTTAATTTATGTTTTTAAGGTGAACCGTTTTACAATTCAAATCTTCCTAACGTGGCTTGGGAGTTAGTAGTTGAAGTTGGAGCTGAAACTTTTAATAAAAAAACTCCAAATTTAATTTGGCTACGTCAAATAGGACCAAATAGCATAAATAACTATGTAAATACAAAATATAAAATTTATGCTATAAAAGATGATAATATACGAGTAGACATTGCTAGGTTTTATTTATAAGATAAATTATTTTTTTTTACTTCATTGTCAGATCGAGTAATAAATTTGAGGATCAGTCAAAATTAGGATATTCTGTAGTTAATTTAAACAATTTATTTCACTCTGATGGTTATTTTTTAAAATTTATATTAAAGTTTAAATTATTGCAGGAAATTTATATTTACATTGTGAAGTTGAAGTTGACTATTACAATTCAGAAGAAAATATTTATAATAAAATGTTGGAAGATAAAATGTTTACTGATTGTGTTATTAAGGTATCTATTAATTAAAAATAAAGTTAAAAACTTTAAAACGTTCAAAATGAAGTTTGGTTTATTTCACAATTATGTAATTCACATATAATTTTATAAAAATATTTTTAAGGTTGACTATAATAAGTCTATAAAAATACATCGTAATATTTTGGCAGCAAATAGTGAAGTATTCGGTACAATGCTTAAGCAAAATGACTCGACTGAAGCAGAAAATGTACTTTTTTATTTTTAAATTTTAAAACATGTATCGGTTCATTGTTGAACAATAGTGGTTAAAGTTGAATAGTTTAAGTAAATATTTTTCAGTGTGAATTGATAATTCTTGATTTTTCTTTTAATTGTGTTGAAGCAATGTTAGAATATTTTTATACTGGAAAAATTACAAAAGGTTTTTATTTAATTATTATTCCTCAATATTTTATATAATTTTTAAGAAACATTAGAGAATAATATTGATGAATTATTTCTAATTGGACATAAATATAAGGTTAAACAATTGGTTTATGAATGTGAAATGTATATGTCAACATTAATTAGTAAATAAATTTTAAAATTTAATTGAATTAATTTTAGATTCTGAAAATATGTTAAAATATTTTAAAATAATTAATTCTTATGGATCTCCAGTTTTAGAAAGGGTATTTAATAATTAAATTAATTAATATTTATTTAAAGGGATGTAAAAATTATATTCAATTTAACAAGGAAAGATTTTTAAAAAGTAAAGAATGGGAAGAAATTGAAAAAACTTATCCACAATTATCTCTTCAAATTTTAAAATCTGCTCTTCATGAATTATAACAAATATTATTATTATTATTATATTTTAATAAACATAATTTGCCTTTAACATTTATTGAAAAATCTCTAAAAAATTGATAATAAAAATTAATTGAAGACAAAAATGAACATTTTAAATTAAAATAAAAGAAATACTTTTCTAATTTACTCATTTGCTATAATCAAAATAAAAAATTAAAAAATTTTGGGAATATTCTACAGTATTACTTAATCGATTAAAAATGCATCATTTTTCCTTAATATATTTTTACTTTTTTATATAAATAATATTTTTTAACTTTTATTCACAAATGTTTAACAGAATTCAAGCAAAAACTTGTACAAAAATTTTCAAGTAAAAATTTAATATTAAATATATTTATTATTTTTATTTCAGTTCTCTGCGTTCTTTTCGAATGATTTCAAGTAAAATAATATTTTTTTTAGTGATTTTTATTTTAGGAGAAAAAGAGAATTATTTTGATAACAAAAATGTCGATCATATAATTTACAAGGTTTAATTTATAAAATTGTTTAACTTTATGTTTAGCTTAATACAATTTCTTGTGGAACAAAATGGACGTTAAACGGTTTTAAAAGTACATCTGGTATACTTAAATATGATGGCCCAATTCAAATAAAAGGTTTAATTTATTTTAAGCTCCATTAAAATTATGTATTTTGTTATCTGTTTTAAACAGATTTATTTAAATATTTTATTTTCAAACAGATAAAGTTTACGGAATCTTTTAATCCAACAATTTTAAGGAAAGCCGTTTTACAATTCAAATCTTCCCAACGTTGCTTGGGAGTTAGTAGTTGAAGTTGGAGCTGAAACTTTTAATAAAAAGACTCCAAATTTAATTTGGCTACGTCAAATAGGACCGAATAGCATAAATAAATATGTAAATACAAAATATAAAATTTATGCTATAAAAGATGATAATATACGAGTAGACATTGCTAGGTTTTATTTAAAAATATTTAAAATATTAATTTTCAGATCGAGTAATAAATTCGAAAATCAAGGAAAGTTGGGATATTCTGTAGTTAATTTAAACCATTTATTTCACTCTAATGGTTGTTTATTTAAATTTATATTAAAATGAAATTATTTTAGGAAGTTTAAATTTATATTGTGAAGTTGAAGTTGACTATTACAATTCAGAAGAAAATACTTATCATAAAATGTTGGAAGATAATTTGTTTACTGATTGTGTTATTAAAGTAATTAATTAATTTTATTTTTAATGACGTATAAGATTCTATAAGATAAAAAACTAAGCTTTAAACAATTAAATTAAAATATTTTGTAATATGTTGGGATTTAGTCTAAACATAATTTAACAAATAATTATTTAAGGTGAACAAAAAGGCTATAAAAGTACATCGAAATATTTTGGCAGCGAACAGTGAAGTATTCCTTAAAATTCTTAAAATGAAAGACTTAAATGAAGCTGAAAATGTATTTTTATTTTTAAATCTAATAAGAATTCAAAATTGCATTAATTAATTTAATTAATTTATAGAGACTAATTTATATGTATATGTTGTCCATTAGTCTCTATATTTTTTGTTTATTTAATGGTATTATTAAATAAAAAAATATTTTTCAGTGTGAATTGATAATTCTTGATTTTTCTTTTAATTGTGTTGAAGCAATGTTAGAATATTTTTATACTGGAAAAATTACAAAAGGTTATTTTTTAATTATTATATTTTATATAATTTTTAAAGAAACATTAGAGAATAATATTGATGAACTATTTCTAATTGGACATAAATATAAAGTTAAACAATTGGTTTATGAATGTGAAATGTATATGTCAACATTAATTAGTAAATAAATTTTAAAATTTAATTTAATTAATTTTAGATTCGGAAAATATGTTAAAATATTTTAAAATAATTAATTCTTATGGATCTCCAGTTTTAGAAAGGGTATTTAATTAAATTAAATTAATTAATATTTATTTAAAGGGATGTAAAAATTATATTCAATTTAACAAGGAAAGATTTTTAAAAAGTAAAGAATGGGAAGAAATTGAAAAAACTTATCCACAATTATCTCTTCAAATTTTAAAATCTGCTCTTCATGACATACAACAGTCAAATTCGATTTATTTTAACATGAAGAAGTCTTAAATATATTTAATAACGTCAAACAACTAATTTAATAATATTAATATTATTCTAATTAATTGTCTTTCATATATTCTTTGTTTTAATAACCTCTATTAGTAGAAAACTAAGAATTCCATCTAAACTCAAATTTTTTATCTGATTTCAAAAATTATATGCACATTAAATAAAATTTGTTTTTTTTTATTTCTAATTAGATTGTATTTATTTTGAATTTTTTTTAAATAAAATATTTTATACGACATACATTTAATATTCAATTAACTAATAAAATTTATTTTATAATTTAATTTAAATAAAATCATAATTTTTCCACAAAAAGCTATTATTATATATATTTGCCTCTTTTAATATTATTTTAATCTTTAAATATTGTCCCCTCTTAATATTTCACAATCTCCCTTTAGTTTAATTGTTTTAGAATCAGTTGTTTTTCTAGGCTGTAAAGTTGTTTGTTTAGTTTTAATAATATTAATACTTTTGTTTAATGTTGAGATCAATGTTTTGATAGTAGTAGAATTTGATGATGTTTTTGTTGTAGATATTAATCTTTTCGATGTTGTTTTTGAATTAATTATGTTAATAACATTTGGAATTGTTGAGATTATTGTTTTGTTTGGATTGAAATTATTCTGTTTTGTTGTTTTAATAGCTGATTCTATTGTTGTTGTTAAAGTAGAAAATATTTTAGTTGTTAATAATGTTGTTGGTTGTTCAGTAGTTGTTAATAATGTTGTTGGTTGTTCAGTAGTTGTTAATAATGTTGTTGGTTGTTCAGTAGTTGTTAATAATGTTGTTGGTTGTTCAGTAGTTGTTAATAATGTTGTTGGTTGTTCAGTAGTTGTTAATAATGTTGTTGGTTGTTCAGTAGTTGTTAATAATGTTGTTGGTTGTTCAGTAGTTGTTAATAATGTTGTTGGTTGTTCAGTAGTTGTTAATAATGTTGTTGGTTGTTCAGTAGTTGTTAATAATGTTGTTGGTTGTTCAGTAGTTGTTAATAATGTTGTTGGTTGTTCAGTAGTTGTTAATAATGTTGTTGGTTGTTCAGTAGTTGTTAATAATGTTGTTGGTTGTTCAGTAGTTGTTAATAATGTTGTTGGTTGTTCAGTAGTTGTTAATAATGTTGTTGGTTGTTCAGTAGTTGTTAATAATGTTGTTGGTTGTTCAGTAGTTGTTAATAATGTTGTTGGTTGTTCAGTAGTTGTTAATAATGTTGTTGGTTGTTCAGTAGTTGTTAATAATGTTGTTGGTTGTTCAGTAGTTGTTAATAATGTTGTTGGTTGTTCAGTAGTTGTTAATAATGTTGTTGGTTGTTCAGTAGTTGTTAATAATGTTGTTGGTTGTTCAGTAGTTGTTAATAATGTTGTTGGTTGTTCAGTAGTTGTTAATAATGTTGTTTTGTTTTGTTCAGTAGTTGTTAATAATGTTGTTGGTTGTTCAGTAGTTGTTAATAATGTTGTTGGTTGTTCAGTAGTTGTTAATAATGTTGTTGGTTGTTCAGTAGTTGTTAATAATGTTGTTGGTTGTTCAGTAGTTGTTAATAATGTTGTTGGTTGTTCAGTAGTTGTTAATAATGTTGTTGGTTGTTCAGTAGTTGTTAATAATGTTGTTGGTTGTTCAGTAGTTGTTAATAATGTTGTTGGTTGTTCAGTAGTTGTTAATAATGTTGTTGGTTGTTCAGTAGTCGCAGTTAAAAGTTTTATTTGTTCTGAAGGTTCAAGTATTTCTGTTTGTATTGTACTAGCTTCTTTGGTTGTAGGTTTCACAGTAGTTGACTGTAATGTTGTTTGCTGTTGAGTAGAAGTTTCTATTACAATACAAATACCATTAACGCATGTACTATTCATACAAACATCTTCCCCTATTAATTTTAAAAAATAAATTTACGAACTAAAATATTTAACTGCTAACCATTAGTAAATCCAGTACAATTTCCACCAAGACGGGCTTTGGCGGCACAGTGAGGAGAACCATGAGAACGATCACAGAATAACCATCTATTATTTTTTAAAAATTAAATAATTTTAAATTTAATTAATTTCATTCTTAATTTTAATAAATTAATATCGACATACTCAGATTCACATTCGGTAGTATAGGTACAAGTTGGCCTGGGGGCATATTCATATAAATTGTCTGTATATTCATTTTTTAATCCTTCCCAATTTTGTAAGGGCTTAAAATCAATGTAAAAAAGATTTTTTAATTAACTTTACAGAAAATTGTGTCATAGTAGCATTTCTAAAGTGAGAAGTAGGTTCACAATCCTTAAAGAAAAAAATATTAAAATAAATTTAAATATTATATACAGCAAGATCTGCCGGATACTCATCAACACGTTGTGTTCTATTTTGATGGATTTGACGCCAAGATTCAAAAATCTATTATTTATAAAAATATAAAAGAAAAAGTTATGTTAAACAAGGGCAGAGAGTAAATTATTTTTCTCATACCCTTTAGGAATAATTAATTATTGTTGAATTAAGATTAAAGTATTTTTATTCTAATAATATTAGCAATTTAAATTAAAAAATACTATTAACCGAATCAACGAAAGAATGAAGCAAAAAGAAAACAAAATCATTTGCAGCACTATTTGGATAAAAGTTGAACATATCACCACCAACAAATGCATGAACATTCCCATGGGGATACTTCAAAAATGTTTTAAGCATTATTTATTTATAAATAGAGGAATATTCTGATTAAATTCTGATTAGTTTTAATTTAATTCTGATTAGTTTTAATTAAATTCTGATTAGTTTAAATTTAATTCTGATTAAATTCTGATTAGTTTAAATTTAATTCTGATTAAATTCTGATTAGTTTTAATTTAATTCTGATTAGTTTTAATTAAATTCTGATTAGTTTAAATTTAATTCTGATTAGTTTAAATTTAATTCTGATTAGTTTTAATTTAATTCTGATTAGTTTAAATTTAATTCTGATTAAATTCTGATTAGTTTAAATTTAATTCTGATTAAATTCTGATTAGTTTTAATTAAATTCTGATTAGTTTAATTCACATTATTACATATTTTTACCTCAAGCCAACTCCATTTTACATCATAAGGACAATTTTTCCCAGGAACAGAATAGGGTAATATATCTTCAACTCTAGTCTGATCAAGATTCCATTGAACACTTAAAATTATTTTTTATTCTTTTTTATATTAAAAAAATTTTTTTACTCCCATTCACTCATACAACGTCCATCTTTTCCAACATTTCTTGAAATATTTGGTTTTCCCTTAAAATTAATTAATTAATTTTTTTTTTAATTTTTAAAATTAATTTTATACTTCAAGTGTTTCCCAAGGTGAAAAAGGTCCAGTAACAACATAACCTTGAGAATTTGTTGTACCAAGAAACTAAAAAAAAATTAAATTAAAAATAATTTAAATAATTAATTAACATCATCAGTAAATAAAATAGAATCTGGTGGATAAGGTAATAATCGATCCATTGTTGAATCCCAATAAGGTAAAACAATTGATGGATTTTGTTTACGAAGTAAAATTTCAAATCTTTTTTTAAAATATTATTTTAATTAAATAATCTAAGTATATACCTTTTAATATATTCTCTATGCCAAATACAAAAAGTAGGTCCACTATGTGCAGCACCTGATTCAAAAGCTAATCTATGTATTGCTGCTATATAATCATAATCTCCTTGATCCTTCATTTGTCTTATTGCTTTAAACTAAATTCTAATTTTAATATTAATTAATTTAATTTAATTTACAAGATCTATTCTTTCTTGAAATGTTAACATTCTTATTTCTTTTCGTATTGCTTTTGTAAGTTTTTGTCCATTTGGAAGAGTACAATCATTAATTGAACCATTTGATGTTCCTTAAAAAATATATTAAAAAATAATTAAAAATTACCTCCAAATTCTGAACATAAACAATTTAAATCTAAACATTTTAATTCTGGTCTATCTGCTGCACTATCTGCTGCAAATCCAGGAATTGCTAAACAAAAACAGAATTTATTCTGTTTTTTTAAAAATATATAAACTTACAAAAGGGATTATTATCCTACAAAAATAAAAAAAAATAAACTTTAAAGTTTAATTAAAAATAAACTTTATTTTCATTAGCATTTTGCATTGCTTCCAACATCACATTACAAACTTTTTTTGTTTGTTCATCAGGCGCTTTTTCACAAATGTTTGTTAGAGTAAAAACATTATTAAATAAGTTTATGGAAATCAGAATAAATAATAAACAAAGTTTATTTATTAACATTTTCTTAAAAAAAAAATAAACTTTTTTGTTTAATATAAATTAAAAGATTTATTATATAGTAAAAGATGAGAGGTGATCTTGCTTTTTTTCTTATAACTTTTTTTAAAATAAATCAAATAATTTCAAATTTAATATTTTTATAGTTAATTAATAGGATTAACTGAATAAGTATAAAAAATATTTTAAAATATTTTTAAAAAATAGTTATTAAATTTTAAAAAAAAATTTTTTTATTAATATTTAATAAATAATTTTTTATTATCTTTAATTTATTAATTAAAATTTAAAAAATATAGGGTAACAAACTTTAGTAAATTATTTAATGAATTTAATCTTTTTAAATATAATTTTATTAAAGCTTAAAATTAAAGCTAAATAAATATATAAAAGTACCTTAATTTAAATTAAAATTGTCTAATAGAAAAAAAAATTTAAAAATTGTTCTTTTAATTTTTTTTCTTTAATTTTATATTTTATTTTACTTCCCTTTTTTTTTTTATTTGATAAAACATTTTTTAAAGTAAAATTTTTTTAATTAAAAAAAATATTATTTCCACACCTTTAACTTTGTCTTTTCAATGTTAAAAAATTTAAATAAATTTATTTATTTTATAAGTTTCATTCTCTTACGAAGCATATACACCTAGGTATATAATATATTTAAAAAAAATTATTTAATTATCTTTAATTAAAAAAAAATTTTTTTTTTAATAAATTAATTTTTTAAAAATTAAAAAAAAATAAAATGTCAACTAAAATATTTTTTATTTTTTTATTATTTTTATTATTAATTAATTTTTGTTTTACTGAAATATTTTCAAACTTTAAAAATAATTGTGATGAAGCACCAAAAGAATCTTATCAAACTTGTTTAATAATGCAATTATCACGTTTTCTTTATTCTAATGAGGTTAAATTATAAATTAATTAAATTAATTTTCTAAATTCTTTAGACGACAAATACACCTTCAAGCGAAAGTTATAAATTTTTAAATTAAAAAAAAATTTTTTTTTTTAATTAAAATTAAATATTTTCAATATTTTCAATATTTTAAATTTTAAAAAATTTATTAAATTAATTTTAAAAAATAAAATAAAAATATAATTTATTAGCTATTACAACATATAAACCTACCAACAATTATTATTATTCTCAACAAAAACCAGAAGAAAAAAAAAACTTGAAAAAACATTGTAACTGTACAAAAAAAGTTGTTTTAAAATAATTTATAAATTTTAATTCAATTTTTAAATATTTGTTAAAATTAAAAATAATTTTAAAAAATTAATTTTTAAATTTAAAAATAAAATTAGAATATTTATGGCGAACCGTGGATAACGAAGAAATATTAAAACAGACATACATAGAATTTTTTTTGTGAGTTGATGTTTAGGGTTAGTTGACGTTAAGTGGGGGTTGTCGTTTAGGGTAGTTGATGTTCAGGGTTGGGTGTACATGCCAAAGAATTTAAATAAACAAATTAATCAATATTTATGAATGCAATTTTTCCAATAATATTTTGTATGTAATTTCTTATTGTTGTCATATTATTTTTTTTTTAAATTTATTTCTTCATACTTAATAAAGTTTACTCAAAAATGTTTGACAAAAGCCCATCTGAAATTTGTTCAAAAATTTTTAGGTAAAATTTAAAAAAAAAAAATAAATTTTTTACAATTTTCGCTTCTTTTAGTTTTTTGGGCTTTAATCAATTACTTTCTGGTAAACATTTAAATTTATATTTTTATATTTATTTTATTAGAAAAATCTTCAAATGAAGCCATTTACAAGGTATTATTTAACTAACCTTAATTTTATTAAAAAAATATTTTAGTTCAATACATCTTCTTGTAAAACTAAATGGACATTGAAACATTTTAAAAATCATTCTAAATATCTTAGATATGATGGTCCAATAACGTTAAAAGGTTTTTAATTTTTTCTAAAAAAAATTTTATTGTGTATACTTTCTTAATTTTTAAATTAAATTTTACCTATTTTAGGTAAACGATTTCAGACTTCCGATCTTCCAAATGTGGCTTGGGAATTATGTGTTGAAATTGGATCTGCTAGATGGAATGATAAGACACCAAATTTAATCTGGCTATGTCAAATAGGACCAACTAGTATAAATAACTATGTAAATACAAAATATAAAATTTATGCTATAAAAGACAGAGATGAAAGAATAGAAATTGCTAGGTTTTATTTAAAATATTGTAAAAATAATTTAAAAACATTTTGGTTTTAGATTTAGTAATAAATTTGAGAATCAAGAAAAATTAGGATGTACTGAAATTGATGATTTTGAAAAATTGTGCCATTCTGATAGTAAATTTTTAAAATTTATTTATACTTTAAATGCATTTTTTTATTCTAGAAAATTTATATTTACATTGTGAAGTTGAAATTAATTATTGTAATGCAAAAGAAAATATAAAAAATAATAATTTTAAAATGTTGGAAGAAAATATATTTACTGATTGTGTTATTAAGGTAATTTATTTAATAAAAAGATGAAATAATTAGGCAAACGTTGAATTCCTTTAGAAAAAAAAAATATGAAATTTGGAGAATATTAAAGTTTAAATTATTTTCAACTTTATATAAAATAAAAATTTATTTTAAGGTAGATAAGAAGACTATAAATGTACATAAAAGTATTTTGGCAATTAATAGTAAAATTTTCTTTGAACTTCTCAAGCAGAAAGATTTAGCAGAATCAGAAGATGTATTTTTTATTTTAAAAAGGTTTTTAAAAAAAATTTAAAAATTTTAGTGTGAAATAATAATTTCTGATTTTTCTTCTGAATGCGTAGAAGCAATGTTGGAATATTTCTATACTGGTGGAATTAAAAAAAGTTTATTTTTTTTTTAAATTATTTTTTTCAATATAATTTTAAGAAACATTGGAAAATAATGCTTACGAACTTTTTTTAATTTCACATAAATATGAAATTAAACAATTAATTTATATGTGCGAAAATTGTTTGTCAGATTTATTAGGTAAAATATAATAAACTTATAAAGTTTTTTAAACTTTATAGATTCTGAAAATTTATTAAAATGTATTGGACTAATTAAAACTTATCAGGCTCCAATTCTAGAAAAGGTATATTTAATATTATTTAAATACATTTTTATAAATTACAGAAATTTCAAAATTATATTCAAGTAAATAAGCAAAGTCTTTTGAAAAGTAAAGAATGGGAAGAAATTGAAAATAATTATCCACAGCTTTCCAATCGTATTTTGAAGTCTGCTTTTTGTGAATTTTAACAATTATTGATTTAGTTAAGTGAAAGTCTGTACCTCTACTATATTGAATACTCTGGAAAATAAGCTTGAAATATAATGTACTTACTACTACTATTTATATACTTAATAAAATAAACTTGAATAAAAAATTTAAATACAAACTTGGGTAGTTAAACAAACTTGACTATTATATCTAATTTTCTTTTAACCTTATACCAAAAATTTGCTAACAAAAATTAATTAGTAAAAAAAAATTCTTGTCAAATAATTAATTGGTCATTCACAAGTTAAAGAAACAAGTGAGAGAGAGGAGAGATTATTTGATGTTTTAATTTCTGTCATTGTACCTCTTTTTAATTTTAAACAAACAAAAACGGCGCCCAAATGTACGGTTTTTTTTCTAAAGAAAAAGTCAACAGAAAAATCTCTTCTCTTTCTTTTGCACTTTTGTCAAAATTATGTAGTTAATAAAATGCTTTAAAATTGCAAAAGCTCCGAGAATAAATGAATAGTATATAAAGGTAATCGAAAACAAATAAAAAAAAAATTTTTTCTTGTCTTGGACTCGCTCCAATCGATTTTTGACCATTTTGTCATTTTCTCTTCTATTTTTTGCCTTATTTTGAATTTATTGTTTTATCACGTCTATTTGGTCTGCTTTATTCTTTGATTTTTTTCCTTTTATTTTTACTGTTGAATCATTTTTATTCGATAAAAGCTAAAATTATACTCAAAAAGAAGCCAATTTTGCATTACAATTAGAAAATGGCTTATGCAACAAAATATTATGATTATCAGGTTTTACAATTTTTTTAAAGTGTATTTTTAGAAATTGTTTGGATAATCCTCTTTTATTATTCGTTGAATTAACAATTAAAATTTAACCATTTTAACTGACATTCAATTTTTGGCACCGAAATGGGAGTTAAAAAGAGAACTTCAATCTAAAATTTTTTTTAATTATTAAAAAAATTAATTTATTAATTTTAAAAGGTAGCTATAATATTTCTAATTCTATTGGCTGGTATGGCATTATTGGCACTTGTTGTTGGAGCAATATATTTTATTTGTGTAGTTAATGTATATTTATAAAATAAATTTTTAATTAAATCGATATAATTAGATGAGGAACAACAAAAAAGGAACAAATGGATTTACTCGATATCCATCAGCAAGAAGTACAGTCAAAAGTAGTCGTTTTGAAGAATGGCCACAACAGCAAAGACAAAGAACACAAACATTTTCTCCTCAACAGCAACAATATTCGCCTAATTTTGAAGGAAGAGGAAGTACTCAAATTATGGGGGGAATGCCTTCAAGTCAAGGACAAACAATGGGAAGGTTTGGAGAATTTTTTTGGAGTTTTTTTTTAAATTTTTCAGTTATCCAAGTCCTGTAAGACAATTCCCTGTGGTACAGGAATTACAACCTGACTATTTCCAACAACAAGTAATTAAAAAAGGAGAATATTTTAAATAATTTATTTTAGGGTCCAATAACACAAACAACAGTTTATCAACAATATGATCAACAACAACCAAGAATTCCAACATCTTACCATATGTCTTCTGTTTAAATAAAAGAATCTGAAAATGTTATTTATCTACTTAAGCATTTTGATATTTTATTATAGGTTAATTTTTAAATAATTTTAAAACCTTTTTATAATGCAATACTCTCCTTTCTATATTGTGCCAAGTTTAAACAACTGCCTACTACTTATTATATTTAGTCAAGTTTTCAATTATATATTAGTAATTTTAATAAATTTTTTAATTTGTAATTTTTAAAAATATTTGTACTATTTGAAAATTGAATTGTATGTGCATATGTATATTTATGTAAAACAAAGTTTGCAATTTAAAGAGCAAGAAAAAATAAAATTAATAAAATTGATAAGACTCAAGTATACTTATTTCTTTTTAAATATTTATTTCTCACCAAAAGATAAGAGAAAAAGAAAAAAAGAGATGAATTAAATTTGAGAGAGACAAGTTAGTGAATTTAGGCGCCATTATTTGGCAAGCTTGTGTATTTTTAATTTTTTTTTTATTTTGAAAACATTAAAATACATATGCTTCTATGTTATTTTCTAAATATATTTTTGAAAATTTTTATTTTTTTTAATTCACTTGCTAAAATCGATTTTTACCCTTTAATTTTTAAATTTAAAAAAGTCACAAAATTTTTCGAATTTAAAATTACGGCAATTTACAATTTTTTTTAAAGTAAAATAGATTAGGCAATAATTTAAATTCAATGGCTGATTCTTCACAAAAACAACCGCAACAATATCATCGATATTCACTTCGTGGGCATACGACAAATCTTTACGTTAGATTTTTTTTATTTAATGGGGATTTTGTGATGAATTCACTTTTTTAAAATTTTTGTTTAAACTCCTTTATATTAAGTTCAAAATGTTATTAACGATTAAATATTTTTTTTAAGACACTCGCTTAGGGTTCTATAAAATTTCCCCAATTACTATTGACTATATGTAGGCTTAAAATAATTTAGACTCCGAGTACTTTCATTTTAATATCGATTGAATTTTTTAGATTAATCGATAAAACCTCCAAAATTTAATTTAAATATTTTCAAAATAACCTTTTTCAAATTTTAGAGCGACACAGTTGTTGTTGTAGAAGGTAATAGCAGCCCTTCAACTACTTATTATGCCAACAATGTTAATACAAACAAAACAAATACAATCAATCCAACAAAAAAGAAGGTTAGCGTGAAATGGGGAACCAACAATACTGATCACATAAATACAAAAAGTAGTGGAGTTGCCCCACGTGTTCAACCGCAACCAAAAGAAGACTTAAGACATGCTGGGGCTGTAGCAGATTTATTGTCCATACAATTGAAATCTGACTTACGGAAATTAAAAGTAAATATTTAAGTTATTTTTTAACTAAACTTTTAATGAGTTTTTTTTTATTTTAAGTCATAAAAACAAACCTTTTTTAATCTAAAAATTCTTAAAATAATTTTCCTTCACTTTAATTATTTTATTTAATTTTCAGAATGTCCTTAAATTACCTAAAGCGCGTCGCTTTGTTTTCTGCGAGTTTTTTTACTCAGGCGTTGATCAACAAATATTTCTGTCTGAGAATGAATTTGCTCAATTAATGAGGGAATCTTTTCCTAATTTAAAATGCACAAAAATGAGAAAGCCAGAATGGCGAGAACTTAGAAGACTTGTTGGAAGGCCTAGACGTTGTTCTCAAGCTTTTTTGAATGAAGAGAGGGAAGCATTAGAGGAAAAACGGTTTTTTAAACTTTTTTCTTTTTCTTTATATTTTTTTTTATTTTCAACTTATTCTACTTTTTTATTTTGGGGGCGTAGTTCTTTTAATTTCTTTGATTTTTTTCCAAACAGAAATTTGTCCTAAATTAGTTAAGTAGAGCAAAGCTTCTTGCGGACTATAATTGCGGACTTATTTTTAAAAGCAAAGAAAAGATATGCTCATATTTTTAATTAATTTTTTAACGGTTTTAGTAACATTTTCTGATTGTTTAAAATTTATATTTTTTAAATATTTTAGTCAAAAAATTCGTCAAATCTATGAAGGAACATGTTTAGCAATAGATGAAGATTCAATCGACTTACCTTCCCATTTGCCACGTCCACCTGTTTTAGGACAAAGAATTTATGCTCGTGTACGTAATCCGAAAGATGGAATTTATGCTGGCTCTGTAGATGCAATCTATGCAGGAGAAGGTTCTTATAGAATTATTTTTGAAGATTCAACAATTCCACCAAGTGTTATTAAGGTTTGTTTTTTTAAATTACTGGTAAGGAACTGAAATTCACCACTGTCAAACATGTGAATTTAGAGATTTTTTAAAAATCAAATTAGTGTAACATAATAAGACAATTAAAAATATTTGGAATAATTTTATTAAGGATTATGAATTAATGTTTGACCAGCCAATAGATTTACTTTCTATCCAATACTTCCTTGAACAAAATTATGCCAATCGAAGTCGTTCACTATTAAACCCTTCAGCAGCATTGGGAAAACAACCGCAACAAATTTCTGAAGTGAACCAACTATCAAATAATGGGCCAAATGCTCCAAAAAATATTTCAGAAGGTCAACAACATTTAAGACCAATAACTACCGAAAATAAACAAATTTTAAATTCTATGGCAAGGAATGATATTGATAACATTAAACCACCGTCTAAAGCTATTATAGGTTTAATTTTGAAATTAAAATTTAGTTAGAATAATTTTTTTTTAAGGTAAGGAAGAAAAGGTTGGAAATTTTCCGGTTAGAATGCTTGTAATTCTCGTTAAATTGTGTAAAGTTTTGGAACACAAAAAGCAATTAATCTCAAATATGATGTCTATGAATGATTGTGCTGAACGAATGAATTTATTTGGTGGAAAATATCCGCAGGAATTTAAAGTATTTTTTAAATATTAATTAAAAATTGTTTTTGTTTTTTTTACTGCTCCTAAATGACCTTTTTTTAATTTACTTAATTTTTGAAATATTTTAAAATAAATGGGATGAGACTTGTTTTGGTAGTACTTATTTTTCTAACTTTTTTTTTTGTAAAACATTTTCATTATTATCATTCTCTACTTTATAATAAATTCTATTTATTTAATTAATTTTTTTTCCAGGTTAAATTTGCACAAATTGTAATTGATCTAGAAACTGTAAATCACCTTCTAGAATCTTACCTTTCTGCAATACATTCACATTATAATGCTTTAGTCCCACATTTGAGTAATCCAACACCAATGGACAAACCTGAAATTTTTCGTAAAACAACCAATGTTTGTTAAAAATTAAAATATAATTTTTAATTAATTTAAATTTTAATAGACACATGCATTTCAAATTGTTAAACATTGGTATTATTTTTAAAATTAATTTTTTGAATTAATTATTTTTTTTAGTAACAGCGAATTGAACGTTAGAAATAAACGAATTCTTCATTTAATTACTTTATTAATTTCCATACTTTTACAGGTTTTTTTTTATTTAAAAATTTAATTAATTTACTAATATTAAATTCTTTGCTGCTTATTATTCCTTTTTTTTCATTTTTCTTTTTTTATTTTCCTTAAGAATTAATTTATATTAGGGGAATTTAATTTAATCAATTATTAACAATTTATTAAATTTTATACACTAAAAAATATTAGAAAATGACTAGAGGAAAGTAAAAAAGGAAAAAATTAAATCAAATAAACCTTAATATTTATTTAAATATCTTTTTTTTAAATTTAGTTTCGAACAATTGGTTCACAAAAGAAGCGTTTAACACCTTTAGATACTCAAATATTTGCTGAATCTTTAAAACAAATTCGACTTCATATTGCCCCTAAAAATGCTGCAGCATTTCAGGATTATATAGAAGTACATATGAAACAAATATTAAAATTAACTAAACAGTAAAGAAAGAAAAAATAAAGATTTTTTTTTTAAAGATTTTTCTTTGAAATATTAGAATTACACCGTGTGTTTTAATAAGTTTAGACTTTTAATTAATATTTTTTTTTCCTCACGATTTATTTTTTTTTTTGAAATTTTAATTAAATTAACCTTATATTATTTTTTTTACTAGTTATTTTTTAATGACTTTTTACTATTTTGAATTTTTTCAAGGCTCAAGTTTTTTCTAATAATTTTTAATAATTAATTTTGAAATTTATTTGTTAATTTTATTAAACAATTATTTTTTTAATTTTTAAAGTATCTTTGTGGAGTACAGGCGTTTCTTTAACTTTGAAAATTTGTTTCTTTCGAAATAAATTTTCTCAGGGAATCGGGGTTCATTCTGTATATTCTAACTTTATATGTAGAGAAAATTGTCTCTCAAAGAATTTCTCAGGATTTAAATATTTACTCTAATGTCAGAATAATGTGTTCGTTTTAAAACTAAAAAATTAATTTTACAGTATCTCAAACTCCATGATGCTATTTAAATTTTTATTTTTCTTTTTTATCAAACTTTTTTTCTCTTTTATGATTATTTCTATCACTCTTATTTTACATCCCTTTTTAGTAAGTATTTTAAAGTTTTCGAAATTTTTAAACAAATTTATTAATTTAAAGTTTTTTTTTTATGAAATAAATTCTTTTTTTATTTTTTATCTCAGACTCTAAAGCTTTTAATAGTCTACATGGATGCATGTGTCGATCAATTAACGTCCGATAATTGAATTTTTTATTCATTTTTCAAGTCTAGCAATTCTTTTATTAATTCCTCTTTAATTTTCATGGATTGTTTTATTAGAATTTCGTGAAAAATTGTGCCTCTTTAAATTTTATTAATATTTAAATTATTTTTTTTTGGGTTTTCTATTCTTTTTCTTCTTTTCTAATTAAGTCAATATTTAAATTTTTTTATTTTTTAGCATTAAATTAATTGGATTTTCGGATTTGGCCCTTGACCGATTTTGGCAATAAAATGTCCGTTGTAGAGAAGAAAACCTTGGACTACACTGTGGACTTTCCTAAACTTCCTGATGCTCCATCCGCTACATCAACTAGCTCTACCGTTCAATCTGGTGCTTGGACTGGCTCTGCACAACCGGCAATCAAATCTTCCGTTGTCACCGAAGCTTTTAAATTAAGTGCTGAGGAACGTGCTTCTCGTGGTGGAAATGGACGTACTTTTGGTGGTCCGGTATCTGAGGAACAGCAAAAGTGTAATCAAATAGCGTCAGCGACAGGTTTGTATATCTTATCTGATTGAGTTGAAAATGTTTGATTATGAACATTAAGGAACTAAAATCGAGCTTAACGAGGCCAAAGATCACTCAATTACTATATTGATAACTGGAAAACAAAAAAATGTTGAAGAGGCGCGAACTCGTAAGTTATTATAATACTTTAATAGACATATTTTACTCATTCTATTATTCAAGGTCTTGTTCGCGACCTTCAAACGCAGGCAACTGTTCGACTAGAAATTCCAAAGGAATATCACAGTTTTATCATCGGTTTATTCATTAAATTATTTTGTTTTCTGAAATATTAATTTAGGCAAACAAGGTTCAAAATTACACCAACTTGAACATAAGTTTCTTTGTCGGATTCATATGCCTAATCGTGACGAGAAGAGTGATATTATTCGTATAGTTGGTCCTAATGAGTATATTGTTGAGGCTGCCAAACATATTAAGTCTATCAGTGATGAAATGGTATTTAGAAATATTTAATTTTTAAAACTTTTTATTAAGTCAAAGCAAAAAACTGAGACCTTGAATATTCCTCGTTCATTCTATTATTGGATTCGTGGAGTTAACAATGAAAAACTTGATGATTTAATACAACGAACTGGAGTTAAAATTAATATTCCACCTATTCACGCTAATAATGATAATATTGTTATAAGTGGTGAACGTGAAGGTGTTGATGCAGCTGTTGCGGAAATTAACCATATTTACCAGGATAAGGTTTATTAAACACCTGACATTATTTTAATATATTTCTTTTTAAAATTTGTCTTTAGAAGGATTCTGTTGTTTCTTTTGAGATTACTGTCAAAAAACCTCAACATAGGTTTATTATTGGTCGGAAACGTACAGGGCTAGATGAAATATTTCGTGAAACAGAAACTATTGTGGAAATCCCTCCAGAAGATAGTGATTCCATGACTATTGTATTGCGAGGCCCAAAAGATAAAATTGGTGATGCAGCTGGAGCAGGTTTTTTAAAAATATTTTTTTAATAAATACTAAATAATTATATGTTCGTTTAGTCTATCTACGAGCATCTAGCACAATTGCTACAGAAATAACTTTCCCAGAATGGATGCGTCGCCATTTGCTTGGTCCTCGTGGTGCTAATCTTCAGGCTTTTTTGAATTTTTTATTTTATTTATATCATTTTAGACTTTAATCCCAAATCAAGAAAATTTGCGTATTGACTTTGAAGAGGGTCTTATCTACATTGAAGGCCCTACTGAAGAAGTCCTTCAAGCAAAGCAAAAGCTTTCTGCAGAAATTGCACGTTTAGGAGATGAATTCTGTTCTGAAGTGATGCATGTTGATCCAAGTCTTCATAGACATATTATTGGGAAGAGTGGATCTGTTGGTTTGTTTTGTTTATAATTTATTTAATTGATTTTTTAAGTAAATAAACTGAAAGAGGACTATGACGTACAAATTTTTGTGCCAAACGAAAGTTTACAATCTGACCAAGTTCGGTTAGAAGGGAGGAAGGAAAACGTTGAAAAAGTTCGTGAATTTATTGCTGATGTTGTTGGGAAGCAACAAAAAAGGCAACAGAAAATTGCGAATAATGCTCAAAATAATGCTAAAGATAAAGGTAAGATTTAATTTTGACAATATTTTAATATTTAAGGTCAACCACATTCAACTGTTCGTCTGGAAATTCCAAGAGAATATTACAGTTTTATTATCGGTTTATTTTTAAATTGTTTTAATTGAAAAACCTGACTAATAATTTGGACATTGATTTATTATTTATTTTTAAAAAAAGTTTTGAACGAATTTTTAATCTTTTTCTATTTTAGGCAAGCAGGGTTCTAAACTACATCAACTAGAACAAAAATTTCACTGTCGTATTTATATGCCCAATCGTGATGATGAAAGTGATGTTATTCGTATAGTTGGCCCTAATGATTCTATTGCTGAGGCTGCCAAACATATTAAGTCTATCAGTGATGAAATGGTATACTTTAAGAATATTTAATTTTTAAAACTTTTTATTTAGTCAAAGCAAAAGACTGAGACTTTGAATATTCCTCGTTCATTCTATCCTTGGATTCGTGGAGTTAACAATGAAAAACTTGATGATTTAATACAACGAACTGGAGTTAAAATTAATATTCCACCTATTCACGCTAATAATGATAATATTGTTATAAGTGGTGAACGTGAAGGTGTTGATGCAGCTGTTGCGGAAATTAACCATATTTACCAGGATAAGGTTTATTAAACACCTGACATTATTTTAATATATTTCTTTTTAAAATTTGTCTTTAGAAGGATTCTGTTGTTTCTTTTGAGATTACTGTCAAAAAACCTCAACATAGGTTTATTATTGGTCGGAAACGTACAGGGCTAGATGAAATATTTCGTGAAACAGAAACTATTGTGGTAATCCCTCCAGAAGATAGTGATTCCATGACTATTGTATTGCGAGGCCCAAAAGATAAAATTGGTGATGCAGAGGCTGCTGGTATTATTTATACTTTTTCTATTTTTACTTTGTGTTTTTCTTTAGTTCTTCAACGTGCAGATGTTGAGACACAACATTCAAAACGTCAAATTCGTGAGCCTTCTCCACCACCTTCCGAAAAACCTCAAAAATTGGAAATTACTGGAGCTCCTTGGCAGATTGATTCTCTTGAACAATTTCCTTCAATTGGTGGTGGTAATAATGCACAACAACCAGCACAACATGTACTTACTCATAATGATGGTAATGTATGGGGTAAAAGACGTTAAAATTAAAGGAAAAAGGAAAGAAATTTAAAAATAAAAAAAAAAATATATTTTGTGGAGGCCTTTTATTTTTATTATTATTGTTAGAGTATTGTTTTCTCTCCCTTTTCATCTTTTTTTTTTCTTATTAATTAATAATATATTTATCTTTTTTAATGACCCTAGGAAACATTTAATATAAAGACAGGGTTTTAAATTTAAATTAAATGATTTTTAGATTTTACAAATTATTTGTTTTTTTTTGTTGAGAAAATTAAATATAATTATTTATTTAATTCTGTTTTTCTATTATTAATATCTAAATAAATAAATATATATATATAAATATATATTTTCTTTAAATTGTAAGGATATGGTAAAAGAAATATTTTTTTAAAAATATTCTAATTAATAAATTTGTTTTATATATTTTTTTTGTTTGTTTTATAAAATTTAATAAAAGCAAAATTTAATTAATATTTTTTTTAAATGATTTAAATTTTTTTTTATAAAAAATTTATTTAATATAAATTGCCTATATAATTAGAAAAAAAAAGAATGATTCATTTTCAATGTTTTTTGTTTTTATAATTTTTTTAAAAATCTAATAACACAGCAATAAAATATTAGATTAATTATTTTATATTTAATTAAATAAATTGTAAAAAAATGTTTTTTTTTTATTAAAAAATGTTTTAACAAGTTAAGTTTATTAAAGGGAAAATTAAATGAAAATAATTATTTTAAAACACATATTTTGGTTTTAAAATAATATTAAAAGGAGCGAAAAAAAGAATAAATAGTTTCCTCATAAAGTTTTATTTTTTAATTAAATTTAATAATTTATATAAAATATTTAAGAAATTATTTATTTATTTCTCTACAATTAATATTTTTTTAAAATTAATTAAATTAAAATTAATGTTTAATTTAATAATTATTTTAATTCTTTTTCTGCCGAATATTGTTATTTTAGAAAATGATGAAGAGTTTAATTTTATTTATAATTAATTAATTTTTTTTTTTAATTTAAAGCTTTACAGTCTGTTCAAATGATGAAGATAAAAATTCCAAATTATCAAAACGTTTTCAAGTAAATAATAAAGCAATTGCTTGTAAAGATTGTTATGGAGAATCTACTTGTACTAAAGCCTTTCCAAATGATATACAAAATAAACTTGAAAAAGGAGCTTTTTTGGAAGATTATATTGTAGATTATGTTGATGAAAATGAAGAGGAAAATAGTAATGCTAATTGTGATAAGGTGAGAGAGAGACAATAAGTATTAATTTAAGTAAATTTTTGTTAAAATTAACAAGCTGTGTGTGGTGTAGTGGTTAAAACGCATGACTTCTAAGGAGTTGGCGTAGGTTCAATCCTTTTAGGGTTTCATGATTTCTTTTTGGTTTCTTTTTATCTAAACTAGTATTTGAAAATTAGTTAAACAATTTTCGGAAATATAAAATTTACTTTTATTAGGATTTTTATATAATAGTTAGAATTAAATATTATTTAAACTATTTTTTATTAAAAATTTTTAGATGAGAATAATTATGGGTGATGGAGTAACTATAAAAGGTGGTGCTACTCCTAAAATTGTAATTAAATAATTATTGTTTTATTATAAATTTATTGATAGAGAATAAATATTTAAATAATTTAATATTTAAATAATTTAAGAAATATTTATTTTAAATATAATTTTTTAATTAAAATTAAATTTAGAAAAACGGAAAAACGGTTCAAACAACAATAGCAACAACAACATCTCCCATTGAAGTAATAAATTAATTAAAATAAAAATATATTTTTATATTAATTCTTTTATTTATTTTTATTTAAAATTATACTACCTATATTAGATTATAAATAATACTGACGGAACAACTTCAACGTTTTCACAAGTTAAAAAAGCAAAAATAAATAATATAGTAAATGTAGAATATGTTAGCTTTAATTCAGGATTTAATTTAACATTGTGCAAGGATATTAAAAGTAAAAATACATGCGGTAAAATTTTTTTTTTTAATTAATTTAAAAAAGAAGAAGAGTTAAATTAATATTTTTAATTTTATAGATGATCAAGTACTTGAATTGATTTATGATTTTGGAAAAAAAGAATTTAGATCTTCTTCACCGGTTATTTTAAAAATTTAAATTTAATTTAAATTTATTTAGCTTGGATTTCAATTAAATCCAGAAACTAAAGCTGAAGGTGTACAAAGCCAAGCACAAAAGTTAACAAAAATAAGTTTTGTTTTAAAGGAGAATAAAATTGAAGTTTATTTTCGTACAAAAGAAGATGATAGCGTACTTGGAAAACTTGAATTTACTGGGAAAAATAATGATTATGAAATTACTGTTGTTAAAGTAATTTAATTATAAATATTTGGGATAAGTCTTAAATACCCTGAATTTACTGAAAAAATAAATCCTCATTAGGAGTTTTTGCAGTAAAGGTCGGTTGAGTGCCTGGAATTTTAAGTCATTTTACCTTTGGAATTTTTGGCTGTTTATGGTACCTTAGATAGTGAAGGAAATAAACAACAACACAATCACCTGAAAGGATCTAAATAATCGTACCATAAATAGAATAACTTAATTTTCCAGGCATGGCACTGAACTGGATGTTTTTAATTTAATTGATTATTCCCATACTGTAGATAAACATATAATTCCATAAAAATTAAAATTATTTTCTAATTTGAATTAGACTGATCGTGAGCAGATATTTGAACATCTTCATGTTGAAAAAACTGGAAGTCCTTATTCATGCAAAATTAAACAACAATTCAAACCTCAGGATAAAATTAAATTAAATTTTGAAGTAACAAAAATGCATGAACTTCTTTATGGAATAATTTTGCTTAAAGATAAGGAAGAAGAGTTTAAAATGGATGCATTAAAAGATTTGAGTAAGAATTAAAATTTAAAAATGATTTCCATAAAAGAAAATGTTTATATACTCTTCTAATGTATTCTATACATATATCAATACTCTATTATTAAAGGAAATAATTATTAATTTAATAGGGACATTAGAGTATATCTATTTAAATAATTTTTTAAAATATTTATTAAATTTCCAGCACGTTTACCAACAAGTTTTCAAAATAAAATATCATTTATTTTCTTATTTAATATTCCTAAAGAAGCAACTTATGATGAATATACTGGCTTTGTACATTTTATTTCATATTATAAAGTATTTTTTAATTAAAATTATTATTTTTTCTAAAAATTAATTTTTTTTAAGCCTAATGAATATTTTGTTAATTCAACAGCAATTTATTTAGATAAAATTGAAAATAATAATAATTACTTTACAATTACATTAACATTTAAAACATCTGGATTAAATGCAAATATTTATCACAAAGACGCAAAAGATGAAAATAGGAAATATGAACTTAGTCGATTAGTTAAATATGGCAAAAGTAGTGTAATAAATGAATTAAAAACTATTAATCGAATTTATGTAAGTTTTATAATTAGTGTTTCTTTGGTCTAGTGGTTAGTATATTAGATTATGGTTATGAGTTGGTGAGGGTTCGGACACTTTGTGTGGCAATAATTTTTATTTAACATAAATTTATTTTTTAAATAAAATAAATATATTAAGAAATTAAATTTTAGATTCTTGGAAGTAAAGAAGACTTATTAGTTTTAAATGTAAATCCTTGTGATAAATAAAAGGAAAAGTAAATAAGGAGGAGAATTTAATAAATAAATAAATTAATTAATTTTATATAAATTTAAATAATATTTTAATTTAAAGAAACAAATAATTTTTGGTTTGGATTAAATAAAAAAATATTATTTTTAATTAATTAATTTTCTTCATTAAATAGTTTAAGCTTTAAAAATATTTAAATTTCAAGTTTTATTTTTATTACTGTACCAAAAGGCAATGAAAAATTAATTTAAATTAAATAGTTTCATTTGTTTCTCTACTATTTTTTATTTTTAAAAATATATTTATTTAAATTAATTATTTAAATTAATTAATTATTTAAAATATTTATTTTTAAAAATAATTTTTTAAATAAATTTTGTGTTGGGAGAATTAATTTTTTTTTGTGTGTCTTATCTTTAATTGGCAATCTTTTATAAATTTAAGAAATAAGATTAAGTGGTTATATTTATACATTTGTATTAATTTTTCTTCCAAAATTATTCTCTTGTAAGCAAAGAATATTTTTTTTAAATAAATATTTAAATATTTTTCTTTACTTTCCCCTTATTTTGAAAATTATTTTCGATATTGTTTAAAGGGTAAAAAAATTGATTAATTTCACGGAAAATTTTTTAAAAATAACTTAGTCTGTGTTAACTAATTTTTTATAATTTTCAGAATTTTTTTTCGTCAATATAAACCAAAAATTATTGAAGAAAAGCCCAAAAATTTGCAATTTTATAGACTTTTTTGGCCATAAATTAGTTAATATTTAACCAAAAATTTTGAAATTTTTTGTATACTTAGCAAACACTATTACGTACATTTTAACAAAATTTTACAGTAAAAAGTTACCGTAGTGTTGTTCTATAGACACTCGCGCCAAACGCAACTCCGCACCGGAACGTCTCTTCAATTTTAATTTTTTATTAAATTTATTTTTTTTTTTCTTAAAATTGCTTCTAAAAATCTTTTTCTTTTTTTTTAACAAAATTTATGTTCATTTTTATATTTTAGTCATTTAAAATAAATGGGAGAATATTTCCGTTTTTTAAATAAATTATTGCGCATTTTATATAAAGGGGGGAAATTGTGGGAGAGAATTAAAAAAAGGAAAATAAATTTTAATGACACATCTGTTAGAGATAAAAAAAAAAATTTTTTTTATTTATTTAGAATATTTTAAGCAATTTTTTCTTCAAAAATTTAAAAAATTTAAAAATTTAAAATTTTCTTTTTATTCCAAAATGTCACCTTTCCGAGTGACCAATTTACCCAATTAATTCTTGATTTTTTAAAATAAAAATTTTAAAAATTTTTCCCCAAATGATTCATCACTTTTTCCATCAATTTTAGTTTAAGAAATACATTAAAATATTTTTTAAATAATATTTTGCTGCCTTAGGCAACCTCATTGAAGCAGAAAAGAAAATAAAAAGAAAAAGACTTTAATTTTCTTTTAATTCTAAACTTTGAACATTTTTAATATTTTAAAAAATAATTTTTTTTATTAAAAGCTTTTACAAGGTTAAAAATTTTTAATTTTAAATAAATTAATTTTATTCTTAAAATAATTAATTTATTTAATTTTTTTTAAAGAATAAATAAATTAATTTAAATTTAAAAAATAGAACGGAACAATAATAACATTAATTTTTAAACAAATAAAAAAAAAAGTATCAAAAATATATACATTTATTTTTTGCGGAGTTAATATTCTTTAATTTTATAACAATTATTGTGTAAATATAATGGATATATTTATAAATATAAATAGATTTTTTTAAAAGAAATAATTTGTTGGGAGAAAACAAAAATAAAAAGAACAATTGTAAGGGTAAGGGAAGGGGAAAGGATTTTAAAAAAAAAAAAAGATTTTTTTTTTTTAAACATTTTTTATTTAATTTTATTTAAAATAAATTAATTTATTCTTTTTTTTTAAATTAATTAAAAAAAATAAATTAGCTTAAAAATTAAAAAAAAAAATAAATTTATTTAATTAAAAACCTTCACTTTTTTTTTTTATTTATTTTAATCATCATCATTTTTTCCCCAACATTGCGCGACCTTGAAATAAATTTAAAAAATCAGCGGAAAATATATACTTATTTATTTTATTTTAATATACTCTTCATATTTTTTTTTTTATTATTTTTTTTTCACGCTTTTTAATATAAAAAGAAAAAAAAACCAATTTTCCCATAAAATTAAAAATTAAATTAGAATTTTTGTATTAATTTTGTACATATTATTCTTTTTTAAATTTATTTATTTATTTAAAAGAAATGTGAAGTATTTTATTAAAAATTTATTTATAAATGGAAAGAATAAATAAATAGAAAACTTTAAAAATCGTTAAATTACAATAGAAAAGGTTGCAAAAGTTTTTACTTTTATTTTACAAAAATTTATTTAAACTTTTTTTATCTTTCCGGAAAGTTTATTTTATTTTTGATTGAACTATTTGTTTTTACAAAAGTTATATTTTTGTAAATGTTCCGGGAGTTGAGGGTTTTCCGGAATTTTCACAATAATTTGCTTTTTTCCGGTAGATTTATTATTTATTAATTTTTTTATTGTTTTTTTTAAAAAGTTTATTTATTCTTTCCGGAAAGTTAATTTTTAAATTTATTTACTTATTCACTCCTCTTTCCAATTATTAAAAGTAAATTAAAACTTGCAACTTTTTAAATACCTATAGTAATTCATCATTTTATTATATTTGTAGCATTTTTGTTTTGCATGAATAAATAAGTCAATTGCGCACAAAAAATTATTAAATAATATTAATTATTAAAAATATATAATTTATTAAAATATATTTTTTAATTAATTTTTTTTAATTTATTGCAAAAAATTGTTTATTTTTTTAAAATTTAATTTAATAATTTTTTGCGCATTTTTCCTTATAAATTTAAAATAAAATAAACAATTCCCAATTTATTAACAAAAAATTAATTAATTTTTATTTAAATAATAAATTATTTTTTTAATTAATTTTTAGATTTTTTAAAATTTTTTTTTCCAATTTATTTTTAAAGATTTATTTCAATAAATTACTGGTCACTTTATTTCTTCCAATTTTGGCATTTTAAAAAATACTAAATTTCCTCCTCCTTTTTATTTTTTATTCAACTTTAACTTGCTAATTTTGCTATCCCCTAAGGGAAATATTTTTTAATCTTTTTTTACTTATTTTTTTGATTTTATTTAAATTTTAAAAATTAAATAAGAATAATTTTTTATAAATATTTTTTAAAATTTCTTTATTTTATTAAATTAAAAAATAAATTTTAAAAAATTAATTAACTCTTTTTAATTAAAATTTATTTTATTTAAAAAAAAAATTTTTTAAATATTTATTATTTTAAAATTAAATTTAAAATTAATTAAATTAAATAAATAAATATTTTTTTCTTAATTTTTTATTTATTTATTTCTTTTATTTAAACAACAATTGTTTCTCCTTCTGTTTCTTTTAATTAATTTTTTTTTTTCATTAAGTTTTGGTCATTTATATAGAGGAAAAAAACTATATAATATTGTTTAAATTTATTAATCTAAAAATATATTTTTTTTTTAAATAAAGGAAAAAAAAGAAATTTTTTTATAATTAAAGAGTGAATTAATTGTATTATATTATAATTAATTTAAAAATAATTATTATCCTCTAATCTGTAAATAATATTTTTTTTTTATTTTAACATTTCTTTTGTTTACCTTAACTAGTTTGTAAATAAATAAATTTTTTTTTAAATTATTTTTAAAAATAAATAACTAACCAAATTATGGGTATTAGAGGGGTATATATTCTTTAAATTATTTAAAATAAATTATTAAAATTATTTTTTAAATTTTTCTATTGAATTATATTTTTAAAGAATTTATAAAAAATTAATTTTTAATTTTAATTAAATAATAAAATATTTCCCCCTTTTTATTTTAACTAAAAAATAAATAAATAAATTTTACCATTAAAATCAACAAAACTAATAATATAAATAAAAGTAAAACAAAACAAAACAAAACAGTTGTTGTTTTGTTGTTGTAGATATATTTAAATAAAACTTTGTTTTTGTTGTTTTTCTTTTTCTCTTCTATTTTTATTGTCTTTATTATTTTATTTCTCTCTCTTTCTATTTTAAGCGGAGGCGGATTTATTTTAGAAAATGAGTTAAAAACTGAGAGAAATATTTTTACTTTTATTTTCCCTCTTTTTTTTTTTTACTTCTGGTCTATTTTTAGGGCCTAATCGCTTCAGTTAGGAAGAATAAAAGTTATTTTTAATATTAACTTCTGGTGTAGAGACTATATTATATTTTAAATTAATTTTTTTTTTGTCTAAAAGAAAATTTTTTTTTATTTAATTTTAAAGGCAAAAGTGAATTAATTAATTAATTTTTTTATTATATTTATAATTTAATTAATTAAAATAAATTATTTTTTAAATATTCCTTTTGTAAATATTAATTATTTTAATTTTTTTTTTTTTTAAATTAAATTTTCCTTTAAATTATTTAATAAAATTAAAAATCATTTTTCCAACCTAAATACTCCAAATATATATTTTTTTGTTTAAATCAATCACAAAAAAATGGAAGAAAAAAAAATCCTTCCTTTTCCTAGTCTTTTGTTGATTCATTGCCTTTTTTTAAAAATTATTTTTTGTTTTTTTTTCTTCTGCTTAAAACACATGTGTGGGGAAAAGAAATGAAAAGAAAGTGAAACAAATTCTTTTTTGTTGATCCGTAAAAGAGAAAAAAAAAATATTTAAAACAATTTTCGTCTTTAAGCAATTTATTTTACTTTTATTTTTTTTTAAATAATTAATTTTGTTAAAATATTTAAATTTTTTTGTTAATTGTTTTTTTAAATTTTTTAATACTCTAAAAAATACAATTTTATTTAAACCTTAAGGCAAAATTAATTTTAAAGTTAGAGAAATTTAAAAATAAAAAATAGTTTTTTTGATCTTTTAATTTAATTTTATTTACTAAATTAAATAATAATTAAAAATAATTTAATTTATTTTTTTTTATTTTATTAATTAATTTTTAATTAAAAAAAATTTATTTTAATTTTTATTAAATTAAATCTTTTTTTAAATAGAAAATCGGCTCAATGCCGATATTTTCTTATTTAATTTCAATTAAAAGGCTATTAACTAATAATTCTATTTTATTTTATTTTAATTTATTTCTTTTCTTCATTTATTTAATTGAAATTAAAGCATTTAATGTTGACACTAAAAATGCCCAAATACATAAACGTCCAAATACTGGATTTGGTTATACTGTAGATTTTGCTTATAGAGATTCTAGAACAAAAAAATTAACGTAATAAAATTTAAATTGTTTTAAAAAAAAAATAAATATATTCTTTTTTATTTATTTAAATTTTAAAGTCTGTTAGTAGGTGCTCCTTTTGCCCAAACATCCCAACGTAGATTACAAAATACTGGTGCTGTTTATGGATGTGAAATAGATACTAATTTATGTGTTGAAATATTTTTTGATCAAAAAGGTAATTTTTAATTTAAAAAAATTAATTAAAAAAATTAAGGAAATGAGTTAAGACTTAATGGAACTTCTCTATTACCAATAGAAGAAAAATCACATCAAATGTTTGGAGCAACAATAGTTTCTTCTAAAAATGGTGATAATGTTCTTGTAAGTGTTTTTTATAATAAATGTAATTATTAAATACTTTACAAACTTAAAACAAGTTTTACAAACTTGAATTTATTTAAAACTTGTTCTTTGTTTAATTGTGTTTTACAAACTTGAAGAATCTATACTGTATTTTTATAATGTTTCTAGATTGTTATATCATTTTACAAACTTTATAAGATTGTAAAATTAAATAGAATTTTAATTTTTTAAAGGCTTGTGCTCCTCATTATAAATATTTCTTTGCTAAATTTGATGTTGTTGAACCTGTAGGAAGTTGTTATTATTCTAGAAATTATTTTACAAAAATTCAAGAATTTGCTCCATGCAGACAAGAACGTAAAAAAAATATTTTTTATCTATTAAATAAATTCTTTAGCTGCTCGTCATGGTCACCATCGTTTAGGTTATGGAATGTGTGGATTTAGTGCTGCTGTTCCTGATTTTGGTAATGAACGACTTTTTATTTCAGCACCTGGTGCTTGGTATTGGCAGGTAAATAATTAATTAATTAATTTTTTAAAATTATTATTTAAATATATTATTTAAATAATTATTTAATTTTATAGGGATCAGTATTCTCTCAAAATATTCATAATATAACTGATAGACCAAATACATCTGATGGACCTGCATATACTGATAATCAAGAACTTGGTAAAGAAATTAAAAATAAACTTGTTAATTTATAAATAATGTTTAAGGTTATTCAACAGCATCAGGTGATTTTGATGGTGATAAACTTGATGATATAGTTGTTGGAATACCTAGAGGAAATGAATTAATTGGAATGGTATATAATAAATATTTTATTTAATAAAATTTGTTAAGGTTTCAATTTATACACGAGAACTTAAACCAATTGCTAATTTGACTGAAAAAGATGGGCAAAGAGGTCAATATTTTGGTGCTTCTGTTGCAGTTTTAGATTTAAACAATGATGGACTTTCTGTAATAAACTTTAAATTATTTCAAGTTTAAATAATTAAACTTTAAAATACAAACTTTAAATTATAATACAAAATTAATAAACTTGAAGCGTTATTAGCTTATTTTAATACTAAAATAAATAAACAAACTTAAAAATAAACTCGAAATAAACTTAAGCATAGGTTGAAGTTTTGCTAAAGAATAATTAAACTTGAAGCAATTATTCTTTTTTTGTTTAAAACTTATTTTTATTATTAATAGGATATTGTTATTGGTGCACCTCTTTATATTAACTGGGCAAATGTTGATGGAAAAACTCAAGAAAGGAAACCACAATATGATGTTATTTAATTAATTTTTAAAAGAATTTTCTTTAAATTATTTTAAGATTGGTAAAATTAGTGTTTATATTCAAACGGGTTTCGGGATATTTAAAGACCCTGTTCATATTTTGGGTCATGAACAATGGAGTCGTTTTGGATATTCGTTGGCTTCTGCAGGCGATTTAAATGGGGATGGATATCAGGGTTAGATATTTAAGTAGATATAGTTATTTAACTTATTTAAGATTTGCTTGTCGGCGCACCTTATGATGGAGAGGATGGAAGGGGGTAAGCTTAAAGTTATATTATTTATTCAATTTAATAAGAATATAAATAAAAAATAAACCTAACATAATAAACTTAAGCAATATTTAAAGAAATTCCGGAATTAAATAAATAAACTTTCCGGAAACAATATTTAAGAATTATAAAAATAAACTTAAAAACTTAATTTAATATTTAGTATTGTTTATATATTCCATGGTTCATCTGAAGGAATTAGAGAAAAATATACACAAAGAATATTAGCTAGAGATGTCCATAGAGATATGCGGACTTTTGGGTTTTCTCTTCGTGGAGGTCGTGATGTCGATGGGAATGGTTATCCTGGTATTTAGAACAAAAAATTGAATCAATTTTTATTTAACTTTTCTATTAGATATTGCCATTGGTGCTTTCAAGAGTAATCAGGCAGCAATCCTTCGTAGTCGTCCAGTAATACAAGTTGTCGGTTCTGTTCGAACTACACGTAAAACTATTAATTTGGATGAGAAACAATGTGTAACAGAGTTTGGGCGAATGCCTTGGTTTTTATTTAAATTAATTTCTTTAAAAAATATTATCATTTTAGTGACCGCCTAAGGCTATGCCTTAAATATACAGGCAAACTACCAGGTGCTGACTATCAACAAGTTGCCCTTAAAACAGAAATACACCTTGATGCACTCAAAAAAGGACTTTCTTCTCGAGCATTTTTTTCTCGTTCAGAATTAGAAAAGCGTCGGGATCCCAATATTCGAGTACATCCTTCATCATCAAGTAGAGATCAACCTGATAGAATAGAGCATATATTAACACTTACTAAAGGAAGAGAACATTGCGAAAGTTATGAAATATATATTCCGGTAACTTATATTATCTAAATAAAAATTGAAACATTAATTACAAACTTAAATCGCAAACTTAAAACTTTAATTATACTGCTTAAGTTTGACTTTAATTCCACAAACTTAAGAGTTAAATTAGAAACTTGAAACTTTTTTCGAGAAACATTTTAAAAATAAAACTTAAATAATATAAACTTAATATTCATATTTATCAGGATACAATTAGAGACAAAATCTCTCCTATATTAATTTCTGTTAACTACAGCTACATGGAAAGCGATACCCCAGGGAGATTAGAACCTTCTGTTGATACAACACTTGTTGAGGGTTTAAATACAGAATTAATTATAGAAAAAGATTGTGGGGAGGACAACATTTGTGTTCCTGATTTACATATTACTGCTAGACCGTAAATTTTATTTTTTAAATAATTTAAATATTTCTGCAGTGCAAAAGATAAATTTACAATTGGTGCACAAGATCAAACTTTAATTCTTAATGTTAGTGTAGAGAATAAGGGAGAGGATTCTTACCTTACACAATATACTGTTTCAATTCCGCCTGGTTTTGAGTATGGAGGAATTGAAAATTATGAAACTAAAGTAATATTTTTAATTAATTTATTTATTAATTTTTTAAGTATTCTGTAAGTTGTTCTCCTGCTGAGCAACTAAATCAAAAAAATACTCTAGAACCTTATGAATTTATTTGTGATATTGGCAATCCTTTACCGGCAGGTGCTACTTCTAATTTTGGATTTAAACTTCGAGGGAATGATGTTGATATGTCTAAAGAGTTTGTAGAATTGAAAATGGGAGTAAATAGGTAATTTATGAATTAATAATTAAACTTGAAGCAACTTAAAATAAAACACAAAAATTAAACTTGAAACATAATTAAGAAGTGTATGTTTATATAAAAATTTATTTTAAGCACAAATGAAGAGGAAGCAGGAGCGGAACGCGACAATCAAATGATTTTGCGTATTCCAATAGAAATTAATGCACAAATTGCATTAAGTGGAAGAAGTACTCCTCCACAAATTGATTATTCTGTACGTAATCGTTCACAAGGAGTAGCTTCAACATTTGATTTAGATATTGGACCTGTTGTTAGCCATCTTTTCCAAGTATTATTTTATTATTTAAATATAGGGAAAATAATAATTAACAAATTAAATGTAAAAAAAATATTAAAATTTTGCTTAAGAAAATTTAAAAATTAAAATAAAACAAAAACTTAAGCAGAAATATTGTTTTAAAAATAAACTTTAAATTAAACTTGAAGCAACTTTAAAAAATAAACAAAATAATACAAACTTTAATTAAGGTAACAAATCGAGGACCAAGTGCTATTAGTGGTGCAATTCTCGATATAGTTTGGCCTTCTTATTCTGATGGTGGTAATCATCTTCTATATTTAATAGATCAACCTTTTGTTAGTGATTCAACAAAAGCTAAATGTAGATTAAATCAACCATTAAATATAAATCCAGCAAATTTAGCTGTAAATTATCAATTTATTTAAATAAAATTAAAATTGTTTAATAGATTTCTAATCAACATATGGCAACAGCTAGTCCATTAGGTGCTCACGGTATTGATGATAATAATGGTGAAGTATATATTGATGAATCTAAAGAGGAAGAAGTAGAAGAAATTGAAACAACACAACATAGAGGAGGTGGAAAATTAGAACATCAAAATGAAGAAGAAAATAATGAATATATTGATGATATTAATGGTGGTAGAAAACGTCGACAGACAGCAGCTATTCAAAGAAATCTTTTAGCACAAAAACAAATGCTTCGTGATGCAGTTCAATTAGCAAAAGAAGCAGGAGGTGCTATTGAATATCATGGACAATTGGGAAGAAAAACTTTGGTATAATTTATTTAATTAAATTTTTAATTTAATTTATTTATAGAATTGTGCTGCATTAAATTGTACCCATATTGAATGTGATATTGGCCGTTTAGAGGAAAATGAATTTGTGCTTGTTGAAGTATTTTCTCGTGTATGGTTAAATACATTAATTGATGAGGATCATCTTGATGGAGATATTTCTTCGTTAGCTATAGCTAGAATTAGTGCTTTACCTTTTGCACCTAAATATTCCCCACCTCCTTTGTTAATTGCTGTAAATACTGAAGTAAACCCTACAGATCCTGAAGGCACCTGGGAATTACCGGTTAGTTGTTTAAAAATAAACTTGAAGCATAAATAAATTGTAAAACTTGAATCTTTTATTAATAAACTTTAAATATTTGAAAATAAACTTGAAACAAACTTTAAAAAACCTAAACTTTTATTTAGTGGTGGCTATGGATTTTAGCAATTTTAATAGCCTTATTGTTACTTGCTTTAATAATCTTTTGTTGTTATCAGGTTCTATTTTAAGCTTTTTTTCTTTATTAATTTTATTAAAGTGTGGTTTCTTTAAACGTACCCGTCCACCTCCTCAAGAAAAGGCTCGTCTTCGACCAGCAGAAAAAGCAGCATCGGGTTATGAGAGTGATACTGTTGATGGTGGTCATACAAATGGACATTATGCAGATAGTGGTGCGAGATATGCTCATCCACAAATGTAAAAAATTAAATTTTTTTATAAAATTATTCTAAAATTTAAAGGTATTCGTCAGAAAGACATGGCGCTCGCGTTTGAATTAATTTTTAATAGATTTTTTTATTTTTGAAATTTTTGCTCATTAATATGTATCTTACTTTCAAACTCTATCTTTCTAAATTAATTTTATATTTTATACTTAAAAAAGCAAAAAAGCTTCTTCTAAAATATAAATAAAAACTTTTATAATTTATAAACTTAAAACAAACATCTAGAAAACAAACTTGAAGCAAAACTTAACTTTTACAAAAAATCAACTTAAGTTTATATAAATTACAAACTTTAATAATTTTGTATTTTTTTTATTATGCCTTAACGAAAATCTTGTAATAATAATTTTTATTGTTTCTTTCAATTATCTCAATTTTTAAACATTATTTTTGTATTAAGTTTAATTTGTTTTATTATTATTTTTTGTTTCTTCCAGTTTCAAAAAATTTTTATTTCCTGATATTATTTACTTTAAAATATGTATTATTGTACTAGTCATAAATAAACTTAAAAATATATTAATTTTTATTTTCCTGCTTAAATTAAAAACTTTTCGTTGAATTAAAACTTAAGTTTTGTATTTTTCAATTTGAAAAAAAAAAATAATAAAAGTTTATTGAACAATTTAAAAATGTATTTATTAGCGTGAATATTTTAATTGTAAACATTTTATTAAAAATATTCCCATTAAATAAATATTTATATTGTTTGTTTGAAAGTTTGAATAATTTAATTTTAATAAACTTTAGATTTTTTAAAAATAAAATGTTAGGTATATCATTAATTTATTCTTCAATTATTTTATGTTTTGTAACATTTGGTTTATTTTCTAATTTTTTATTAATTTATTTAATTTTACGTTATACAATGAAAGAAATGAAAGTTTATAGTAAAATATTATTACAAACTTGTATTATTGATATTATTACTATTTTTATTTTTATTTTATGTCAACATGTAAAATTATTTAAAATTATTTAAAAATTAATATTTAAATAAGGTTTATGCTTCTGATAATGGTGTAGGTATAGTATGGAGTTATGGACCTATTCATTTACTTCCAAATCCATGGCAGTGTATAATACTTTTTTTCAATGCCTTTATGGCAAGGACAACAACAATGAATGTTTGTACATTATTTATTTACCGTTATTTAACTGTTATACGGTAATTAATTTAATTAATTAATTAATTAATTTTTTAATTGTTAAAGTAATTTTGATGTTAAATTTAAACATCAATTAATGTTAATTCTTTCAATAATTATACCAATATTAATTTTAAATATTTTTGGTTTTATTTCAAATAATCCTACCCCAGAAAATGAACATTTAACAAATTATGAATTAGCAAAAATTTTAGATTTAGATAATGATACAATAAAAAATTATGTTATTTCACTTAGATCTAAAGTAATTTCTATATTTTATTTAAAATATATTTATATAGTCTAATAATTTATCAATTTTTGTTTCTAATTATGCAACTATATTAACAATAATTAATTATTTAATAATTATTTTTTGTGGAATAAAAATTCAAATTCATATTTATCGACATTGTAAAGGAATAGAAATGAGTAAAATACGTAATATGAATAAACAAATAAGTATTGTTTTAATTGCACAAGTAAAAAAAATATTTTTTAAATAATTAAACATTAATCATTTTTAGGCTATTTTACCTTTATTAACATTTATTAATCATTTAACTGCTAATTTAAATTTTTTATTTAATTTACCTGGAATATTTTCTTCATATATTGGAATGTTTTTTATTACAAGTGTTGGTTCTTTAGTTGCTGTTTTAAATCCAATTGTAAATTAAAATATTTTTTAATTTAATATTTTAAGGTAACAATGTTAACAGTAAGTAATTATAGAAAAGTTATTTTTAAATGTAAAAATACTCAATATTTACCTAATCAAATTTCCCCAATGCCAGCAACATGAAAGAAATTAAATATATAAATTAATTTTAAATATTTGAAAAAAATAATGGAATTTAAAGAACTATTGGCATATTTGATAAGTAAAGCTTAAAATTTGTTCATTCTGATACCATTTATTTAAGAAAAAGCATTATTTATTTAATAATAGATTTAAAAATGAATTGTACAGACTGAAATTATAGATAAGTATAATTAAAAATTATTAATACCTTTATTTTTTAATAAAAAAATTTTTTCGTTATTTCCGCCAACTTTTCTAGGAAAGAAAAATAAAATAAAAATAAAAAGTTTTTTTTTTAATATTTAAAACGTTAAAAACATTTTAAAGCCAACTGTTTTCTTAATTTTATTTTTATTTTTTACTCTTCTCTAAATCATTTTATTTTCGATTGATTAATCCGGCTAGTCCTTTTTGATGAAAACAAAAACCTATAGTTTATTTTATAAAAAATACTAATTGCCTCAGAGCTAAAAATTTTATTTAATAATAAAAGAGTTGTTTGCTGGGAAAATGTTATAGGTTGAATGGGGGAAAAGCGTTGTACCCTAAAGCAGAATTCTGATTATTAAAAAATATCATGTTGCTATTGTCCGCAATTTTTATCCGCAAATTCTTTTTTAAATATTAATAAAGTAAAAATATAATTAAATATACATAAAATTAGAAAAATAAATTAAAAAATAAAAAAGAAAAGTTAAAGAAATTTGTTAAAAAGAAAAACAGAGTTCCTTACTAAAATTTTACTTTTCTTTAATTTGCGGACAAGGACGCAAATTTTCTCTTTCATTTAAAATACTTAACTAATGGTCAGAGGTTTTCCTTGGCTTTTCAGTAAAAGAGAAAAAGAAAGCACTTGTTATTGATCGACAAAATTGTTTTACTAAATGAACAAAAATTTACACCATGATCAAGTGGGTTGTTTTTTAAATGACTAGCAGCTCGTGTATATACATATTATTCTTTTATAATACTTATGTACATACATCTTTTATTAAATTATTTTTTGTTTAATTTTTAGTATTATTTTAATGCTTCAAGTTTTTAAGTTTGAACTATTTATTTTACTTTCAAAGTACATACATACATTCATATTTCAGGTTTATTTATACAAACTTAAGTTTGTATTTATTTATTTGTATGTATGTACATATTTACAAATTGTAATATTTTTATTTTATTTTTTGCAAAGAAATTCAATTTTATTAAACATAATTTTTTATTCCTTCTAAAACTTTTCAATACTTCTTCAAGCTTAATTTATTTGTCTAATACTTTTCTTTGCTTAAATTTTTTTAATTTTTCTAATCCTTTCTTTATTTTGTTATTGATCCAAGTATTTATGAACGCACAGTTCTTTCCCATCATTTTACTGTTTACTCTTAACCTTTTTCGGCGGTAAGGGTAGTTTGACAATGAATCATCAATTTCCTCTATTTTTCTTTTATTTTATTTATTCACAAATTAAAAAGGTTTGAAACGCAATTTTATTCATTTTAATTAGAAAAATTGCTTAAAATTAATTTTTTCTTCTAAATTTTAATTTTGCTAAAAAAAAAATTGTTGCAAATACTCTTTAGTAGATTAACCAATTTTAATTTATTTAATTGCTATTTTTATTTATTATTTTTTTTCTTTATTTTTGTCCATATTTGGTCTTTGTTTTATTCTCATTTTTGATTTAAATTTATTTTATTTTTTCAGTTTTCTAAAATATATTTTATTTAAAAAATTTATTTTTCTACTAAAAATTATATAATTAAATATTTATTATAATTTACATATTTTGAATTATTTACAAAATGGCAGCTAAATGTGCACGAGAGGAATGTGGAAGAGTAGTTTATCCAATGGAAGAACTTAAATGTTTGGATAAAGTAGGTTTTTTAAATTATTTAAACAATAATGTAACATTTAAAAATATATATATAATTTAGATATGGCATAAGGGTTGTTTTAAGTGTACAGGCAAGTTTTTTTAAGTTTTAAAGTTTATAAATTTTGAATTGTAAAAATGAATTAAACTTGAATTGTAAAAATGAAATAAACGAATTGTAAAAATAAATTAAACTTAAATCAATTTTATTAACTGTATTTCTTTTAAGCATGTGGCATGACTCTCTCAATGAAAACATACAAAGGATATGAAAAGAAGCCTTATTGCGAAGTTTATTTTTATCTTATTTCGTTATAATTTAAAAAAGGCTCATTATCCAAAAACAGTGCCTTCAGCAGTTGCTGATACCCCCGACATGGAGAGAGTACGACTAAACACAAAAAATCAGTCATCGGTGGGTAAATTTTTTAAATCTTTTATTAATAGATTCATAATATTTAATTAAATACTACTTTTATAATATACAGGTCCAATACCATGAGCAATTTGAAAAAATGAAAGGCACAAAAATAGAAGTTGCCGATGATCCAGAAACTAAACGTTTAATGGACAATACTAAAGCACAATCACTGGCTCATTACCACGGAGAACATAAAAAGAAAGTAGATCAAGATTCTCAACGTCCTGCAGGGGAAAGTCCGAATCCAGCAACTGGTCTGTTAATTTTATTAAAAAATAATTTTATTACAAATGTTTTAAGTTAAATATATGTTAACTTTTTACAAATTAAGTTTACAACTTTATTTAGACATTTACAATTGTTTGTAAATTTTTTACAATTTTTACTAAAACTTTTACAAACTTAACTCATCAAAAACTTGATAACTTGAAGCTTACTAACAATACTTAAAAACTTAACTTTTTTGCTAACAAATTTCTTTTCCTCCAATTTTCTCTCATTTCTCAAGTTTATTTTAATTTTGTTTGATTTGTTTAAGCTTTTTTTGCCAATTCTGCAACTCCTAATATTCAACAAACTTCTGTTTACGAGCCAACAAATCAAGTTTACAATTCTTCTACACATCCTTCTACAAATTTACATATAAATTATGTAAGTTTTTTAATTCTTTTTTTTTTGAAAAAATTCTGAGGAAATTTTTTAACTTTTCTTATGAAAAATTAAATTTTTTGTTAAAATAATATTTTAAATTTCTGCTGTGTTTATTAAAAATAAAATAATTAATTTTTTAAATAATAAAAAAACAATTAATTAGCAACAAGTAAATAATGGTAATGAAAATAATGGAAATCCAGTTGCTTCATTTAATGTTTATGGATTATTAGCTGCTGTAGATGCTAAAAAGAAGAATGAAAATAATGATGGTATTTCCCCTTATACACAAAGGTTAATGCAACAATCTTATGGAACTGTTGTTTATTCAACTGAAATGGGTGGTAAGGGTGTGTTTTTTTTTATTAATTTAATATTTTTGTATTTTTTGTAAAATAAGTTTGCTGTTTTGTAATAATTATTGTAATTTTTGTAGTGCGATTTTTCACTTTATTTTTTCCTTTTTTTCAAATTCCTCTTATTATTAAATTCTTTTAAATTTTTATATCAATTTTTAATTTTCTAAAAAAAAATTATTTTATTAATTTTTCAGTTTCTCCAACAGAAAATAAACCTGTTGGTTCAATTGCAGATTATAATCCAATAAATAGTAAAATATTTTAAAATTATTTTTTTTTCTTTATTTAAATTTTTAAAATATTTTTAGCAGAACAAGAAACCAAACAAATAAATGCTTCTGCAGCTGGTGGTGGAAAAACACCTACAGGAAAGGCTGCAACTGGTGGTTTTACAGTTAAAGCACTTTATGATTATACAGCGGCAGATAAAGATGAAGTAATTTAAATATTAAAAATAAATAAAATTATTTAATTAATATTTAAATCATTTTAAAACACTTTTTTTTTATTTGATAGGTTAGCTTCAAGGAAGGTGATATTATTGTTAATTGCCAAAAAGTTGATGATGGCTGGTAAATTTGATTTTTTTTTAAACTTTTACTTTCTTAATATTAAAAATTAACACCTATTTTTAAGAGGAAAAAATATATTTAAGTATAATTAGATTAGCCAAATCAATTATCATAAGTATTTATAGACTTAAATTATAAACAAATGTTTATAAAATATAAAACTTGAATTGTAAAAAATAACAATTGTACTTTTCATCGTATTTTACAAATGTACAATTACAAATTCTAACAAGTTTATTTTCAGGCTAACCGGAACCGTTCAAAAAACTCTTCTGTGGGGAATGTTGCCAGCTAATTATGTTGAGAAAATAAATCAACCTACCGGAATGTTTCGTGTAAAATAAAAAGAAAAAACACAAATTGAATATTATTTTGAATTTCTTGAATTTAAAACACAGCAACGGATAATTTGATTTTAATAATAAAATTATATAAACATTTTATTTGTACCAGCAGCTTTTTGCATTTTATATTGTTTTGAAAAAGTTTTTTTAGTATTTTTAATATTTTGTTTTAATTGTCTAACGATTGTAAATTTAATTTACGAAAGGTTAAGTTTAGTTTAAGAAAACAAACTTAAACTAAAAAAATAATTAAAAATCCTTAACAAATTATTTAATAATTAAATCTCTTCATTTACATACATATGTTTATCAAAATATTATATAATTTTAAATATTATTTTTTAATTTTATTTACTCCTCAAGTTAAATTTCTTAATGTTAACAACTGTTTGGTTCATTTCCTTTTACACAGACCCAATTATAAAAATAAATTAAATAAAGAGACGGTTAAAGAAAACTTTAGAATTAAATAATAAATAAAGAAAAAATTCAGGATAATATTTTTTAGAACTTTAGTTGTCAACTGATTTTTTAATCTATTTAGATTTCGGATCAATTATTTTAAAATGGACAAACAAACGACAAGGTTTTTCATGTAAACCTAAATTTAATTTCTAAATTTAGTAAAAGTTCATTAATTAAAACTGAGGAAAAAACAAAACTCAAGAGAGCCCATTCTACTAGTAAAATTGAGGTTGTACCAAAGAAGCAGCGCATTCTACTTCCAACAATTGAGATTTTTCTTACTTCATTTCAATTTTTTGAAAGTTTAGTTCGCATTTGCTCAGTACACGCCTTTAGATCTTATTGAAAAGTCTAATGAATATTATCAAAAGAAAGACTTGATTCAAGCATCTATCAGACTTTGGCTTGCTGCTTCTTTTTCTGTGAAAATCATGTTTCTGAAATGTTACATAATGATAGAATCCCACGACGCAACTAGAGAATTGTGTATGTATGCATTGCGTGAATCTCCTTTGCATGATAAGACTGATTTAATGGATGCGATATGTGGGTGGCAATCGTCTGAATTGTAAGAGATGTTTATAAGATCATTTTTAAAATATTTTTGTAATTGGGTAATAAGATTTTTATACCTACTTTTTCGATTATCATTGATTTTCATGTTTTATATTTTTCTCCAAATAAAAATACAAAGAATTAGGTATAAAATACTTCTTTTAATGACATTTTAATTTCAGCTTAAGTAAATTTACCTATGGCTCAAAAATTACGAAAAGAACCTTTGATGACAACAACATGGAAGTGATCAAATTTGTGCACAGTTTTCTCAAAATCAAACCGGAACATATTAGAAGGAATTTAATGGATTTTATTACAAATTCTCCAAAGATTGATTATCAAGTAGAACGTGGTAAAGTAACTATGGGTAGAACTGAATATACTTATAATATGAAGGTTTTTTAAATGACTTATTTTTGTTGATCTTATCTGACTATTTGCTTTAAAAAATAAATATATTTTATAATTTTTGATCATATTTTGGAATTTTCTTATTCTTAGAATACTTGGACTTGTTTAATACGTTGTGTTATATTCTTAATAATTACTACATTTTTAAAGTATTGGTTGTCTGAACTCGGTTTTGTTACATTGTGCACCTTTTCTATCTTCTGAAGTTATAGCTATGTCAAGTTTTGTTCTTTCATCTATTCAGTTACTTTTTTCCTATTTTTTATATTTTAATTTTAAAGGAATTTGTGTCTTTATGATAATCTAAATTTGCCAGTGTTACCAAAAATAACGAATGAGGAACTACTCTTTGCAAGTTGTCCATATGCTGGACCTATTGGCAGGTTTTTTAAGTTTAATTCTTATAGATTGATTTTACCTTGCCTTTTATTTTAACTTCTTAAAATATGTCTCAAACGAAATTTAAATTTTCTTATTTTTAGCAATTTCAATACCTAACAAATCACCAAATGCTTCAATAGTTGGCATTTATATGCAAAATGGGGCACAAATTGCTTCTTTTCAGGCAAGCAATGCTGTTCATCTTTTTTGGACAAAATGTCTTAAATTGCTTGTAATAAATAATGTTGGTCGTATTTTGCTTTATGATGCTTTAGGAAAATTAGTCAAAACTTCAACAATGGGAGATGTTTGTTGTTTTTTTTTTATTTTTAAATTTTAAAGGGAATTTGAATAACTTATTTAAATTTACAGCAATTTTTTTTAAGGAAACTTTATCAGTTGGAATGATTGACGCAAAAATATTTTCTTATTCGAATGAAACAGGACTTGCAATAATTAACAAATCTGGTCATTATTTCCTTGTTAATTCAGTCACTACTCCACTTCTCTGGCGAATCCAATCTGATTCTAGTTTGTTGTTTATTTTTAAATTAAATTTAAAGAATTAATTTAGGGACTCCAATTCCTTCTTGTTGGACAGTTATTACAAGTTGTATTAAACCAACACGTGTTTTATTATGTTCTAAAACTCGTTTTTTGATTGGAGAGCAGGAAACTAGCTCTTTTCAATTTTGTGTTTGTTTATTTTTTTAATTTAATCTTTGCCCTTTTCATAGAAGAATTTTTAAATTAATTATGATAAAATGCAAAGAATTGGTTAATCTTTAACTTACTGATTTACTTAACCTTAATTAATTAATTTTTTCTTTGACCTTCCGGGTCATTATTATTTAATTTGTGGGCTCGAAAAACCGTCATATTATTTTCCATTTTTCTAAACTTAAATATTTAAAGAATTTTCCTTGGTCTAAAACAGAAGGACAATACTTAAAAATGGAATTAGACCATGACCAATGTCAATTACTTCTTTTACATGATTCAAAATTAATGCAATTAGTAGATGTTGAAGCAGATGATTTTCAATGTCTTCGAGAAATTAATTTGGAATTTAATGGAGATATTGGACAAATATTGTGGTATTTAACAAAATTATTATTTTTCAAGAGAAATTTCATTTAAAATTTTTAAGGTGTGGAAAATCTTCTTTTGCAATTGAGCAAAGACTTGAAAATTCAAACAATTTGTCTATTTATTCATTAGAAGAATCTTTGGATGTAAATCAATCAGAACATATAGAAAATACTTTTAATTCTACGTTTGTTTTAAATTTTTAGTTTTTTAAGAACTTGTGGTTAAAGTTTTTTTGATAAAAATTTTTAGTTTTTCTTTCTCTTCTGATGCCCATTTTGACACCGATATTGATGGAATTAGGGTATTTACTAAACGCTCTACTTCCCTTCTTTTACCCGTTCAAGATGCTTCAAAATCTGTCCTAGGACTGGGAAGTAATGAACCTGGAGCTTTACTTTATGGAGCAGCTGTTAAATTGGAACAAAAAAGTCATTCTTCTTATGAGTTTTTTTAAATTTTTTTATTTAATTCTAACTATTCCATTTAAAGATTTATTCGTTCAATAAATGTTGATGATATGCCTATAGCTGTAGACCAATGTCTATCTGTTGCTGCTCATCATTTTGACTCAAAATTACAAAAACAACTTTTAAAGGTTTTATTTTTTAAAGGAATTCTTTTCTCTAAAGTTTAATTGAAAATTAAATTTTAATTTTTTTTTTTAATTTTAAAGGCAGCTTCAATAGGTATGCGTCGTTGTCAACGTCCTTATGATGCTGATAAATTTGTTTCAATTTGTCGTCTTCTTCGTGTATTAAATGCTCTTCGTTTAATGGGAATTCCTTTAACATTTACTCAATTAGAAGAACTTACCCCTTCTTCAGTTGTTGATCGTTTAGTAGTTTTAGGTCATTGGCCAATGGCTATTAAATTATGTGAATTCTTGGAAATTAATTTAAAAGAAGGGGTTTACAAAGTTATTGCACATTGGTGTTTAGCTATGATGAATAATTTTAAAGAACAACAAAAACAAGAAAGGTTTTATTTAAATTGAATTTTGTTTTTTTAGGCAAAAGTTCTTTTTTTGCTAATAAATTAATTATTTATTTTTTAAAATAAATATTTAAATGACAATATTTTTTTGAACTCTGATTCTGCTTTTATTTTTGAGAAAATAAATATTAAGACTTGCGGACAAAAACTTGCGGACTTTTGCCTTTTAAATGAACATTAATTTTAAAATTTATTTTTTTAATTTAATATTTTTAAAGTGACTTGAAAAGTTCTAAAAATATATCAGTGCTTGCACAACGTCTAATTTCTCGTATTCACCAATACCCAGCTATTAGCTATGCTGGTATTTATTATTATTTTATGAATTCATTTTTAAATTAAAGATATTGCCGAAATGGCTTCTAGACAAGAATTGCCTGAATTAGCTGAAATTTTGCTTGATTTGGAGACAAATATAAGCAGGCAAGTAACTGCAATGCTTAAATTAAAACAATTGGAGAAGGCTTTACAAAAGGCAGCACAGAGTCAACAACCTGATTTAAGTAATTTTAATTTTTTTTAAAATTGTTTAAACTTTTATTTTCTTTTATTTTTTAAATTTATTTTCTTTTAGTGCATCTAGTTTTGAGACATTTACGCAGTAATATGAGTGGATTAGAAGTTGAAATACTTTTAAGTAAAGCTCCACAGGCTTTAAGTATTTACCAGGTTTGTTTATTTAATTCTTAATTTTTTTCAAAATTTTTAGAGCGAAATTAGGGATGAAGCACCTGAACGTTTATTAGCTTTATACGAACAAAGTGATGATTATATTCGTCAAGCGCTTTTATATCTTAATAAAGCAGAACAGAGCAAAGCTGATGTTTTTGATTCTTCTAAGACTACAGAATTTTTATTGAATTCAGAAAAAGCATTGAAAAATATGAAAGAAATTCAAACAGCACAATTAATAGGAGAAAATGCACAATTAATTAATGAAAATGTTTTAAGGGAGGAAAAGGTTTTATTTTTTAAATTAAATAATTTGTGGGAAATTAAATTTTTTAGTAAATCAAAAGGTTAATTAATATTTTAAAAATGGTTAGGGCATTTAAATGTTATTCTGGAGAAAAACACTTCTTTTAGAATTATTTTTTTAAAATAAAATAATTAATTTAATTTAAATAGTTTGGTACTTCATTATCTCATTTATCTGTTCGTGATACTTTTATTTGGGCTGTAGAACATGATGAACTTGCAATAATTGATCAATTAAGAAAACAGCATAGATTAGTTGATAAACAGTTTATTTTTAATTTATTTTTTAATTTTATTTTAAAAATTAGGGTATTTCTTTGGACAATTGAAGGATTTGCTATTGCGGAAAAGTGGCAACAATTAGAACAATATGTACGCTCTAGAAAAAGTCCAATGGGATTTTTGGTTAATTAATTATTTAATTTTATTAGAATTCATTTTTTTAAATTTAAGCCAATAATTGAATTATGCACAAAAAATGGAAATAAAAATTTAGCAATGCGTTTTATGGATAAATTAACTAATTATGAAGAACAAGTTCGTGCTTATTTAATTATGAAGTTAGTTTATAATAATTTAATTTAAATTAATTTCAATTTTTAAGTGAAATAAAAAAAGCAGCAACTCTAGCAGCAGAAAAAGTTGATTTAATAATGCTTCAATTAATTAGAAGACGAGTACCTCCAACATCTCAACAATGGACTGAAGTGACAAAAATTATTGAAAATTTAGCTAGAAATAAATAAAAATATTAATTTAAATTATTTAACTAAAAAAATTAAATGAAAATATATTTATGTAGTTGTAAAAATAATTTGAAATAAAATGAATAAAAATAATATGTATTTGTTATTGTCTCATCTGATTTATTAAAAAAAAAAATACTTTTGTTATTATTTTATTTCCTCTTAAATATTTTATTAAAGCAATAATGTTGTTAAATATAAAAATACATTAAAAACTTAAAATATACAAGAAATTAAGGTGTTATTGAGGGATTACCAACTCATGTTATTTTATCATTAAATATTTGTTTAATGTTTTAAAAATTCAAAATTGAGGAAATAAATTTATTTTTTTATATATTCATCTATGTAGTAAGCATTAAAGTAAAACAAAAAAAAAAGTAAATGTTGCTGCGTGTTTAAGGTTTCTCGTGTTTTTATGTAATAAAATTGTTTTTCGAATTATCTAAAGTTGTTCGTATAAAAGCAGTATTGAATTTAAAGTAAATAAGCATTCTCCACATTTAAATATTTTATTTTAATAATTTCTTCTAATAAAATAAATATTTAAATATAAGATCAAACAATGATCACTACATAAATCCTCTATCTCATTTTTTAATTATTTAAATTATCTGAATTTAGTGAATGATTTTGGTGGTTTTCCTTTTATCCTGATTATAAAAAGCACATTTTTTCTTGTATTAAAATACAGAACCTAAACCATAACAGAAAATAATAGCTAAAGATTGGATATGTTCGATACATTCTAAATCGGGACTCTAAACCACTTAACTATTCTTATCCATGATTAATTTAGTCTTTTATGTTTTAATTATTTATTTTAAGAAATAAATGAATAAAATAATTAATTTATTTTATTTTGTAATATTATTACAATTTTCTTCACTACTTTCTTCTGTCCATGCTGGTCCAAGCTTTGAAATACCCAAAGAATTGGGTTATCTATCCTATGAGGAAATAGCTGAACTTTTAGAAAATTTAAAATTACTTGCAGAGATGGGAATTAAATTAACTAAAGAACAATTAATTAAAAAGGCAAAAGAAGTAGAAAGTATTAATAATGCTACTAAAGGATTATGGGAAGCAAAATTAACTTTTCAACATTTATTACCAATAGAATATCAACAAGCACTTTGTGGTACATTACCACCTGATTATTATCCAGAAGAGCCTACAACTACTACAATATCTTATGAACCTTATGGTGATGATGGTAGTGACGATGATAATGAATATAAAAGAGATAAAAGACAAGCATGTACATATAAAACAGACTTTGATGTTAGAACCAAATGGCCTAAATGTGTTTCATTTATTAATAATGTTGTTAATCAAGGACAGTGTGGAAGTTGTTGGGCAGTTTCTTCAGCTTCTGCTTTCTCTGATTGTTATTGTATTGAACGAGCAAAGAAAGGGTTGGATACACCTTTAACTCCTTCCAATACATTCTCTGCTTTGGATGTCCTTACTTGTGCAGCAACTAATGGGTGTAAAGGTAATCGACATAACAACGCTTTTAACTATATGAGACGATCTGGAGTTTGTACTGGAACGGATTATACAAAACAAAATGGATGTAAACCATATCCATTCCCACCATCTGGTAAATTACAAGTAGCACCAGCATGTAGTAATAAATGTACTAATACACGATGGGGAGTATCCTATCCAAATGATAAAAAATTTGGTTTGTTTTTTGGAAAACTTTTAAAAATTAAATAAAAAATTTTTTCAGTGAAAACTACAGGAACATTTAGTGGCGAACAGAAAATTATAGCCCAACTTCAAGCATCCGGTCCAGTAGTTGCTGGTTTTTCTGCATATAGTGATTTTATGACATACAAAACTGGAATTTATTATGTAATTTTTAATTAATTTTGATTTTTAAATATTTTTAAAGAAAGCTCAAGGTGTTAAATTTGAATCAGGACATGCTGTAGTTATTATTGGATACGGTACTCGAACATGTGGAAATGTGAAAACTCCCTATTGGATTATTAGAAATTCATGGGGTACTGGTTGGGGTGAAGGAGGTTTTGTTAAATTCCTTCGTGGAAGGAATGAATGTGGAATAGAAGGAGATATTGCTTATGGAATTCCAAATGTTTAAAGGAAAAAATATACAATGTAAATATAAATATGTTAAATAAATAAATAATATATGTAAAAAATAAAAATTAATAAATATTTTTAATTATTTTTTATTTCAAAATATTAATTATTCTCTGTTAAAAAATATTTAAATTAATTAAAATAAAAAAAAATGAATAGGCTTTCTAATGAACCTAAAATAAAATTTTAAATTTACCGAAAAAATATTAAATATTTTTTTAATCTAAATAACCGAAAAATACGACCAACATTATTTATTACAAGCAATTTAAGACCTTTTGTCCAAAAAAGATGAACAGCATTGCTTGCCTGAAAAGAAGCAATTTGTGTCCCATTTTGCATATAAATGGGAACTATTGAAGCATTTGGTGATTTACTAGGTATTGAAATTGCTAAAAATAAGAAAAATTTAAATTTGAAATGTATTTTAAGAAGAAAAATAAAAGTTAAAATTAAATTATTGTAAAATTTATGATTGGAAGTTTTATTTACACAATCCATCAAAAAAACCTCAATAAATCGTTTACATAAATTGAGGACGCGAAGAATGAGGACTAACAATTAGGCGCATAATATTGTGGCGTCATTATAGATCATAATTCTGATATTTAAAAATCAGAATTCTGATAAGAAGGCCGAAAAGAGGCGATTTAAAACTGGATTTTATCTAATTAAAATCAGAATTCTGATGATTTCCAAATATCAGAATTCTGATTTTATAATGACGTCGTAAATATCGCGCCGAATTGCCTATTCTCAGTGTCGCAACACCAAATTGAGTTTATTGAATTTTTGATTTTCGAGGACCTGCAACTTGATTAGACATAATTATCTATGAGCGAATTCGACTCAATTCTTCACAGGTTGCCGACTGCTACTAAATCAAGAACGATTTAAATAAAAAAGAAAATGGATATTAAAATATAATTCAATATTTCTTAAACATTTTTAAAATAAAAATAATAATGGTTTTTATGATATTTGAAAATGTTTTTTTTTTTGATTAGTTAATTTATCTTTTGATTTATTTAAATATTTTTTTTTCTCAACATTTAAATAATAATAAATATTTTTAATTATTAAATTATTTTATTGTTTAACATTCAAAGAAAAAGTGTGACTTTTCTAAATTATTTCATCATTAAATTTAATGTTTTTTAAGAATAAAAATTAAATTTATTTATTTTAATTTATTTATTTTTCTAAAAAGATTGAAAAATTAAAAATAAATAAATAAAATGTTTTTTTGTTACGTGTTTAAAAGTTTTTTTTTAGTATTTTTATATAATAAAAATATTCATCAAAATAAATAAACTTTTTTTTTTTTTAAATTGAATATATAAAAGCAACAATAAATAAATTAAATAAAAATATTCTTAAAAACATTTTTAATATATTAAATATATATATTTTATTTAAATTATATTTATTTAATAAATTTATTAAAAATATAAGCAAATTATTTAAATATTTAGTATTTATTTATTTAAATTATTTAAAGTTTGTTAATGCATTCCTTTTTTGAAGTTTTTTTTTTTTTAATAAAAAAATTTTTTCGGTTCTATTTATCTTTTCTCGAAAAATTAAATCGAAAATAAATAATACAATTTTTAGACTAAAAATTGGATTATTTATAATTTTAAAAATTAAAAATTTTCTTTTTCTTTTAATTTTCCCTCTTTTTTTAGCAAATAATTAAATGAATAAAATAAATATTTTATTTGCATTATTATTAATCTTTCAATTAACTTCAAATATTATTTGTGATGATTTACTTAATATATTAAATAATACACTCTGTCGTTTACTTGGTATTTGTCTACAAAATTTAATAAAATTTTTGGAAAATATATTAAATGGATTTCCTGAATTAATTGGTATAATAACACCTAAAGAACTTGGAGAAACAATATTATTAATTAATGATAAATTAGGAATTAAAATAACTGACCAATTACTTAAAACATTATTAGGTGAAATAATTAATATAAATAAATTAAATGAAGGAAGATGGATAGCAACTTTATCTTATTATTATCTTTTACCTGATGAATATCAAAAAAGATTATGTGGAGTAATAAGACCAAATAATAATAATGAAGAAAATAATAATAAAATAAATAAAAGAGAAATATTATTATTAAAAAATATTAATAAAAGACAAATTAAACAACAACAATGTACATATAAAACAGAATTTGATGTTAGAGACATTTGGCCAGAATGTAACAATTTTTTTAATAATGTAGTAAATCAAGGGCAATGTGGAAGTTGTTGGGCTATATCAACAGCTGCTGCATTTACAGAATGTCGTTGTATTGAACGATTAAAGAATGGGGAAAATACAGAATTTAATGCAGAAAATACATTCTCTGCTTTGGATGTACTTTCTTGTTCAAGAAGTTTAGGCTGTAAAGGTGGTTGGCCTCATGAAGCTTTTCAATGGATGAAAAATAATGGAATATGTACAGGAACTGATAAAACAAAAGGGAATGGATGTAAACCTTACCCTTTTGAACCATATAAAATAGTTTATACACCAACATGTTCTTCTTCTTGTACATCTGGAGAATATGGAAAATCATATAAAGATGATAAACATTATGGTTTATTTTTTAAATTAAAAATTGAAATAGAGTAAGGTTTATGTTTTTTCAATTAAATTTAATTAAAAAAGAGTTATTTTTTTTTTATTAAAAAATTATTTTTAAAAATTTTCCAGTTGGAGAAACAGATAAATTAAATGGAGAAGAAGCCATTATAGAACAACTTAAATCAACTGGACCTGTAACTGTTTGTTTTGATGTATATTCTGATTTTAATGGATATAAAACTGGAGTTTATTTTGTATTTTTTAATTTAATTTTTATATTAATTATTTTTTTTTTTAAGAAAACAGCAGGTGCAGTAAAGAAAGGAGCACATGCTGTAGTTATTGTTGGTTACGGTACTCAAGATTGTGAGGGAAAAGAAATAAAATATTGGATAATTAGAAATTCATGGGGTAAAAATTGGGGTGAAGAAGGTTTTGTTAAATTTCGTAGAGGAGAAAATGAATGTAGAATTGAAGAAAATGGAGCTTATGCAATACCTTAATTCTAAATAAAAATAATAAAAATTAAATTTTTAAATAAATAAAAATTGTGGAAAATAAATGTGTTAATATTTAATTATTATTTTTTTTTTTATAAAAGGTAAAGAAAGTTGAAATTTTATTTTATTAAGTTGTAATTATCTATAATATAAAAGGACAAAACTTAAAATTAAAATATTTATATTTTAATTTCATTTATTTTAATTGTATTACTTTTTATTTAACATTTCTTTCCGGAAAGTTCTATACAAACATAATTATATATATATTTTCCGGAAAATTCTTCTTTTAATAATGAATAAAATAATTTAAAGTTTATTTAATAAATTTTCTAAAATCTTTCTAAAGAACTTTTCCGGAAAAAAAGTTTTAATAAACTTTAATGTAAACATTAAATATAGCATAAGTTAATATATTATTATAATATTTGTTTTTATATAATAAAATTAATTTTATTTAATTAAATTTATATTAAATAATAAAAATATATTTATTTAGAATATTTATTTATATATAAATTATTTTATTTGTTCTACTAATTAATTAATTATTTTTTAATTTCTTTAAATATTTAGTACATTAATTAATTTATTTTTCAATACAAAATCAATCAAGCGCATATTCCTCCACTACAAAAATGGCTACAACAAGGTTTTCCACCTGAACAACTTTTTCCACTGTCAATACATTTTGTACAAACTTTATTATAACAATAATAGTTATCACCACAACATTCACGTAAAGTTTCGATTTTTGGATCGCATGCTTTTCCAGGGTTTACACATTGCTGAGTTTGTTGATTTAAAACAATTATAGAGAAGATAATTAAAAGAAAAATTGATTGAAATTTTCCGATTGAATTGAAAAACATTTTTTAAAAATTTATTTATTATATCTATAATTATTTAAATTAAATTAAATATTAATTAAAAATAAATTTTGATTTTTTGTTAAATTAAAAAAAAAATAGTTTTTTTTTTTTGGTAAATAAAATATTTTTTAAAATATAAATGTTTGTAAAAAAGATTAAAAAATAAATTAAATTAATTATTTTATTTAATATTTAATTTAAAAAAAAAAATTAAATAAAAGATGAATTATTTTAAAATAATTAATTTAAATTTTTCTATTTTATACTAAATTAAATTGTACTGCTAAATAAATATATAATTTTTAATTAGATTAAAGAATTAAAATTTAATAAGTAAAGATTATTTATATAATATTTAATTTTTCAACATTAAATTTATTTATTTAAATATTTATTTATGTTTATTTAGGATTTATTTAAATAATTTTTAATTTATTAAATAATTAGAATAATTTTTAATTAATTAATATTTTAAATAATTTAAAATTTAATTAAATTTTTAATTATAATTAAATTTAATATTTTAAAAGTAATTTAAAAAAAACTAAAATTAATAAAATATTTTTTAATTTAATACTTGACTAAAACTCTTGAGGAAGAAAAAATAAATATTTAAATAAATTTTATTAATTAATTAAAAACAAAATCAAAACATTTAGACATAATTACGTAAGCAAAAATAGAAGAAAAAAAAAATAATTTTTTTAACAGTTGTTCTTTTTTTTTTTATTAAAAATTTTTTTTTTTGAAAATTAAAAAATTAAATTATTATTTTTAATTCAAATTAAAGTCCAAATTTTATTTTTTAATTATATTTATTTTTTTTTTAAATTAAATATTTTCTTTAATAAAAAAAAAATAATATTTATTAATCATTAAAAAATAATTAATTAAATTTAATTATTTTTTAAATAATATTTTTCTTCGTTTTATTTAAAAATTCTTTTCTGTGTAACATTTTTTAATATTTTTATTAATGCCCAAATTTAGTAAAATTAATATTTTATAGTGTTCATTTTTTTATTGCAAGGACAAACTAAAACCCTCCATTTTATTCAATAATTTTAAACTAAAATTATTAAGAATTTTTAAATTGATTTTTTTTTTATATTTATAAAGAAATTTAATTTTTTTTGTTTTAATTAAAATAATTATTATTTTTATTTAAATTAAAAAAAAAAATAATTAATTAAAAAAAATTTTTTTCAAACAACAATGCTTTAATTTCTCGCGTCTAAATAAACCTAATAAATATTTATTAAATTTTTTTTAATTTTGTACTTTTAACTTTTTCTTAATTTTTTTTAAAAATTTACTTATTTACTTCCCTTCAGTCATTTATTTTTTAGAAAAAAAAATCTAAACAATTTTTGTTTAGAACATTTGCCCTTTATCCCAGTCCAATCATTTTTCCATAAGAAAATCCCGTGCATTAAAAAAAAAATAAAATTTTAAAACAATTGTTTAAAGAATCAATTTTAAAGGAAAAAAAAGTTTATTGCTTTTATTAAAAGGTTAAAAAAATCAAAATTCAATATATTTATTGATTATTGAAGCTAAAATTCCGTTAGGTATTTTTTCTTTATACTGAAGAGAAACAGAATTGTATTTTCCGGATTCTTCTTTCCGGATTTACTTTTAAGTACTAACCTTAACCCTAAAGATCAACTTATTATTCATTTAAGTTTTTCTTCAAGTTCAAGTTTTTAAAGTTTTATTTTAAAAAGTTGATCTTCTGAATAGATTTATATAATAAATTAATAACAAATAATGTAATAATCTAATAATAAATTAGTAAATATTATAATATTGAAGGAATAACCATAAAACTTAAACTTGAAAAATTTTTTCTTTCTTTAAAGCTTAGTCAAAAGGTTTTCTCGATATTCAAACATTTTATATATATTTTTCTTTTCTTTATGTTCAATTATTTTTCTTTCTCTTTAAAAATATACTACTTACTATAATAACAGATTTTTGATTGCCTCACACACACACATACACACACTTTTGTTCATATTTTTACTGATTTTTATTTATTGAATAAAATGAATGTAGAGTTTATATCCCAATTCTTTTTAATATTTTATTTATTTATTAAAACAAATTTATGTCCAAAAAAATTTTTTTTTTGAACTTTAATTTTTTTTTGATTAATATAAAGTGTGTATAAATGTTCATAAACTGAAATTTTTAATTTTTTTAAAGCGCAGTATTTTTTTAAAAATACTTCACATATGTTTATTGACTATTTCTTCGTTTTAAAAACAACTGCTATTATTTTTTAAAGTTAAATAATAAATAAATATATTTTTCTTTATTTTTTAAATATATTTATTTAAATTAATTTTTAGAAAATTTTATTATTTTAATTAATTATTTAAATAAAATTCTAAAATGTTTTTTTTTTTTGATGATTTGCACCCATTTGAAAAAAGTCTATACTTAAGGAAATAATGTTGACAAAAAATTTCTAGGAAATATAGTCTTTTACAAATTTTATTTTACAGAACTTTATAAAAGAAGTTTTTTTATTAATTAAATAATTTTTTTTATAAAATTTTCCCTTTAATAATTTTTAAAAAATTAAATTAGATATTCTCTAATTTTACTAAAAAAAAATAGGAAATTCCTCCTGTTTAAAAAATTTTTTTTCTATTTCTGCATTTTGCAGAAATTTAAAATACAAAAATTATTTATTTTTTGTTATCTTTATTTAAAGAATTTATAAAGTTATTTTTAAAAAATTGTATATTATTTTAAGAAATTTTTAGGATCTTTCAAGTGCAGTAAAAGAGAAGACTAGAAAACAAACGTTTTGCAATTTAAATAATTTAGAAATATGTGTGTTTACAAATTTTAAAGATTATATTATTCGTCTGATATTTAAAGAAAAACCTTTAGATTTAATTTCTTTTAGATATTTTAGTGTGGTTTTTCTTGCCTTTTTTTTAAATAATTTTTCAACACGATTTCTTTTAAAAAATTTGAATTTTCAAATTTTGCTTATTTGATGACGGAACATTTTGTTTCTTTTTTGCAATTATTATATTTGCTTTTATGTCTGACCTGTGTTGAAAATTTAAAGGAGTTTCAGTTTTCCTTATAGGAGAAAAATGTTTTTTGTCTACGTTTACTTTACGTTTTTTAAATAATTTTTAATTTTTTAAGATCTTTCAATTTCAATTTATTTTATTAGATAACAACATTAGAAATAAATAATTAGAGAAATTCTTCAATTAATTAGCGAGTACATGGAGAACGCTCATGCCAAAACAGCAGAGGAATTGTTTCAGTTTTTTGGCACTGGACCTGATGGACTTTCTGAAAATCAAGTTGAAGAACTTCGGGATAAATATGGCTATAATGGTTTGAATTTATTATGGTTTTATTTTTGTTTTTTTCCTTTAGAAATGCCAGCTGAAGAGGGAAAAAAGCTCTGGGAGCTAATTCTTGAACAATTTGATGATCTCCTTGTTAAAATTCTTCTACTCGCCGCAATAATTTCTTTTGTATTTTTTAAATTTATTTTTATTTCTTTAATTTGGAAATAAATCATTTTAAAGTCTTATTATTAGAGCTTTACTCTGGGCTTAATTTATCCACTTGGACTTGTCACTATTTCTGAAAACCGGGAATCTTTTAAAATGTTTAAAAATAACTGGGACTTGACTTGTCAATGCTTGGGCTAATCTCTAGTTAATATTTTTTAGGTCCTCGCCCTATTTGAAGAACATGATGACCAAACTAGTGCTGTAACCGCTTTTGTGGAACCTTTTGTTATATTGCTCATTTTAATTGCGAATGCAACTGTTGGTGTTTGGCAGGTTATTTTTATTTATTTTTTAATACATTTAAAAATATTTTTTTGATCAAAAAGTATCTAAAAATAGGAAAATTTCTTTCTTAATGAATTTTAAATAAAACAATGTTTTTAAGGAAAGGAATGCTGAAAGTGCAATCGAAGCTCTTAAGGAATATGAACCTGAAATGGCTAAAGTAATTCGCTCAGGCAAACATGGGATTCAAATGATTCGAGCTAAGGAGCTTGTACCTGGTGATATTGTTGAAGTTTCAGGTTATTAATAATTTTTATATTTTTTTCTGATTAAAATCAAATTTTAACACATTAAAAATTTTTTTTTAGTTGGAGATAAAATCCCAGCAGATCTTCGCCTTGTCAAAATTTATTCGACAACAATCCGAATTGACCAATCCATACTTACTGGAGAATCAGTTTCTGTTATCAAAAATTTGGACACTGTCCCAGACCCAAGGGCTGTAAATCAGGACAAAAAGAATTGCCTTTTTTCGGTTTTTTTTCTTTAAATTTCTTTTTAATTTATTATTTTGTAGGGGACAAATGTTGCCTCTGGTAAAGCACGTGGAATTGTTTTTGGCACTGGGTTGTGTACAGAAATTGGAAAAATTCGGACAGAAATAACTGAAACTGAATCTGATAAGACTCCTTTACAGCAAAAGTTGGATGAATTTGGAGAACAACTTTCTAAGGTTTTTTTTTTCAATTTTTTTACTTGTAATTTTTATTTTCTTAAATTAGGTAATTTCGATTATTTGTATTGCTGTTTGGGCTATCAATATTGGACACTTTAATGATCCAGCACATGGTGGTAGTTGGTTAAAAGGAGCAATTTATTATTTCAAAATTGCTGTTGCCCTTGCAGTTGCAGCAATTCCAGAAGGACTTCCTGCAGTTATTACAACATGTTTAGCATTAGGAACACGTAGAATGGCAAAAAAGAATGCTATTGTTCGTTCCCTTCCTTCGGTCGAAACGCTGGGATGTACTTCAGTTATTTGCTCTGATAAAACTGGAACTTTAACAACAAATCAAATGTCCGTTTCGAAAATGTTTTTGGTGGAAGGTGCACGTGGAGATCAAATTAGTTTTAGGTTTTTTTATTTTTTTAAATATGATAAACGTCAAATTTAGTGAATATGCAATAACTGGTTCTACTTACGAGCCTCAAGGTCAAATTCTACATGATGGGATTCAAATAAACTGTGCCTCTGATGACCACAAAGCTTTAACTGAAATTGCTACAATTTGTTCGTTATGTAATGACTCTTCTGTTGACTATAATGAGGTTTTTTAAGAAATGTTATGGCGAAATTTTAAAGTGTAAATACCTGTCTATAAAAATGATTATCTTAAAAAGTCTTGGTCTTGATTATATTCCTGTACTTAATTAATTGACCTTTGCCATATTCTGGCAATAGATTTTAAGAAACATGTTGTCCAAAAATTATTAAGATTGGACTCAATTTTCGAAAAATCCCTACCTAATAAGCTATCTTTATTTATATTTTTTACTGAAATTTTTAATTTTTTCTTTGAATTACTAAAGTGCATTTCATCTATTAATTACAACTTTTTTCACAGACCAAACATGCTTATGAAAAAGTTGGCGAAGCTACTGAAACCGCGTTAGTTGTTCTTGTTGAAAAAATGAATGTTTATAATACTCCAAAAAGTGGCCTTTCTCCTCGTGACATTGGAAATGTCTGTAATCGAGTAATTCAACAAAAATGGCAAAAGGAATTTACTTTGGAATTTTCTCGCGACAGAAAGTCAATGTCTGTCTTTTGTGTTCCAACAGTTTCAAATTCTGGTGCTCGAATGTTTGTTAAGGTTTTTTTTAATTGGTTAGCTTTTATTATTTTTTTTTGCATTTAAAGGGTGCTCCAGAAGGTGTTCTTTCTCGTTGTTCACATGTTCGAATTGGAGACCAAAAAGTTCCTCTTACACCTGCGATGGCTCAGAAAATTGTAGCACAATGTGTCAAATATGGAACAGGTCGTGATACTCTTCGTTGTTTAGCTCTTGGAACTATTGATGAACCTCCCGCTCCAAATAAGTAAAAGGAAAAAAGTCTTTTTTTAAATTAATTTTATTGTTAGTATGAACTTGGAAGACTCCACTAAATTTGGCGAATATGAACGAAACATAACTTTTGTTGGTGTTGTTGGTATGTTGGACCCTCCACGTCAGGAAGTGGCCCTTTCTATTCGTGAATGCTTCCATGCCGGAATTCGTGTCATTATGATAACTGGAGACAATAAAAACACTGCTGAAGCTATAGGCCGAAGAATTGGCCTTTTTACTGAGGATGAGGACACAACGGGGTTGTCCTTTACTGGAAGGGAGTTTGATGATCTTTCGCCGGATCAGCAAAGTCAAGCATGCCTTCGAGCTAAGCTTTTTGCTCGTGTTGAACCTGCACATAAATCTAAGGTTTATTTAAATTAATTTTTTGGTTATTTGTAAAATGGAACGTTTTTACTATTTTAGTATATTATTGGACTTATAAAGGGTTTTCCTTTTTCATTTTAAGGACACATTTCGTCTAAAGTAAACCTTAACTCTTTTATTTTGTTTAGATTGTTGAATATCTTCAATCTCATGGAGAAATTACTGCGATGACAGGTGATGGTGTTAACGATGCACCTGCACTCAAAAAAGCTGAAATTGGTATTGCAATGGGTTCTGGTACTGCGGTAGCCAAAAGTGCTGCAGAAATGGTTTTAGCAGATGACAATTTTGCTACAATCGTAGCTGCTGTAGAAGAAGGACGTGCTATTTATAATAACATGAAACAATTTATTAGATATTTAATTTCTTCAAATATTGGTGAAGTTGTTTCAATATTTTTGGTAGCTGCACTTGGTAAATAAATTTTTTAAATTCTATTAATAAAGGATACTTGTCTCTTTAAAAAAAATTTTTAAAGGAATTCCGGAGGCTCTAATTCCTGTACAGCTACTTTGGGTCAATTTAGTAACCGATGGCCTTCCTGCTACGGCATTAGGCTTTAACCCGCCAGATTTGGATATTATGGATAGGCAACCTCGTTCAGCTTCTGAATCATTAATTTCTAAATGGTTATTCTTCCGTTACATGGCTATTGGAAGTTTGTTGATCTTTTTAAAATTTAATAGAATTGAATTAAATTGTTTTTTTTAATTAAAAAATTTATTTTCATTTATTTAGCTTATGTTGGATGTGCTACTGTTGCTGCTTCGATGTGGTGGTTTTGTGAGTTTTTTTATAAATTAATTTTGTTTTATTAATTCTTTAAAATTAAAGTACTTTATGAGGATGGCCCTCAAGTAAGTTATTATCAATTGACTCATTGGATGCGTTGTGAAATTGAACCAGAAAACTTTGATGATCTTGACTGTTCTGTATTTGTTGATAATCATCCTAATGCTATGGCACTTTCTGTTTTAGTAACGATTGAAATGTTGAATGCTGTGAACAGGTTATTATTATATTTTTTTGGTATTTTGTATTTGCGGACAACATTAAACTAACAAAAAATGTCAGAATTCTAATATTTTATTTTTAAAAATTGTCCTCAAGTATTATATTTTAAATTATTTAAATTTTTTCCTTTAAAGTCTCTCAGAAAATCAATCAATTCTTAAAATGCCTCCTTGGACAAATATTTGGCTCTGTGCAGCAATTGCTTTATCAATGTCCCTTCATTTCCTTATTCTATATGTTGATATTATGGCAACTATTTTCCAAATTACTCCTCTCAATTTTGTTGAATGGATGGCTGTATTAAAATTTTCTATACCAGTTATTTTGTTAGATGAAATTTTAAAATTTGTGGCACGGCGAATGGAAATGCATAGCGGTAAAAAGATGAAAAAGAAGCTTTAAAAATTTAAAAAAAAAAAAAATAAATATCTTTTTAAATGGATAATTATTTATATTTTAAAGGGAAAGGAAAAAAATATTAATTAAAAATAATATTTGGTTGTGGTGCTTATTAATAATATAACAAACAATTAATTTAATGCTTTTAAATAATTTAACAAATTAATATTACCCCTTATTTTAACCAAAACAAAAGGTGTAAAAAATTCTAAACTTGTTCTTTTTTCCTAAAATTGTTTTTTTTTAACAATTTTTGTAAGAAAAGATTTTATTTAATTTAAAGTTTATTATTCCTCTAATGTAAATTTAAGCAACTAAAAATTAATTCTTGTTTTTTTTTAATTTTTTGGGTTTGCTTGTAATTTAAAAATTTTGACTAATTTCCTTTGTTTAATGACCTCCTTTCTCTCTTAATTTTCTTTAATATTTCCTTAAAAAATTAAATAAGTTTAAAATTTAATTTTTTTTTTTTCAAAAACTCATTTAATGTACTTTCCCTTTATATTTAATTATATATTTTCCCTCAATAAAATATTTTTTTTTTAAATATTCGTTTACCCTCATAAATATATTTAATGACAAATAATTAATTATATTTTATATTTGCCCTAAAAATTATTATTTTTTTTTAAATTAAAATTAATTTATTCAAATTTTTAATTTTTATGTTTGCTTTTGCCATTTATTAATATTTTGCTTTTTTAACAGCATTATTAATTCAATTATTTCAAATAAATGGTTTGGCTTTAAATTTTATTTTTTAAAAAATTTTAATTAATTTACTTTAAAAATTTTTCAAATTTTTAAAAATTAGAAAATTAATTAAAATTTTTTTTTTCAGATTCTGATGACTTTAAAAAGAAGCAATGAGGCAATTAAATTAGGAAAACATTTAATGATTTATTTAAAAAATTATTTTTTTTAAATTATGTGTTTTGGGAAAAGATTAAAAATTTTTTCTTTGTTTAAAACACTTCCCTTTTAATTTTTTTTTCCTCTTTATTTTGTGCCTCAATTCAAAATTATAAACCAATTTATTTTATTTTTTTTTTAATTCTTATGTTAATTTAAAAAATTAATTTGGGAAAGTTTATAATAGTAAAACTATTGTTTTTTATATTTTTGTCGATATTCTCTATTCAATACTTTTTTTCCTTTTTTATAATAAATTGGTTGATTTTGGGAGTTTTTTTTTTTTGGATTTTTATCAAATTATTGTTTTAGAATGAAATTTAAAGAAAAATTTTTTTAAAGTATTTTTACAATTTTAACATAAATAACAATTAATTTTAATATACATAAAGTGTTTTTTTAAGAGAAATGTTAAATTTACATTTATTTTTATTATTTTTTTCTTTATAATATAATTTTTCCCCTTACTTACTCATTTTTTCTGTATTTTGTGCTTTTATATAATAAAAGTTTTTTTTACAGATAAAAAAAATTTGAAAATTAAATTAAAATTAATTATTAAAAATTTATTTATTTAAGAAAAAATATTTTTTTTTTCAAAATTTTTAAATGTTGAAATAAATGGAAAAGAGCTCTGATATTTAATGTTTTTTCAGCTCTTTTTTAAATAAAAAATCAGACTTCATCTTTAAATTTTAATTTCAATTAAACGTATATTTTAAATGTTGGCTTATATAAATTAATTTAATTAGAGATATAATTAACATAATTTATTTAATAAATTAAAATTAAATATTAAAAAGATTTGTTTGTATTAATAGCTGTTTTAAAAGGAAAAATGTTATAATTTAAAAAAAATTTTTTTTTTAAACGTTTAAATTTTTGGAACTTTTTTTTTCTTCAATGTTTGCTTAAATTATTTGAATATAAAAGTTTTTAATATTTTAAAACTTTTTTCAAGTTTTATTTAATTTTTTTTTCTTTAAAAAATTTTAATTTACTTAATATATAATTTTACATTTAAATTTATATTTAAATAAAAATGTTATTTTCTAAATTATTAATTATATTAATTTTTTTTAACTATTTTAATTGTAATTTGTCACAAGAAAAGTTTGATTGTAATAAAGAAACTACTGTAGCATTAAAGCAAGTATGCGAAAAACAGATGAAACGAATAAATTTAGGTGAAACTGCAGAGGTTTTCCAAAAATTAATTTTTAATTTTTATTATTTTAGAATAAAGACCCGAAATGTATGTTTTATTAGAAAATTTAATTATTTATAAAATATTTAATTATAATAGAGTTTTGTATTTGTCGTTATTTATTGAATATCTTATTGTTAGTTGAAAAGACTTTTGTGTGTGTGATCTGATTTTTGAATTATTTTTGGATTTTAGAATTTATTTTATAATATAGATTTAAAATAAAAAAACGAAATAAAGACGATTTTAAAGTTTTTATCTTATTCTCTCACTTTTCTTTCTTTTAAAAAACACTTTTTGTAAAAAATTTATATATTTGTCATTAATTAAATTTAAAAAGATTTGCCAAATGCAACAGAAGGTATATTACCTTCTAGACCAGAATTGGAATGCTTTGACCAAAAATGTATTTGTAATTATTATGGAGGTATTCAATTATTTAATAATTAATTAATATATTTTAATTAAGGAAAAATTAAAGGTTCAGATTGTATTCTTTCAAATGGACAAAAAGTCCAAAAAGCAATACGTAAAGAAATAAGAATGTTAACAGACAAAGAGAGAAATGATATTGTAAATTAAATTTATTTGATTAATTAAATTAATTTAAATTTAGTTTAATACAATTAAAGAAATGAAAAAAAGGGGAGATTATGATTATATTGCTTTAATACATAGACTTGCATTTGCTAATGGTGGAGCTCATTATGGCTGTGCTTTTTTTGGTTGGCACAGAGAATATATGAAAAGGTAATAAAGAAATGAAGGAGATAAACTTTTCCGGAAATGCTTCAGTGAATAAAAGTTATGTACAAAAAATCAAATGAAAAACACACAACACAATTAAATTATTAAAACACAAAAACTTTTTTGTGTTTTTTGATTTGTTGATGTTTTTTCAGTATAGTAAATTGTTTTTAATGTTCAATAATTTTAAAACATTGTTTGGGATTCTGTTATGAGAATTCCAAACATGGCTTTAATTCGATAAACCATACAATCTTCTTAATGGAAATCCTTTTTATAGCTTAAGTTGAAGAAGCATATTTTTGTTATTTTTATATGTATTTTATTTAAAATATAATTTTTTTTTTTTAAAAAGGTTTGAAATTTTACTTCGTAAAAATAACCCAACACTTGCTTTACCTTATTGGGATTCTACTTTAGATGGACGTTTACCAAATCCAGCAGATTCTATTTTATTTACAGAACAAGTTATTTTGATAATTTAAAAAAAATATTTTTTTTAATTTTTTTAGTTTTTGGGAACAACAAATTCTCAAGGTTATGTGACGACTGGACCTTTTACTCCTTGGAAAACAATTGAGGTCTATTTAATTTTTTTTTTAAAATAATTTTTATTTTAAGGGTGATCCTTATATTACAAGAAATGTTGGTGTTAAAGGTTCTTGCTTTACCGAATATGAGTAAATAAATATTTAATTTAAATAGTAAATACATTCATAACATAAGGTTTAAGACTATCGATTTAGGGCAACATAATTAATGCAACGATAAAACCTTTTTAATTTTATTAATTTTAACTATATTATATTCCCTTAATAATATTAACATTTATTTTTAAGTATTCAATGGACTCTTGCACAAACAAAAATAGAAGATGTTTTGACTTATACATCATCAAGGAGGGAATGTCCAGTTACACCAAAATGGAATTGGTTTGAGGTAATTAATTAATTAATTATAAGTTAAAAATATTTTTAAAGTTTGTTCATGGAAATCCACATTTATTTATTGGTGGAGATATGGCTACATTTATTCCTAATAAACCTGCAAATGATCCAATATTCTTTTTTTATCATTGTTTTGTTGATGCAGTTAATTAATTTTTATTTATTTAATGGAGAAAATCAATTTAGCTAAAATTAGTTCTTTCCCCTTTTTATCTTTAACTCCTAAATTGAGACCTGAATTTTCTAGTATGCTCGTTGAGTTCCTTTCAATTAACTTCTAAATTTTTGGAATTTAGGAATTACTTAAAGTTTGCCTTAGGGAAGGAATGGGGAACGTTAACTGTTCCTCTACTTTGTATATTTTAATAATTACCCTTAACATTTTAGGTATTTGAACTTTGGCGTCAAAAAGCTCAAAACCGTAATCAAAGATCTAATGATTATCCTGCTGATCTTGCTGTAAAATTTTTTTAAAAATAATTTTTAAAATTTATTTTTACTTTAAAGACTTGTGAATCAATTACTCATTTTAAAAATGCAAATATGACACAATTTAGTGTATAATTAAATTAAATATTTAATTTAACTATTTATTTAAGCCTTTAAAAAATTTGGATGGATTAAGGAATGAATATACTGATAATTTGTTTGAATATGCCCCCAGGCCTTCATGTACTTTAGAAAAGGAATGTGATTCAAAGTAAAAAGATAATTAAAATTTAATTAAAAGTTTTTATTTTTTGGGGAGTTTTTCGATAATTCTGACCTTCTTTAATTTTAATTAAAAAATTATTTATTTATTTTTATATTATTTTAGAAACAAAATTTTAATATCTTTCAAAAAAATAAATTATTTAAAAATCGGATTAGTCTTTTAAATAAAAAGAATTAATAAATATTTTTAGATATTTATTTTGTGATCGTTCACATTCTTTTCCACCTCTTTGTGTATCAAAAGTTCGTTTAGGAGGAAATTGTCAAGGATTTGTTAATGGTAAATTTTTTCTAATTTAAATTTATTTAAATAAATATTTAATTATTTGAGTTATTTTTAAATAAAATTTTTTTAATTGGAGGATTAAATAATTAATTTTTAAATAATAATAAAAAATAAAATTAAAAATTAATTTTTAAAAATTTAAATTTTATTAGGAGAAGATGTTTGTTTAAACAGTAATTGTGTTAATGGAACGTGTGTAGTAAATACGGTAATTAAAAAATACAGTAGTTCTCTAAAATAACCAAAGGGTTTATTTTTCCCTTTGAATAATATTATTTTAGAGGATTTAATTTAATTTAAATTAATTTTTTAATTTTCAGTAGAAAACAATTAGAATTTATGCTTAAAATGAAAATACATTAATAAAGGAATTATTATTAAATAATTAATAAATAAGTTTAAAATAACTGTAAAAATTTAATTAATTTTGTAAATAATAATTAATTTTATTTAATTCTTTTAATTAAAATTAAATTTAGCCTCAGGGCATGTTTAGAAAAATGAATAATTTTTTAAAATAAATTATTTTTTAGAGAAATTTTTTTGATTTTTTGGGAGGCTAAAAAAGAGGAAATTGTCTAGACTAAACAAACAATTTTTAATTTAATTTTTAAAATTAATTTATAGACAATCATATGCTTTAAATGTCTTGTTTAATTTACCTTCTGACTTTATAAGTTTTTTTAAATTTTCTTTAAACAAAAGAAGTGCATTCATTCATTAAATTCAATTCTTTTGTTAGAATATAAAATTGCCTTTAAAGACTCGTGAATATGCACGGGCAAAGGACAATATAAATTCTAAGTAAATTATGGAAATGTTTATAATATAAATTGAAGTAAGAATTTAATTTAAATTATTTACTTCACTAACCACCAATTAATATTTAATTTAAGTAAGAAAATATTTAAAAAGAAACTCAAGTGGCCCTTGGCTTTTGAAGATTTGAAAGAATATTAACCAAAAGAGTAAAAAATTACTTGGGTATTTTTAATCCCAAAAACAAGCAATTTTTAAATGTTTTGCTTATAATTCGATAAATTATTCTCTAGGAAATTACAAAAACCGTTTATTATTTATAAACCAATTAGCTAAAAATTTGACTGTTTTGAGTCACATTTCTATTCTTTTACACCGTTAATTGCCTAATAAAATATACAGTAGTTTCTACTACTGTAGAATAACTGTAAATGCTCTAAAATAGTTCCCATTACTTAGATAAGGGTTTGATAAAATATTTTAGTTCACATTACAAATAATAAAACCTCCATGTCAATTAAATTATTTTTAAAAAAAAATTTATTATTTAAAATAATCTTTTTAAATTTTAATTAAAATAAATATTTTAGTAAAATTTTTAAAATAAAAATTTATCAAAAAATGAAATTTTTATTTATTTTCATTTCATTTCTACTTTTCATTCTTTTATTAACTTTGATGGATATTGTGATGATACAAGTATATTAAAATTTAATTAAAAATATTATTATTATTTTCTATATTTTTTTAAGATAAAGTTTGGTATTCCGTAACTCAACTTAAAGAGAATATAAATGAAAATTCTGAATGGGTTAACGTTGGGAAAGATGAATATAATGGTGAATCTTTATATATTAAATGTACACCAAAATGTAGTAAACTTGGAAATGATTGTCTTAAACGTGAAGGTTGTGAATATAAAGGTAAACACGTATTTTCTAAAGAACAAGTTTGTAAATGTACAAAATGTGTTTAAAACAAAGAAAAAAAACAATTGTGTTGTTAAAAAATTAGTAAAAAAAGATTGCCTTCTATATTGTACAAATATTTTCTTTTTTAAATTTATTTCTGTTAAATATGCTTTATGTAAATTTAATTTTTAGGTAAAAATTATATTTAAAAAATTTATTTTTATTTTTTAAATTATTATATTTATTAATATATTTAAATAAATAATTAATTAATTATAGAAAAAGGGATTAAAATGTACAGTGTCTTTTGGAAATTAGCGGTAGTAAGGAAGGACATTTAATTTAAAAATAAAAGTAATTAATTGTTTAGATCCTTAAACCATATGGTTGTTTAATAATAGCTCCTTAAGGTAAATAACCGGTTGGCGGTCTACCTGTCCGCAAATAAAATTCGCTCTTTTCATTTTTCTCTTTGCATTTTTTGCGTTAAGCTTGCGATTATTTTTCCTTCTCCGCTACAGTACCTTTTGGCACTTGGAAAGGTTAGAGAAATTAAATTTAATTAATTAATTAAGTGAAAATATATTTATTTTTAAATAAATGATCAAAGATTATAAATTCGTCCTTTTATAAATATAAATATATAAATAATAGAATTTTTTTAAACATTTTCATTAACTTTCAATTCTGGATCCCATTTTTCGATGATGAAACATCTGATATTGAATCTTAGAAGTCTATTTGAAAATGTTGTCCCGAATTTATAATCTTTAGAGCGAATTTTATTTGCGGACAGGTAGACCGCCAACCGGTTATTTACCGCCCCTTAAATGTAAAATAAAATTATTTTTTCTTTAATTAAATAATCGAAATTTAAAAAAAACTTTTCTAGTTTTCTATTAAATACTTAAGAAATATTCTGATTTTTTTTTTAAAAATAAATATAAAAATTATTTAATGTAGCAATTATATCTTTAATTGTTTTATAAATCAAATAAATTAATTTTTAAAAATTTTTAAATTAAATTATTAATTAATAATAATTTATTTATTTAAAAAAATTAATATTTTAAATAATTTAGTTTATTGGTTAACTTTTAAATTATTTAAGTTAATTTAATTAAATATTTTTTAATAAATTAAAATAAAACTGAAGAGGTGTTAAGAGAAAAAATCTTTAATAAAATTTAATTTATTTTATTAAATTAAAAATAGATAGAAATATTAATATTTCAAAATTTTTTAAATAAGGAAAGGGGAGTATTTTTATAATATATTAACTAAACAGATATTAACATTTTTAAATAATGTATAAACAATTTAAGGGGTAAACAAAACTATAATTTTTGTGTTAACTATTTAAAGTTAAAATTTTAAATTTATTAAAGAATAATGTGTAAATAGTTAAAACATTCAAAATAATTTTTAAAAAATTTAATTTGGTTTAGTTACCCTTATAATTAATTTAAAATAAAAAAAAAAAAAATTAAATCCCACAAAATTTTTACTTTAAAAATAAAAAATAAAATAAAGAATAAATAAAATGTATTTAAAATAATTTAAAAAAAAAAGAATAAAACTTGAAAGGATTATAATTAATTTAACAGTTATAATATTTTTAAAATAAATAAAAAAAATAGGTTAAAAAGTAAAAAGGTTTCTTCTTCTTTAAAATAGAAAAATTCTCAATTTATTTTTTAAAATATTTATAGTATCAGAAATCCTTTTTATAACAATTATTTATTCCTTTAATTTTTAAAAATTCCGGAATATTTTCTAACCGGAAGGATTTCTGATTATAAATAAATAAATAAATAAATAATACTAATAATTAAAGGTAATATTAAAAAATAAAATTAAGAAAAAATATTAAAAACATAAATTTTTGAAAATTGTATTTTTGAAAAAAAAAAACATTTTGGTTGAAAAATATGTATGTAATAAAATTAAAAAAATTAAATTAAAAAAGAAAAGAAAATTTTAATAAAACTTTTACACTTCAAGTTAACGTTTCACGGCATAGAGGACAGTTTAAATTATTTTGATGTTGACTTAATATGTGCCCTTCAATCCATTCTTTTATACAATGATAATGAAAAATATGTCCACAATCATGTTTAACAATATAATCATTTTCTTTATAATCATTAAGACATATATTACATTCTAATTTGTTATTAGATAATGCTGTTTGATAATTAATTAATTTATTAGAAAGATTGTTTAATAAAGCTTCACGTAGTTTATTCTTAAAAAAATATTTAAAATAAATTTAATTTATAAATTTAATTAATTATTAATTAAAATTAAATTAAATAAATAAATTTTTATTATCAATTTAATTATATTTACAAAAAAAACTAAAAAAAAAAGTTTTTTTTAATTTAAATAATTAATTTACAAATAATTTAAATATTCTTTTAATTTTAAAAATAAAAAACCAAAAAATATATATTTTTAATATTTAATTTAATATATACTTGTATAAAATAATTAATTTCCTCTTCAACTTTCTCAATTTGTTCTAAACAAAAATGTTTATATCCATTTAATATTTCAACTATTCTGTTAGAATCGTTTTTTAAAGTAAAACTGATGTGGCTTTTAATGTTTTTTTTTAATACTGTAAAATTAATTTTTTTGCCTTTTCCTAAATAACTTTTTTTTTTCACTTTTTTCAAGGAAAATTATTGCAAAGTTACAATTATTATATGGACTTTTTACTCTGTGACCATTCCAAGATTTAAAATATTTATTTCTATGCTATGAAGATTTAAGTTTTTTTTTTAAATTAATTAATTTAATAAATAAATATTCTAATTATTATTTTTAAAATTAAAATATTATTTACTACTTTATTAAATAAAGGTTTATAAGATAAATTATAATCATTTTTCTACTGTTATAATTGTAGTAGTAGAAATTATTGGTAAAATTAAAATAAATAATAAAATAATATTTAATTTAATTAAAAAAGTCATTTTTTGCACTTTTCTTCTCTTAATTAAATTAATTAGTTATTAATGCTTCCAGCAATGCGTGGAAAAAATTAAAAAAAATTTTTTTATTTAAATTTTTTTTTAATTTAAAAAAACCTTTCGCAATTTAAATTTTGAATTTAATAAAAGAAATTTTAAATAAAAAAAAAAAAAAGTTTTAAATTAAACCGCAATTGTCGCAACACCGAAAAAGTACATAAATAATAATTTAAATAAAAGAAATTGTTTAAATATAAGAAAAATAATTTTAAAAAATTAAGGGAATTCTTTTTTAATTTCTCATGTGTTGAATTAAAATGGAAAAAATAAAATATTTTTTTTTCTTTAAATGTTTTTAATTTTTTTTTAAATTGTTAACATCAAGATATCTTCCCATTATGCCGACAATGTCCGCAACTATTTATCCGCAAGATTACAATATTTATTTTCTGCTTTGCGGATAAAAATTTGCGGACATTATTGGCATAATGGGAAAGTACCAAAATCAATTAAATAATATTTTTAATTCTTCTCATTAATCTTCGGAAAAACGGTTAACTTCTTCATTTTTTTTTCTTTCTTAGTTTCTTGAAAAGAATTTTCTCAAAGCTCTTCCTGAACGATTTAAAAAACTTGAATTGTTTGAATTCTTGTTTCTGCTGTTAAAAATTCTTCCAGGAGTAGCCAAAAATGTTAAAGCATTTGTTCTTCTGCTATGACTAGTATTTAAATTTTTTGATCTAGCTATTCTTTTTAACACATTGTCATTTATATCTGATAAACTTCTTCTTCGTTCTATTTGTCCATTAGAATCTACTAAATTATTTCCTACATTAGACATTGTTCTCATTGATTGATCATTAGGTGTTATATCAAAAGAATGTTCAGATTGTTGTAAAATATTTAGTTCTTCATCATCTAAATTTGTTTGAATTTTCTTTTGTTTTTGTTTTTTCTTTTTTTTATTTAATTTATTATTTTTTAAATAATTTTTTAAATCTTCTTCAAATTTCTAAATAAATTAATAAAAATAAAAATTAATTATTAAAAATAAACTTTTGGTTCTTTAAATAAATTAAATTCATTTTTATTTTCTTTTAAAAGAATATAAAATAATTTAATAAACAAAAATTCTTTTTTATTTTTTATATTATTTTTAATAAATTCATCTTTTTCTATTTTATCAGTTAATTTAATTTTCATTAGAGAAGCAATTCCATTAATTATCTAAATAATTATTTTTTAAATAAAATAATTATTTATTACTTGTTCTTCTTCAAGTTGGTTAATAAATTCATTTGTAAAATCATACAACTTCTTTAAAAATTAATTTAATTAAAAATTAATTTAATTAATTTAATTAAAAATTAATTAATTACCTTATTAATATTATAAGCATTATCAATAATTTCTTCTACAATATTTAAAGTTTCTTTTTCAGTTATTTCCTTTATAAAAAATTAAATTTTTAATTTAAAAAAAAAATATTTAATTACTTTTGGTAATTCATTTGTTAAAATATCAATCATTTCCTTATAATGTTCTTTGTTATAATTTTCAAGTATAATTTCCTGATCATATTGGCTATTTTGTCCATTTTCTATCATTGCATTTAAAATTATTGGAAAAATAATTAAATTGACAAAAAATAATTTAATAATTGAAAAAAACATTTTTAAATGTTTTGAAACTTTAAAAAATATTTTTAAAATTAAATACGTTTAAAAAATAATTTTTGTTAAAATTAATATTTAATTAATTAAGAAAAGAAAATTAAAAATTAATTTTAAGTTAAAAAATTTAATATTAGTGTTAAAAATTTTTAACTATTTAAATATTAAAAATTTACTTCCTTAATTTAATCAATTAATGCATGCACTTGTTAAAAATTCTTCTCCCAATTTTTTTTTATTCCATTGTTAGGATTTAAAATTAATTTTTAAAAAAAAAAAAGAAATTAAAAGAAATGAAAAGAAAAATTTAAATAAAAAAAAATTAGGTGGGTGGAACTTTTAAATTTTTTAAAAATTGCTTCCGGCATTGATTTTTATTAATTAAATTAAATTTTCAATTATCGACTAAATTTTCCTTTTTAAAATTTAAATTTTATTTTCCTTTTAAATAATTAAAATTAATTAAGATTTAATTGAATAAACTTTAAATAAAAACTTATTTAATTAAAATAAATAAATAAAAAATTAAATAATTTTTTAAAAAATAATTTAGAAATAAATGTTTGGATAAATAATTTATTTTTTAATTTTTGTTTTCAAAAATTGATAAATAAATTAAATCCTATTTCTATAGTTCTAAAGATAAATAAATTATTTTTAAATTAATTCTAAAATTAATTAAAATAATTTAATTTAAATAATTTAATTTTTGTTTTTACTTCACCTTATAATTTCAAACTAACTTTTCTATAAGTTGGCCCTAAGGATCAACTCCGATTATTTGCTAATGGGGACCTTAAGTCTTCTTTAATAAAGCATTTATCAATTAATTCTTTTAAATTTCTTTTCAAAATATTTAGTCAAAATAATAATAAGTTGATCTTCAGGGTTAACCCCTAGAATAGTCCGTTTGGGCGCATAAAGTGTACCCCAATTTTTTTTTATTTACAGTATGAAAAGTATTTATAAAAAATCTAAAATTTATTTCTGAAACCATCTTCAAATAATAAAAGGGATGTTTAGAGTGAAAAAGGAAAAAAATTTTGTCAAAAAAAAATTTTATTTTAGAAGGGAATAGGTAAAAACATTTTTAATTATTTCTTTTATTAATAAAAACAATGAGTAAATAAATTTTAAAAAACATTTTTTAATAAATTATTAAATAATATTTGGTTAATCTAAAATATTTAAAATAAAAATTAAATACTATTTAACTATTTTTTTTTTAATTTAAAAAATTAAAATAATTAAATATTTTTTTAAAAATTAATTTCTCTACCCAAATTCTAATTTTTAAAAAATAAATAAAACAATTTTTAATGCAATAAATTTATTTTGTTAAATAAAAAGAATAAAAAAAAAAGAAAAGAAAATTTAAATAAATAATAAAAATAAATTAAAAAGTTAAATAAATTTATTTTTTTAAATTTTTTAAAAATATTTTGTGTAGAATAAAAAGAAAAAGGAAAAATTCGGGGTTCTTTTTATTTATTTAGCCACACTGTCCGCAAGTTTTTTCTGCAAGTTTTAATATTTTTTTCTCAAATTTATTATTATTTTTAGGTAAGAAAAAGATTTTCATTTTGAAACATTCTAACACAACACATAAAAAGCTGTTCACGGTGAACGTTTCCAACTTTTTAAATAATTTAGCGACGCATGTGTTTCATCAGAAATTTTAGCATTCATTTTAATTATAATTTATTTTAAAAAATATAAATTCAAGAAAAAATTCAAAAATATTTATATTATTAAAATAATTCTTTCTGCCCCCAAAATAATCTTTTTCTTATTTAAAAATAATACCTTTGAGCAAAAAAAAATATTAATAATACTTGCAGAAAAAACTTGCGGACAGCGCAGCCATATAATTAAAAAGAACCAAAATTCGGCTTTTATAGAAAATAAAAAAAAATTTTTTTTTTTTAAATTTGTTCTTTTAAAAATTATAAAATTTTTAAGACATCAATTTAAATAATATTTGATTTTTTTTAATTAAAATAATTGTCATCATAACCCAATTTTTCTTTTTTTTTCTCATCTTTTGATTTTTTAAGTAAATTTAAATTTTCAAGCTTTTTTTTTGAACTTTTTAAAATTCTTGCCGGAGTTCCTAAAATTCCTCCCGGTGTACTAAAAAATCTTCCTGGTGTACTAAAAATACTTTTTGGAGTAGTGGAATTTCTTCCTGGTGTATTAAAAATTCTTCCTGGAGTAGTAGAGCTTTCGAATAAATTTTGATTATCAGAAAATCTTTTTGATGTTCCAAATCTTTTACTTAAATTACTTAACGATTTTGTTATTCTATTAAAAAAAGATTTATTATTATTTTTTATTTCTTCTCGTTTAATATCTTTTATATCAGATAAACTTCTAGTTGGAATATCATCAATAATTCTTTCAATTATTCCTAAATCTGATTTACTTCTTGGTTGTTGATCATCTTTAATAAAATTATTATTACTAGATTGACCTATTTCTACTATTTCATTTATTTTTTCTTTTCCCTTTTCTTTTATACATTTTGGACAATTATTTTTTGTATTATTTTCATTACAATTATTTAAAACACATTCTTCATGTAAATAATGTCCACAATCATTAAAATTATAAATAGAATCTATTTCTAGTAAATCCATTTCTTTATTACATTCTGAACATTTTTTATTTAAAATTTTATTAAATTTTAAATGTTCTAATGCATTTAAAAAAATTGTAAAATCTTCAGAAAACTTCTTAAAAAAAAAATAAAAAAATTTTTTTTTTTTAATTTAACAAACTTTTGGATTTTTAAATAAATATTTATTTTGTTCATTTTCATTAATTACATTTACTAAACTTGTAAAAATATAATTAAAATTATTCTTTAAAAATTCTTTTTTTTGATTATTATTCATTTTGTTAACTTTTTCAATCATTTTATTTTTTTTTGTTTCATTTTCTTTACTTTTAATTTCAATAAAAGAATTAATTAATTTATTTATCTAAAATAATTTAATTTTATAAAAAAATTCATTTAAATTTATTTTTTCTTTATTTTTTTTTAAATTTCTTTTGGTAATTATTTATGTTTTATTATTTTATTTTTTTTTAAGAAAAGAAATTTTTAATTTTCCAAAATTAATAGAATGTTTAAAATTAATAAAAAAAACAAAAAAAAAAATAACAAAAATTTAAGAAAAACGTTTTGGTAATTATAAAATTATTTTATTTTTAAAAACTTTTTTTTTTAATTAATTTAAATTAAAATATATTACCTCTTCTTCATTAAGTTGATTAACAAAATTTATAGTAAATTCATCAATTTCCTGTATATAAAAAAAAATTTTTTTTTAATAATTAAATTAACTAATTAATTACCTTTACATAATTGTTATCAATAATAAGCTCATTCAAAATATTTAAAATATCATCTTCCATTATATCCTTTATAAATTTAAATTAAATTTTTAATTAAAATAATTTAAATTTTACATTTGCAATTTCATTTAGATGTTCTTCTTTTATAACTTTTTCTTTCATTGCATTTAAAATTGTTGAAAAAATAATTAAATTAAAGAAAAATAATTTAATAATTGGATAAAACATTTTTAAATATTTTTAAATATAAAAATAAAATTTGTTTTTAATTATTAAATAATTTTTATAAATAAAATTTTTTTTTAAATTATTTGTTTATATATATTTAATTAATAATTTAAATAAATAAATTATTAAAGATTAAATTTAAAAAATAAATTAATTATTAATATTAAGAAATATAATAAATTAACACAAAATAATTAAATTAAATAGAAGGTTATATGTAATGGGGGAACTCGGAACAAACACGGGAAAACGGGAAAATCGGCAGAACAAAAAACACGGGAAACCCGGGAAATTTCCATCCCTGGTATTTATGTTTGTCATTTAAAGTTGGACAATATACCTAATTATGGAGAAGTTATTGCATTATTTTTAGCTTTAATAAGAAAAAATATTAAACAAAGAAAAGCTATTTAATAAATGTTAAAATTATTAGGTCGGGAAAATTAAAAAAATTGAATTATACCCCTACATATTTTAATAATTTTTAAATTAAATAAATAAAATAATTAAATTGAAAATTAATTGTTAAATTTAAATTTTAAAAGGTTATTTAATTAAATAGTCAATTTAATTTAATTATTCAATAGCTATTTAAATACTAAAAAATTTAATTAATTTTTTACAATAATTTTACTTCCTTAATTTAAAAAATCTTTAACAATTGCACTATTCTTCTACCAATTATTTTTTTATTCCATTGTTTAGAAGGGGCATAAATTTAAATAAAGGATTTTTAAAAGAAAAAAAAGCTGCAGAAAAAAATTAAAAAGAAAATTTTTTTTTAATTAAGTGTGGGGGTGTATTAGGGAATAATGCAAGTGGGTGGTGAGACTTTAATTTTTAATTTTTAAAAATTTTCTTTCTACATTAATTTTAATTAAATTAAATTACTCTATTTTTGCAATTAATTTTAATTTTTAAAATTTAAATTTTATTTAATTTATTAAAAATTAATTTAATTTAAAATTAAACAATAGCTTTATTTTAAATAAAAATATTTATTTAATTAAAATATATAAAGAATTAAATAATAATTTTGGAAATAATTTTAAAAAAAAAATTAAAAATAAATAAAATAAATAAAATAAATATATATTTTATGTCAAATAATTTATTTAAAATCCAAATAAATTAAATTATTTTCCATCCCTAATATTTCTACATTTTGTTATCAAATTCTCCTTTTTTTCTCCTTCCCCTAAAAAGGTTATTTATACTACCTAAATTATATTTTATTTATTAAACAATATTTTAAGATTTTTTTGTTATTTCTCCTTTATTCCTGTATATTTCTTATTAATAAAATCTTTTATTAAAAAGATCGTTGAGATTAAGACTATATAGTTTAGATAAATTTATAATAAACAATTGAGGTATTTCAATAAATGTTTAGTTAATTAAATTAAGAACATCTTTTAAATTATTTAATATAACAATTATTTTGTTTTTATTTGATTTTAGCTTGGTAAATTGAACAGATTTACTAGTAACCAAATAAATCTTTGCAATTTTTCCAAATCAAATATCATAATTCATTTTTAAACTTTGGTTGGCAAACTTATTAAAATTGTTAAAGGTTTGGACGAGAAAAGTAAACAATTAATTATTTTTTAATTAATATTGTTTGAACAATATTGCTATTCTATAATGTTGAGAAATTATTTTTCGTTTATTAAAACATTTAAACCGACAAGAGGACAACATTTACCTCTGAAGGAAATTTATTTAATACAAGTAAAACTGTAAAATTCTTGGATTAATTTTATTGTTAAAATTCTATTTTTTTTTTTAAATTTTTAACTTTAATTTATTTATATATTTATTCTTTGTCAGTATTTTGTATATTTATTTTATGGCCATATTTAATGAATTTTATTTCAATAAAAATTAGCCCTCATAATAAATATTAATTTAAAATAAAAAACAAAATTCCCGAAATTTTTTTTTACTTTCAAATAAAAATTTAATTATAAATTGTATATTAAATAAATTAGAAAAAAAAGTACAAGAAATAATAATAAAAAAATTATATCCGTAAGAATTATAATAATTTAACAAAGAATTGGGAAAATACAAAAAAAAATATAAATGATAGAGGAAAGATAATAAAAGTGTTTCTTAAAAGAAGAATTTTTAATATATTTTTTAAAACATAAAATAAAAAATTTAATTATTGATTTTCGAGAATTATCAAAAATTTTGAAATTTAGATTTTTGTGAATTGAAAATTCTCTTTAAAAATTAGTAGGATTAAGGTAAAAATAAATTATGAATCCGTTGTTCAATTAATTGTTGATTAAAATTTCCATTTCCTTGAGTGACTTGATAACTTTTGATCAATGAACGACAAGTTGGACATTTAAACATGCTATTTGCGTTTATTTTACTGCTTAAATCAAGCATATCATCATCATTTAAATTAGTAACATTATTTAAATTATCATCACTTACGAAATTAGTTAAATTTTTTAATATGCAGCTAAAATGGAAATAATGGTTGCAACCAAGTTTAACAATATCAGATTTTTTAACAAATAATTTCTAAATACGGTTTGTCAGAAATTCATTACATGTTGTAACGTGTTTTCATTCTATGTATAAATGGCACTTTCCAGTTATGGGGCCGCACATTTATTTTTTTTAAAGTATTGAAAATGGTTAATACACTTAACAAGGTGGCATAAATGTAACTATCTGCTCTAAAACAGTATCGAATGTGTCCAATTCTCTATTTTTGCATTCCTCACGCCAAAGAAACTTGCATAGATACGAGTCTAATATCTGTCTATGTGTCCCATGTTGTTTAGGTGGAAAAAATTACAAATAAAGGAAAATAGCTACGAATCGAATTAGACAAAAATGATCGAGATTGGATAAATTTTATAGTTAAAAGGTTAATTTTAATTTATGTGATTACCGAGGCTGCACATAATTATTTGATTTATTATTTATTATAATAGATATTGATATTCTTAAATTTTAAATCGTTTTATTAAAAAAAATAAAAGTCAAACTCGAAAAAAAAATTTGGTTCCGTGTATGGCCCCAGGAAAGTATATCTTTGTCGAATTTTAAGAAATACTCAGTTAATATTAGTTTCTAATAATTATTACACATCAAATGAAAACACTTTCAATAATGAATTTTTGACAAACCCTAAACCATCCTTGCTTTTTATATTTATTAAGACATATTATACACGCTTCATTTTTCAGATCTTTTGAATATTCAATAATATATTTAGGCATACTTTCAATCATAAGTTGTGCTATTTTGAGCTAAAAATATATTTATAATTTTTAAATAAAATAAACATTTTAAGGTTTTACCTAAATAAAGAAAAAATTATGAAAATAAAATTAATTAAATAATTACCAATAAAAAAATTTTTTTTATTAATTAGGTGTTATCAAAAAAATATTTAAATAAAACTTACACGTGCAGCTATTGCCACACGAATTATAATTTCTGTTAAATCAGTATTTGTTGTTTCATTTCTTTTTAAATTACAACGAAGTATATATGTACCTACAATAACAATAATATCCTCAATATTCATTTCACTTATTTGTTGCATTCTTTCTGTTTGATTATCATTTCCATAAATTTTCAAAATTTTATCGAGAAATACATCCAACTAAATAATAATAAAATTTTTAATAAAAACTTTTAATTTTCATTAAAAAATTTTTATAGTTTATTTAATTTTAAAATAATAATTTTTTATTTAAGACTGAAAACGATTTTTAAAAAATTTAAATATTTATTTATTTATTTTTAAAAATCAATCTTCCCAGTCAACAAATTCTTGAATAAATTTCAAATTTTTTTTACCTTATTTTTTTCGTCACTTTGCATACTTTCATTGAAAATTCTATTAAGTTGTGCATCATCAAATGCTTCAATATAAGTTGAAGTAAATAAAATCAAAATAAAAGAAATTAATAATTTAATTAAAATTGACATTTTTTTCTAAGAATTTTAATTTAAAAAATGATATTATTTAAAAACAGTCTCAAATTTTATTTAATAATTACAGAAAAAATAAAAAAAACATTTTTTAACTTTTTTGAATATTTAAAAGATTATTTAAATAAATTAAATGTTAAGAAATATTATCTCTGGATTTTCTCTATTGTTTAAATAATTAATTTATAAATAGGTTTTAAGTGAAACATTTTATAAAATACAAGGGTTGATGTTAAGAAACGTCTACCCTATTGATCGAAAATAAAATATCAACATTAAAAATTCCAAAAGAAAATATTAAAAATAAAATGTAAAAGAAGACTTATTGCTTTTTAATAAACTCCTCTCGTTTAATGGTTTTTCTATAATAATTTAAGGTGATTGAATTTATTAGTGAATGAGTGTGATATTGACTTTAATAAAGCTTCTTAAATACTGCCAATTTAATTTAAAAAAATTTTTTTTTTCGCCCACTCTTGACTTTTTTCTTACATTGGGGAAACGATTTTAATAATTTTTTTTCACTCACCCATTTTCATTTACCCTCTCCATTGTCTATGGCCGGATGGAAATAAAAATTTATTTCCTTACAAATTTTTTTGCTTAAAATTTGGGCCCTAAAAAAATTTATTATTTCCAATTTATTCAATTTTCTTTATAAAAAAATGAACTCCTTAGCAATAGGGCTACCGAAAAATGGGCAATTGAAGAAAGGACATTAATAGGAAAGAAGGGTAATAAATATAGAAAAAATAAAATATTAATTAAAATAAACTTTATTAACTTAATTTTTAATTAAAATAAACATAAATAGTTGTGTTTTGTTTAGTTCATATATAAGGATTAATGTAAAAGGGGGAGGGGGTTGTTATTTTTATGCTAGGGCGAAATTTTGAGATTTTTTTGAAGAACTTTTCCAACCCAGCCGCCCTTTTCTTATTTACTAACTTTTTTTTGTTATCACAGCACTTTCTTACCCATTTTTCCGGTAACCATTTTAAAATAATATTTTAACAATTAAAACAATTAAAATCAAGTCAACCAAACAAGATTTAATTTTTTTTTGAAGTATATATAAAATTAAAATATTTAAAAAAATAAACAAAAATATAAAAAAATATTTAAACAAAAATAAAATTTTATTCAAAAAATAATTTATAACTAACGATTTATTTTTAAATAAATTAAAAAATAATTTTTAAAATTTTATCTTTTAAGGAAATTAAATAAAACATTAAATTATATTCTTTATTTACTATTTCTTTAATTTTTTCCTTTTCTCAAGTAATTCCCTCTTTAAAAAAAAATTAATTAATTAAATAAATTATTTAAATTTTTTTTTAAATTAAATTAAATAATTAATTTAAATAAATACTCTCCTTTATTTTTTAAATTTTAGTTTAGACTATAGAAATACAAATCAATTTTTAATTAAATTAATTCCAAAAAAAAGAATTAACCTGTTAATCAACTACATTTTTTATTAAATAAAATAATAAAAACAACAACAATATTAATAAATCTAAATAAACAAAATTAATTAATTAATTAAATTTTATAAAAGGAAAAAAAAATTTTTTTATCTTCACATTATTTGAAGAAAAAAAAATTATTAAAATTAAACATTTTTGTTTTATTTTAAATGAAGGTTCTTTTCCGTTATGTCGACAATTTTCTGCAAGTTTTTTTCCGCAAGTATTAATATTTATTTTCTCAAAAGGATTATTTTTTTTAAAGAAAAGGATTATTTTGGAGGTATATAAGTTTGTTTTACTAATATGTATATATAATGTTAAATTTCTTTCTTGTATTCAAATTTCTTTAAAATGAACTATAATTACAAAAAATTACTCATTGAAATTCCCGATGAAACCCATGTAACAAAATTCCTTAAAAAGTTGGAATTATTCACAATGAGCGATCTTGTAGTTGATGCTTTTGATGATATTTTAGAAAAATTTTTGATTTTATGCCCCCAAAATAAACTTTTTCTTTAAAAAAAATAATCCTTTTGAGAAAAAAAATATTAATACTTGAGGAAAAAAACTTGCAGAAAATTGTCGACATAACGGAAAAGAACCTTAAACTAATTAATTAAATTTAAAATAAATAAATATATTTATCTCTTCTTTTTATAAAATTTTTATTACCTTTTAATTTTTTTTTTTAAATTTTCCTTAATAAACAAAAGTACATGGAAACATTTTTTTTAATAAAGTTTATAATTTTTAAATAATTTTTTTTTTCAATTAATATTTTTAATTATAATTTCAAATAAAATTCCAGAAACTTTTTATTTTAAAAATAAAAATAGTTAACAATTTAAATAAATAAATAAGATAAGATAATGTATTTATTCTAATTATAACCCCTACTTTTTATATAACTCCATACTGAAGAAATGTTTTGGTCTAAAAAAAAATTATAATACCAAGGGGAATTAAAATAAATATTGAGTATATATCAGGGATGGGGGCACTCGGAAAAAATACGGGAACGGGAAAACGGGAAGCAAAAAAACACGGGAAATACGGGAAACGGGAACGGGAAATCTCCATCCCTGGTATATATGAAGAGTAAATATAAATATTAAATAATTTAATAAATAATTGTTTAATAATAAATAAGGAAATAATTTAAAAGGAAATTAAGGTTTAGAAATGTTTAAAAATATTTTTAATTTAATAATTTTTTTTTTTTTTATTCAAATTTTTTCGAAAAAAATTTTAATATTTTGAAACATTTATTTTTTTTAAAGGGGAAAACAGTTTTTTAAAATATTCTTTAATGAATATCAATATAAAATATTTTTTAAAATTACTTTCCAAAAATCATTTTTAATGATGATAACCATTCAAAGAGGAGGAACTACTCTCTCCATAATAAGAACCATGTACTCCATAAGAAGAATTACCTTCTCCATAATACTGACCAAATTGATTATTTTGATAATATTCTTCTTCGTTAGTAGATTGATTAGTAATTGATTTACCTAAATATAATTAAAAGAACATTAAATAATTTTTAATATTATTAAATTAATTACAAATAAATTTAATAAAAATATTGTTAAGTAAAGAAAAATATTTAAAACAAAAATTATAAACAATTCGAAAATATCTCTTTATTTTTTTAATAATAAATTATAATTATAAAGGTTAAAAAAATTAAATTAATTTTTTAAAAAGGCTCTCCTATTTTTAAAAAATTAAAAGGCTTTGGGTCTCTTTAAAAAAAAATTTTTTTTTAATTTAATTTATTTTTAAATAAAATTAAAAAATACAAAATAATTTTAAAAAATAATATAAAATTAATAAAACTTTAAAAAAAAAAACTTTTTATTTAATTTAAAATAATTAAACAAATTTTAAAAAATTATTTTAATATTATTATTTTTAAAAAAAATATTTGTTTATAATTACTTACCTATTTTTGTTTTAATACGTCTAAGAGGTATATCCTGTCCTCCATAAATTAAACTATCAACATTTGTTCTTTCATCCTTTAATTCTTTATTTTTATTTTCAATATTTCTTTTTTGTTCATTTATTTCAAGTCCCATTAATTTTGCAATAATATTAATTTCATTATTTGATGAAGAAGAAGAATTACTTGTTTCTCCATATTCATAATTATTATTATTATTAATTTCTTCATTAATTTGTTTAAAACATTTTGGACATTGTCCAATTGTCTCATACTTATTAATCCAATATTCAATTAAATCATTTTCCGCGAATAAATGTCCACAATTTAAATTAGCAATTCCATTTGTTGTAAACTTTTCAAGAATCATCATTGTAAGAGAAATTTTAAAATCTTGTTTTATATTCTAAAAAATATTAATTAAAAATTATTAAGCAAATAAACTCAAGTTTATTTTTCTTAAAATAAACTTACTTTAGGATTTTGGAATAAAACTTTGCTTTTTTTTCTTATTTCTCTTATATAAGTTTCCATATTATTTTTATATTTTTCTACTATATAATTAATTCTTCCTTCTTTAGTCATATTCTTTAAAGCTCTAAAATCCTCTTTATTTTTATAATTACTTAAAATTATTTGATCTATCTGTAAAAAAAAAAATAATTAAAATTTATTTGATTAATTTAACATTGACATTTAAAATTTTTTATATATTTTCTCTATTAATTCTCAACAATTTTTAAATTTTACCTTATAATTTATTAAAATATTTTATTTACCTCATTTTGATGTTCAATTAAATAATCAGCAAAAGATAATGCAAATTTTTGAAGAATTGGCTATTTAAAAATAATTATTTAAATTTAAATTTTTTTTTTATTCCTTACATATCCTATATGTTGTTCTTCATTTTGATTAATAGATTTTTTATTTTTATACATTGCATTTGAATTTTCCAATAAAAATAAAAATAAAATAAATAAAATAGAAGAAAACATTTAAAAGTTTTTTTCTTTCTTTAAATAATTAATTTTCTTAAAATAAAAATTATTTAAATAATTTTTGTTATAAATATTAGAGAATTTAATTTATTTTGATACATAAAACTCTTAATTAAATATATTATATTCTCTTCTACTTTTTAAAATTAATATCTTACCTTTATTTTTCAATTCTGGTTTACTTTAAAGTGACTTAAATAATTTTTTTGGACTCTTAATCATATTAGGACATATGTACTCTAAACAAATCTTTCCTTTGTTAAGCTCAATTTTATTGGCAGGAAATATTAAAACCCCCGCATTTTTTCCCTTTAATAAAATTTTATATGTGGGTGTACAAAGAATTTAAATTAAATAATGCGTGGGCTATAAATAATTCATTAAAAAGAATTAAATGCACTTTAATTTTTTTGCTAATTAATTTCCTAATTAATATTTTATAATTTTTTCCTAGCCAATTCCTCTTTGCTAAAATTTTTTTATTAAAAAAAAAACTTTTAAGAATATTCTCTTTAACATAAAATAATTTATTTTATTTTTAATATAATTAAATTTAAATAAATTTAAATTGTTTTTATCTATTTTATTTAAATATTTTTTCAATATAATTTCATGCATGTTTCTTAAAATAATCCTTTGGGGATTTTACATCAATTGTGTCATCACCTTCTTCCCAATCTAATAATTAACACCAAAAGTCAACAAGTTTTGTCAGCAAACAATTTTATGTTTTATAAAACAATCCTTTCATTTCCATTTATTTGTATTTTCAAAAATAAAATCTTTCCGGAAAACCATTATTATTTGCGGACAAAAATTGCGGACAATAAAATAACAATTTTTAAATTAATTCATTTAGAAAATAAATTGTAGTCAAAAAGAAATTTTTCAATTTTTAAAAATATAAATTTTCTAATCAATCAGTTGGAAAATAATGCAGAACTTTATGTGCTACTAAATACATTGGAAAAATCAAAAAATAATTAAAAAAATATTCGTTATTTTTTATAGAAATTTCTAAAATATGTGTATATTTTTAAATAATTAATTTGTTCAAACGTTTTGAAATTCTTTCAATTTTTGTTTTTTATTTTTAACTAATTTTTTAAACTTAAATATTTAATTAAATTTAAATACTTATTTAAAAAGTATTTTCTAATTGACTACTTCCACGTATTTAATAAAAAGAAATTAAAATTACTCTTAAGAAATTTTTTTCTCTTCAAAACTAACGTTCTTTCTCTTTTGTCTAACACATTTCGTTTTATTTAATAAATTATTAAATTTATTTTAAATTAAATTGAAAGTTATTTTTATTTAAAATAATTAGTAAAATTAAAGTATTTTAAATTTAAATTTCTCAAAATTTTGCTTAAAAATATAAAATTTTTAGTCTTAATAATACTCTTATAAATTAATATTAATTAAAAATAAAAAAATAAAAGTCCCAAAACTTTTTTAATTTTAAAATAAAAATTTTATTATAAATTGTGTTATAAATAAATTTAAAAAAAAATCATAAAAAATAAACAATAATAAAAAAATATATTCATTAACAAAATTGTGAAATGTTTAAAATATAGAAAAATATATAAATAATATAAAACCGATAAAAATATTTTTTTAAAAGAAGAATTTTAAATATAAAAAGTATAAATCCTTTAAAGAAAACTTCCGCAGAATTATCACAAATTTTTAAATTTAGATTTTATTTTTTTTTTATTACTTTCTTCATTGAAAATTATGTCAAATTTAAATTATAACAATCTGTAGAATTATTGATATTAGATAATTTATTTTTAAAACATGTGAAAATGTGAAGATGTTTTTTAAAAGAAGAATTTTTAATATATTTTTTAAAATATAAAATAATATATGGATATAATGATGAAAAAGAATTTAATTAATAATTTTCGAGAATTAACAATAAAAAATTTTCAAATTTAGATTTTTGGGAATTGAAAATCCTCGATTTAAAAATTGTTAAGAATTCCCAGGTTAGTCCAATCGACAAAATCCTTGAATATTTATTCATCAAAGTGGATTAGTAAAATAACAATCACGAATCCGTTGTACAATTGATTCTTGATTAAAATTTCTATTTCCTTGAGTGACTTGATAACTTTTGATTAATGAACGACAAATTGGACATTTAAATACATTATTTATATTTATTTGATCGATAAATTCATTTATTTCATTATCATTTAAATTATTATCAATATTAAAATTATTGTCATCTTTTACGAAACTAATTAAATTATTTATTATGCAGTCTAAATGAAAATAATGGTTGCAACCAAGTTTAACAATTTTATCAGATTTTTTAGGCAGTAATTTCTAAACACGATTTGTCAGAAATTTAGTACATATTAAATGTGTCCATTCTATGCATAATTACTATAAACGAATGTTATTGAATATTCCTAATAGTTCGATTAAAATATCTATCCTGAACATCTAAAAAAGATTAAGCTTGGGTGGAAAATTTGAATAAACAAATAATAAAGGTTAAATAAAATAGCTATGAATCGAATTAAACGAAAATGATCGAGATTGGATAAATTTTATAGTTAAAAGGTTAATTTTAATTTATGTGATTACCGAGGCTGCATATAATTATTTGACTTATTATTTATTATATTAATAGATTTTGATATTCTTTAAAATTTCTTTGTTTAAAAAAATAAAAGCCAGACTCAAAAAAATTTGATCCCGTTTATGGTCAGGAAAATATATCTTAGATAGTCATACTTTAAAAGAAATAATCAGTTAACATTCATTTCTAATAATTATAAGTAAGGTCAAATGAAAACACTTTCAATATTGAATTTCTGACAAACCTCAAACCATCCTTTCTTTTTAAATTCGTTAAAACATATTATACATTTTTCATTTTTCATATCATTTGAATATTCAATAATATATTTAGGAAAACTTTCAATCATAAGTTGTGCTATCATTAACTAAAAATATATTTATTATATTTTTATATAAAAAAAAATATTTTAAAGTTTTTTACCCAAAAAATTTAATAAAAGAATTCTTTTTATTAATTATCAAAAAAAAAAAAATATTTTTTAAATAAAACTTACACGTGCTGCAAATGCCGCATGAATTATTTCTTGCGTTATATCAGTATTTGTTGTTTCATTTCTTTTATAAGTGCAACGAAGTATATATGTACCTACAATAACAATAATTTCCTCAATATCCATTTTACTTATTTTATTCATTCTTATTCTTTGATTATTCCACCCATAAATTTTCAAAATGTTATCGAGAAATACATCTAACTAAATAATAATATTTTTAATAAAAAATTTTAATTTTTTATTATATTTTTCTAAAAGAAAAAATTTTTTTTTATTTTATATTCAATTTTAAAATTCTAATTTTTTAATTAAACTAAAACTGCTAATGATTTTTTAAAAAATTTAAATATTTATTTATTATTTTTAAAAATCAATCTTTCCAATCAACTAATTTTTGAATAAATTAAAAAAGTTTTTTTTTTTACCTTATCTTTTTCGTTACTTTGGAAACTTTCATTTGAAATTCTTTCAAGTTGTTCATTATCAAATGCATCAATATAAATTAAAGTAAAAGTACAATTAAAATAAAAGAAAATAATTTAATTAAAATTGACATTTTTTTTTCTAATAATTTTAATTTAAAAAATAAATAATATTATTTAAAAAAAGTCTAAAATTTTATTTACATAATTAATTTTGATAATTACAAGAATAAAAAAAATATTCTTTTTTGAATGTTTAAACGATTATTTAAATAATTAAATATTAAGAAATATTATTTGGAAATTGTTTAGGATTTTCTCTAGAGTTTAAATAATTAATTATATAAACAAGTTTTAAATGAAAATTTTATAAAAACCAATGGTAGTTGATCTACCCTATTAATCGAAAAATATCAACATTAAAAATTCAAAAGAAAATATGGGAACTATTTTTAAGAATTTACGGCTTATTTTTTAATACAATTCTTCTGTTTATGGTTTTTCTATTTAATAATTTAAGGTGATTGGATTTATTAGTAAATGAGTGTGATATTGACTTTAATAAAGCTTCTTAAATATTGCCAATTTATTTAAAAAATATTTTTTCGCCCACTCTCGAGTTCCCTCTTCCTTATATTCGGGCAATACACTTTTAAAATTTTTTTTCACTCACTCATTTTCACCTACACCCTCTTTGTTATATGGCCGGAAATGTTTGTAAATAAAAATTTATTTCTTATAATTTTTTTTGATTGACATTTGCAAGCCCTAAAAAATTGTTTATATATCTACTAATAGAGCTACCGGAAAAATAGGCATTGGAAGAAAGGACATTAATAGGAGAAAAGATTTTTAAAAAAATTTAAAATTAAGTGTATTTATGAACTTATTAAATAATATGTATTGCAATTATAAATTTACTTGTATTTTAATTTAAATTTATATAATAACTGCTGGAATTATGCCCCAGTTTTAATTATTTTCAAGTAATTTAAAATTTTATTTATAATTAAATAATTTATTTAAATAATTTTATTTCTTCAGAATTACGCATTGCTTTTGAATTTTCTGTTAAAAATAAAATTGAATAAAACATTTAAAGTTTTTTTTTTTAATAATTAATTTGCTTAAATAAAATTTAAATAATTTTTATTTAATTAAATATTAGGGAATTTAATTTAATTTTTTTCCTATAGTAACTAATTAAAATAGATTTTTTATCTTATTACATCCTTTTTACCTTTTAAATAATTTAATTAGTAACTTACCTTTATTTATCAACTCTGATTTACTTATATTTTTACTAGAGTTCGAACTTTATGAGATTCCGGGCCCGGTTACCCGGATTTTTTCCTCGCTACTACACCCGGGCCGGATTTTCCGGATAAATCCGGGTAACCCGGGTAGCCCGGAAAAACCGGGTTTTTTCAGACCCGGGCCCGGACCCGGGTTTTTAAATTAACAAAATAATAATTAAACTTGATTTACTTAATCAAAAAAAAAATAGTATTCGAAATCTACACCTATAGAAAAGCAACTAAAGCAATAATCAATATTTATAATTTATTTGTGATAATGCCTTTCAAAAAAATCAATTTTTCTGCCGTTTTAAGATTAAGTTTGCTTCTACTATAGTCGAATACACCACCAGCAACTTTGAACGATACTTCCTAGGAACACTCGTAGCTGGAATAGATAAATATTTTTTTGCTACATTACAAAGCTGAGGATATCGTTTAGCCCGATCTCCCAGATTAAACTCACTATTAGTAAAAGGTAAAGGTCATGTTTGTCATATATATGATATTAAGAAAGATATAAACGCGGCAGTAAGAAATCCTTTCTTTTAAGAACGCCAAAATGCACGAAAATGAAATTACTCTAAGCATCAAAAATGCAATAAAAGTAAGTGCCGGGCCCGGGTAAAATTATCCGGGCCCGGACACCCGGACTTTTTTCAAAATGCCGACCCGGGCCGGATTTTCCGGATAAATCCGGGTAACCCGGGTAGCCCGGAAAAACCGGGTTTTTTCAAAAACACCCGGATCCGGGCAACCGGGCCCGGAAAAACCCGGGCCGGTCCGGGTTCGAACTCTAATTTTTACACCAAATACTTTGAATTTGAGACTTCTTCAAAATGGTTTTTAATACAAATTAATTTTTAATTTTTTCCCCTACCCTAAAGGATTCCTTTTTACAATTGCCGGAAAAATCTTCTTAAAATAATCCATAGTTCCCAATTTTTAAAAAAATTATTGATAACTTTTTTTTTCAACAGAAATTTTTTTTAAATATTTTATTTCTTTAAAAATAATTAATTTAAAAAATTTTTTTTTTAAATTAATTCTTTATTAAGAATTATTTAACTTTTTAAAATTAATTTGCCCGATAATTTATTAAATTTACCATATTTTTATTTTTATTTAAATAATCTTTTAACATCTCTGTAGCTTTTTCAATACTATCCTATTAAAATAATTAATAATTAAAAAATAATTAAATTATTTACAGCTAAATGATTAGGAGTAGATTCAATTGCTAACTGTCCCGATAAAAATAAATAAAATATTTATTATTTGCGGACAAAAATTGCGGACAATAAAATAATTTTTAATTAGAAAAAATTATAGTTAAACATAAAGAAATTTTTTATTTTTAAAAATATAAATTTTCTAAGCATTCAATATTGGAAGATTATTTAGAACTCTATGTGCTACTATAAATACATTGAAAAAATTTTAAAAAATAATAAAAAGAAATATACGTTAATTTTATAGAAATTTCTTAATTTTAAATAATTAATTTGTTCATTTTACATTTTGGAATTCTTTTAATTGTTGTTTTTTATTTTTAATTAATTTTTTAAACTTAAATATTTAATTAAATTTAAATAATTATTTAAAAAATATTTTCTAATTGACTACCCCCACTTATTTAATAAAAAGAAATTAAAATTACTCTTAAGAAATTTTTTTCTCTTCAAAACTAACGTTCTTTCTCTTTTGTCTAACACATTTCTTTTTATTTAATAAATTATTAAATTTATTTTAAATTAAATTGAAAGTTTTCTTATTTAAAATAATTAGTAAAATTAAAGTATTTTAAATTTAAATTGCTCAAAATTTTGCTTAAAAATATAAAATTTTTTCTTAATAATACTCCTATAATTAATATTAATTTAAAATTAAAAATAAATAAAAGTCCCAAAACTTTTTTTAATTTTAAAATAAAAATTTGAAAGTAAAATGTGTCATAAATAAATTTTAAAAAAGCATAAAAAAATAAACAATATAAAACCGATAAAAGTATTTCTTTAAAAGAAGAATTCTAAATATAATTTATAAATCCTTTGAAGAAAAAATTTCGAGAATTATCACAAATTTTAAATTTTATTTTTTTTAATTATTTTTCAACAAATTATGTCAAATTTGAATTATATTAATCTGTAGAAATATTGAAGAACAATTTAATTAATCAAAAAAAAAAAAAAAAGAATTTAAAAAAATAGAAAATATGTATTAGTGTGTGAATATCCCCAAATTTTAATAATTAAAAAAAAAAAATAAATTCAACAATTTTTAATGCAAAATTTACTTTAAAAAAACTTTTAAATAAAATAACAGTAAGAAAAAAAAAGGAAAATTTAAATAAAATAATAAAAATAATTTTAGTTAGTTAAAAAAATTTTTTTTTTTGAAAATATTTTGTGTTAAATAAATAGAAAAAATAGCATTTTATAAAGAATAAAAAAATGTTTTTGTTTTAATTTGTTTTTTTTACGACTTAAACCTTTAATTGTCATCATAATCCAATCTTTTTTTTCTTTCTTTTGATTTTTTAATAATTAATCTTTGTTAAAAAATTTTTTAAAAAATTTTTTTGTTTTGCTGGTAAATTTTCCTGAATTGCTTGATAAACGAATATTAGAAGATCCAAAAGCTCTTGCGGGAGTAGCAATGATGTCTAATGAACCTTGATTATCAGTATAACTTGGTAAATAGCTAGTAGATCCTCCTGAATTGCCAAAATTTCTTCCGGGAGTAGCAGGGATGTTAAATGAACCTTGCTTACTAGTACTTGGATTGTTATACTTATCTTTACCTAAAGAATTTTAAATAGTAGAGTTTTCATGTTTTTTGTAATTTTTAGTATTTCTAATTTAAAGTAATAATAAATAAAAATTATAAACAATTCGAAAATATCTATTTTTTTTAATAATAAATTAAATTATAAAGGTTAAAAAAATTAAATTAATTTTTTAAAAAGAATAAAGGCTCTCCTATTTTTAAAAAATTAAAAGGCTTTGGGTCTCCTTTAAAAAAAAAAAGTTTTTTTTTAAATTTATTTTTATTTTTAAATAAAATTAAGAAATACAAAATAATTTTAAAAAATAATATAAACTTAATAAAACTTTTTAAAAAAAACTTTTTATTTAATTTAAAATAATTAAACAAATTTTAAAAATTATTTAAATATTATTATTATTTAAAAAAAAAAAATATTTTTTTATTTAATTACCTTTTCCTTTTCTACTATATTTATTAGTACCACAATTTATATCTACTACGTTACTTATTGTTAGTTGAGCTAATTTATCAATAATATTCTCCTTATTATTTGATGAATTATTATTGTAATTATTCTTACAGTTTGGACATATTTTAATTTTATTTCCAATCCATAGTTTAATAAGTCCTTGTAAACTAACTGTACAACCACAGGGTAACGTAACATTTCCACCATTTGATGATTTTTGTAAACGATTAATTGTCAAGAGAATATTAAAATTTGTGAGAGGTTTCTAAAAAAAAAGATAAATTATTTTTTAATTTATTTAATAAGAAATGATAATTCATTTAAAAAAGTTTTATTTTTGATATTAGCAAGCTTTAAAGAATTATACCGTTTAGATGAAAGTTAAACAAAACTTTGGATCGATTTAAGTTTAGAATGTTTGGTTTAGGTAAATTTACTGTTAAGGTTATTTATTTTTAAACAATTTATTGTTTGTTTTACCTAAACTCTTAAAAACATACCTCAGAATCTTTAAATAAAATTTGATCCATTTCTGTATTTATTTGTTTCAAATTCTTACTCAAAAAACATTCAAGTATTTCGGCTAAACGATTAATTCTTCCTTCTATAGTCATATTATTTAAAGCTATAAGTGAATTGGTATGTGCTTTAATTGCTAAATCAATCTAAAAATTTATAAATAAAAAAAAATTCATTTTTACTCCAAATACTTTGAATTTAAGCCTTTTCAAATTTTAATTTTTTCCCTTACCCCAAAAAAATTTTTTTTTATAATTGACGGAAAATCTTCTTAAAATAATTAATTTTTAAAAATTGGGAATTACTACTTTTTATTTTTTTTCATAAGAAATTTTTTTTTTAAATATTTTAAAAATAATTAATTTAAAAATTATTTTTTTTTTAAAGAAAATTAATTTCTTATTAAAAAATTATTTAAAATTAATTTGCCTAATAATTTATTAAATTTACCATATTTTGATTTTCCCTCAAATAATTTTTTAACATTTTTGTAGCCTTTACAATATTCTCCTATTAAAATAATTAATAATTACAATAATAATAAATTATTTACAGCTAAATGATTAGGAGTAGATTCATATTCTGAATATTCCTTTAAAAATAAAAGAAAAAATTAAAAAAGCTTTTTTTAATTAAAATTTAATTAAAATCTAAATTTTTTCCTATAATAACTTATTTGAAAATTAATTTTTCTATTTAATTACATACATTCTCTTTTACTTTTTAATTAATCTTATTAAGGAATATATATATTTTATAAAAAAAATATTTATTACCTGTTCATAAACATAAAGTTGCTTAAAATGTAAAATTATTTAATTTTAATTAATTTAATTATTACCTGCTGATTAGCATTATAAATAAGCCCATCCAAAATATTTAAAATATCATCTTCCATTATATCCTTTATAAATTTAAATTAAATTTTTAATTTAAATAATTTAATTTTACATCTACGAGTTCATAGTTTACACCTGTGCTTTCATCATTATAATTTCCCCAAGGCTGTGTTGCTTCCTGTTTTGCCAGTCTTTTTGCTTTTCTTGCTTCTTTACCAGTTACTCCTTTTATTATGCCATCTAACTGTTCTGGTCGCATTGCATTTAAAATTGTTGGAAAAATAATTAAATTAAAGAAAAATAATTTAATTATTGGATAAAACATTTTTAATTGTTTTTAAATCTAAAAATAAAATTTGTTTTTAATTATTAAATAATTTTAGGGAATTTTCCAAAAATTTTGATTATTTTTTTAAAATTAATTTAAAAAATAAGTCAAAGATTATGTTTTGGTTATTTTTTTAATTTATTTTAAAAAAGAATATTAACTTTAAGTTGAATATGAAATAATAAATCGAAAAATAAAAAATTAAGGTGAAGTCAACAAAAACTCACCCCAATTTTAATTTTTTAAATTAAAAATAAATATGAAAAATAAACTTTTATTTAATTAAATAATAGGAAATTTAATTTAATTTTTTCCCTATAGTAACTAATTAAAATAGATTTTTACCTTATTACATCCTTTTTACCTTTTAAATAATTTAATTATAGTAACTTACCTTTATTTTTCAACTCTGATTTACTTATAGACTTTAAAAGGACTTAAATACTATTTTTTAGACTTTTAATCATATGGGACACATGTATTAAACCAACCCACGTTTCCTTTGTTAGACCCCATTTTATTGGCAAGAAATATTAAAACCCCCGCATTTTTCCTTTAATAAAATTTTATATGTTGGTGTACAAAGAATTTAAATAAAATAATGCGTGGGATATAAATAATTCATTAAAAAGAATTAAATGCACTTTAATTTTTTTTCCTAATTAACTTCCTAATTAATAATTTATAATTTTTTCCTAGCCAATTCCTCTTTGCTAAAAAAATTTTTTTTATTAAAAAAAACTTCTAAGAATATTCTCTTTAATATAAAATAATTTATTTTATTTTTAATATAATTAAATTTAAATAAACTTAAATTGTTTTTATCTATTTTATTTAAATATTTTTTCAATATAATTTCATGCATGTTTCTTAAAATAATCCTTTGGTGACTTTACATTAATTGTGTCATCACCTTCTTCCCAATCTGCTGGACAAACTTGAAAAAAGAAAAAAAGAATTTAATTTAAAAATTTAATTTTAACCTTCCCCGTGTTCTTCAAAATATTTGAGAGCATTTAAAATACGAAGAGCTTCATCGACACTTCTTCCAATCGGTAAATCATTTACAAGAGTATGGCGAATTAATCCTTTTTGGTCAATTATGAAAAGTCCACTAAATAAAAAATAATAATATTATTATGTAGTAAATATTGGTAAACATAGACATATTTCCTGAATTAATTTAGGGATAATTTACAAAGAATTAAGAAAAAAGTCAAATAGTTTTGTCCGCAAGCAATTTTATAAAACAATCCTTTCATTTCAATTTATATTTTAAAAATAAAATCTTACCGCAATACCACATTATTATTTGCGGACAAAAATTGGAGACTTTGTGCTAGATAAAATATTACAGAAAAACAAATTTTGTTATACTGTGATGTTAAAATAATTTAAAGTTAATAGTTAAAAAAATAAAAAAAACAAACCGATATGGAATACCAGTAGATTTGTCCAAAACACCAAAATCAGTAGCAATTTGTTTATTATAATCACTAAGTATAGGTATATTCATTTTACCAAGACCTCCATCTTCACGTGAAGTATTCACCCAAGCCTTTTAATTAAATTTATATATATTTATTAAATAAAAAACCAAATGAGAAAAATGCGAATCACAAGAACAAGCAATTAATTCTGTTTCTTTTTTACGAAATTCGGCAGCTCTTTCACTGAAAGCAATTATCTTTAAAAAAAAATATTTTTAATTAAAAATTTATTCAAAAATAAACCTCTGTTGGGCAAACAAAAGTAAAATCGAGCTAAAATAAATTAATTTAAAATTGAAAATAATTGAATACCGGATAGAAGAAAAATATAAGCCATTTCCCAGCATATTGGTAATCTTAAAAAAAGTAATTAATTTAAAAAAACAGAAAATATAAGAATGAATGTAAATTAAAAAAACGTCAAGTGATATTGTTTTTAAACTTGCTGATCTAGAGATCTACTCAAATTAAAGGCTCATTAAATAGCTAATTTGTGTGTATCTACAGGATTAGTAAACGTAAAGAATGGCGCTCTCAGGTTTGGCACTATTGCCTTATTTTAAATCCGAGTGGTCAAATAAAAAGAAAATATTAAATTCATTTTATACCTGCTGATTTATCCTCATAAGCAATTGTTTTAATCTCTCCATCAACAACAGCTTTTCCCTATTTATATTGAAAATTAAAAATTGAAAAATTTAATTTAAGAAAACCATGAACTTCGGAACAACTCTTCCAGGCCCTAAAGGACGCTTATCTTCATCAAAACGAATTGCTGAAGCAGAAAAACAACGTTTAGAAAAGTTTGAAGAAGCGAGATTTAAAGCAGAAGAAAGTTTCGTGAAAGTAGAACGCTCCACCTTTTGAACAAAAAAAAAAATGAAAAAATTTAGAAAATAGAATTACAGTGCGCAAAATAGAAGGTAAAAAAGTAGTTGGCAACATTATATTTTAGAAAAATCTCTAAATAAAAATTAAAAGTAAATAAAAGCACTGATCATCTCTTCATTTAATTAGAAAACCAAAAGTTGATCAATCACATGCCAAGTTTTCTCAAATACTTTACTTAATCAGTCCACAATTTTTAAAAAATAATTCAATGAAGGTTGTTTATTAGTAATATTTAAAAGAAAATGCAAAATTAATATGTAAAATGGTTTGTATTTTTTAATGTATTTTTGCGTTTTACATAAAATTTTGGGAAAACACAAATAAATTAAAATATTGAAATGTTTAGACACTAAAAATGTTATTCATTAAAAAAAAATAACATCTTACTTTGTTCTACTATTTTTTTTTTTTTTAATATTATTTTAAAAATTTTTTTTTTTAAAAAGTGCAATATTTTCTGGCATTTAAATCTCTCACAACTGTTAATTTTAATTCATTTTAAAAATGTCGTTTTCAATTAAATTAAATATTATTTTATTATTTATTTTATTTTTGACAATAATCACTATTTTCTTTTCCTTTTATAATCTTTTCTTCCGATTTCGAAGTAATCGACTTTAAAATTTAATATCTCGAGTTTGAGTAATACGATTTTAATTTTGTAAATACATTTCATAGATTATAGTCTTAAGATTGTTCTGGAAATGTTGGAGGTTTATTTTTAAAGTTTAAAATTCTATATTTTTGTTCTATATTAGTAAAAAGGTCCAAGTATTTTTACTTTTTGTTTTCGAGAATTCTACACTACAAAAAATAAAATTGCTTCTAATTTAAGTTTAAAATGGTCAGAAAAAATTAAATGAAATAGATAATGTAAAATGGTTGGTTTTAATACGGTTTTATTATATTTTTATTTGGAATGTTTAATTGACAAACAGATCCTGAAAGATTTTTTACAAAATAATAATATTAGAAGGGATCCACACACTAAAACATTTAGAGGTTTGTTATAATTTTTCATTTATTTATTTATTTTAAATTTAGGGAACGATTTGGTTAAACTGTTACAAATAGAGACTGAAAAACATTCATTAAGCAAACTTGTAACAGTTGAAAGGTGCAAGTATTTTGTGCAGGATGTTTAAGGTTTTTTTTAATTTTCAAACAGAGGTTTTTCTGATTAAAAATCTTGAAAATGTTAATTCATGATGAGTCGCAAGAAATATAACATAAAAAAGAAAAAAAGATTCAAATTTTGGCGTAATGAAATGGAAAATGGAGTGATCCTGCTGTGATAGTACTCATATTTTTAGAGATATGTAATTTTATTAACACTAGCAAAAAAAGTATTTTAATAACCTAATTCAAAACATTTACATATGTTAATTAAGACAAATGGTCATTGTTAAAATATTTATTTATTTTATTTATTAAATTAAAATTATAATTTTTTAGTATGGTGAGATTATCGATAGAGTATTGGAAAAAAGTGGTATAAAGTTTGGGAATCATTCAAAAGCTATTAAAGCAGTATATAAAAATAATCGTAATTGGCTTTTTGACCTTCTAAAATCTCATAAAAATTTTTGTCTAACAAGGATTGAACAAATTGAAGCTGAAGTAATTCATAATGGTCAAGTAAGCTTTCCATTTTTTTGAATCGTAAATAAACAATAGTTCAATACAAAGGCACATAAAAAAACATGAAAATGTTATATTTTTTATTTAGTTTTTTTGTATTGTGCCTCCATAACAAAACATTCTATCATTAACCTAACCGTTCTTATTTTCTAAAATTGCTAATTAATTTTTAATTATATTTAGCTAAAAATTAAATATTTCAGGTACATTTACTTCAACCTTCATTAGAAAGTTTAGGGTTTTTACGCATTAATTTTGATAGGGCAATAACTGGTGAAAATAACGAATGTTCTATATGTAAATGCGAATACGAAGAAAATGATTATATTGTTCAACCTCCTTGTGGACATGTTTTTCATCAAATTATCTTTCCTCATCGTTATTTAATTTTTTTAAAATTAAAAATAAATCTATAAAAATTAAAAAGTAAAGAATTTTAAATGTTAGACAAAAGAGAGAGAGAGAGGTTTGATACATAAATTTCGTGCCATAAATAGCTTACGAAAATGGCAGTACGGAAGTGGCAGTACTGAAATGGGCTAATTTTTCCTCTCACATTTGATTTTTTCTTATTCTGATCTCTTAATTATTCCTTCCTTTTTTACTTTTGAATAAGTTAAGCTAATATTTTTTTTGAGATTTCAAACTTATTTTAGTTTTTATTTATCTTTTTGTTTTTAATTTATATTTTCCAACTTTTTTTTTAAATTAATTTATAACTGATATTAATGTATTTTTTTTATATTTTAAATTTGAAATGAACTCAACAACTAGTAAAATAGAAGATTCTGATCGTCTTTATTCAGAAACAAATGGGTCAGACAATGGAGAGACAGATTTAGATAGTGGAGATGAATGTTCTTCTCCTGAAACAAATAAAGGGTTTTTTATTTAATTATTTATTAATTCTTATTATTTTTTAGATCTCGAAGGAAGTTTAAGCATAGAACTCCGACGGAAACTGAACGACTTCACTTTCGTTTAATAAATGAAAGGGTTGTTAATGTATGGTTTTAAATTTATTATTTAAACTTTTCTTCATATAATCGTTAAATATTGTATTTTTAATAAATTTGAATTATTTTAAAAAATTATTTTTGCATTAGAATTTGTTAAATTTTTTCGAAAAAATTCAAAATTGAATAATTTATTTTTAAAGGATATTACTCTCGAAGCCTTATATAAACCTCATACTCTTACAGGTTTATTTAGTTTATTTAAAACAAATATTTTTTATTTAGTTCTTTGTTTACTTTGTGCTTACCTTATTTATGATGTTCTTTACAGAAAGTAATTTTATTTATTTATTTTATTAATAATTTTTTAAATTTTAAGGGAGCTTGGCTCAACGGATATTAATGTCTTTAGAGGACTTAAAGCATTGTTTATTCTTTTTCTTGTTATTAGGTATTTTTTAATTATTTTGTTTAAAAACAAAGTTAAGTCTAAATTTAAGTTTGTATTTTGATAATTATTTTCATTTTTAATGAAAATTTAGTTTTTAATTATTTTCTTTTCAAATTTTTCTCATTTTTTAAAGTGCAATGATCTTCCCAAATGGCCCTTTCATTCGTCCTCATCCAATTATTTGGCGTATTATTTTTGGTGTTAGCGTTCTCTATGCTTTATTATTACAATTTACTCTTTATCAAAGTTATGATGATGTTAAGGCTGTTCTTTCATGGATTGATCCTGTTGGTTTAAGTCATCGAAATTTAACTGAAAAGGTTTTTTTTATGAAATACTTAATTATTTTATTTTAAAGGAATATGCAATTAATTGTACAGATGTGTCCTTTTCTCGAATTTGGAGTCATTTAGACATTTTTGCTGTAGGGCATTTTCTTGGTTGGGCAATGAAGGCCTTAATGATTAGGCATACAATTGTTTGTTGGTATATTAGCATTTCTTGGGAACTTACTGAGGTTATTTTTGTTATTAAATTTTAAAAATTATTTTAATTTTTTAAAGTTAGTCTTTGCTCATTTACTTCCAAATTTTCAAGAATGTTGGTGGGATGCAATAATTTTGGACGTCTTAATTTGTAATGGACTTGGAATTCTTTTTGGAAATTGGGTATGCCGTTTTCTTGAAATGCGTCAATTCCATTGGGAAAGTATAAAGTTTGTTTAAATTTTTATTAATATTTTAATTTGTTTTTTTTCGTTATAAATTTAATCAGATAATTAAATTTTAATAGTATTTTTATTAAATAGAATAAATTAATATTTTTTATTTAAACATTTATTAATTTAATATTTATTTTTTTATAACCTACAAGAAAGTTTTTTGGATTTATTGTTATATACTTTTAATTTTTTAGAAATATTCGTACAATTCATGGAAAACTTCGTCGTGCAGTTCTTCAATTTACTCCAGAAAGTTGGATTACCGTTAATTGGTTAAAAGGGAGTGCTTTATCTACTACTAAAAATAAAAAAGAAGAAACACTTAATACTGCACAAAGCTTTACACCAGAAAATAAAAATAATTCATCAAAGATTTTAGAAAATAATAAAATATATATTTCTTCACCAACATCTCTTCGTTCAGCAGCAATAGTAGCTGCTGAGGCTAGAGGAAAGGTTTCAATATGGGCATCTACTTGGGCAGGTTTAAAACGTTGTATTGCTATTTATATGTTTATTATGATTTGGTTGGTAAGTATTTATTGTTTAAAATTAATTTAAATATTTTTTTTTAAAGGCAACAGAGCTAAACGTTTTCTTCTTAAAACATGTTTTGTCTGTTGATACATCACATCCTGTTGTTTTTTGGCATATAATTTTAATTTGTCTTATTTGTGCACCAACTATAAGGTTTTTTTATTAAATTAAATTTTTATTAAAAAATAAATATTTTTTTTAAAGACAATATTATATTTATGTAACTGATCCAAAAGTAAAAAGAATGGGAATGCAATGCTGGTATTTTTTTTTTAAATTTAATTAACTAAAAAAATATATTTTTTAAGGCTTTATGCTGTTATTTGTGCTTTAGAAGCCTCTATTTGTGTAAAATTTGGTCGTGAACAATTACCATCAGTAAAGCTTTGGTTAATTGGTCTATGGATTTCATTTTTGGTAATTTTAATTAATTTTATTATTTATTATTTTTTTAAGGCAATTGGTACAATATTCTGTGTTTGGATTTCAATTTGGTGGACAAAATATCAAATGCTTACTCAAGAAGTTGAAATTCGTGGTGGTGGTATTCGTGATTGTTATTTAGATTCTTCTAATGAAAATTTGGGTGCAATACAAGATGATGTTCATAAAAGAAGAAAAAAATTAAAAATTTGTTCTTCAGATGAGGTTTTATTAAAAAATTAAGTAAAAAATGAGATTAAATTAAATATTTTTGTTAAATATATTAAGAGAATTATTTTTTTTAAATCGACGAAAATTATTTGATATTATATCTCTCTTTCATTATCTTTTTTTTTTGTTTAGAGTTGTGTCATATTTTTGATTATTAATATTTATTTTTTGTTTGCTTTTTTGTTTTTTGTTAATTTGCTGCTTTAATATTTCTATTATTGAGTAAATTGTTAATTATTTTTTTTTTACTCAATTTTATAATTAAAAAATTAATTTTGATGCCAAATTATTTTTTTAAAAATTTTTGGAATTTTTTAAAAAATCATTTTAAAATAAGCTAAAGAAATTTTTAATTAAGTACAATTTAAATTTTATTTTTTTTTTAAATTTATTTTTATCTACTCAATATTTTTTTTGTTAATAAATATTCTTCTTCAAATAAATACAATTTTTTTAATTATTTTCAATATATTAGGAAACCCCAAAAAAATAATAATATTTTTTTTTGTTTTGAATATCACTTTTCTATTTTTTCTTTGCTCAATTTTTTTTTCATTATTCGAGACTAGTTCGACATTTATAAATTTTATAATCTGGATTAATATTTGAACTTTATTGATTTAACAATATAGACAATTAAATAAATTTTTTTTTATTTAATTAAATATTTGTTCTTTTTCTATGTATATGCATAAAATTTGTTTATTTTTTATCAACTTTACATATATATATATTTTTTTAATATTTTTAAAACAAATATATATATATTTTTATTAAACTTATCTTTTTATTTAATTTTTTTTCTATGCAATATGCAAAGAATTTTGATGCGTTCAATTTTTTTGGTACCAAAGAAAAGGTTTAAAATTAATTAATTTAATTTATTTTAATTTTTTAGATTATCAACACTTAATTTATTACTTTCTTTTATTTTAATTTCAATGATTGGATTTATTTTAATTCGTGATTGGTTAACAACAATTGAAAAGCTTCCACCCGGTGAAGGAAGGACGTGGGCGCCTGTTAAACAAAATACTTCTTTAAATAAAAAGACTAATGAGATTGGAAAAAATTTAGATAAAAAGGCAGTTTTGGTAGAGAAAAATAAATTAGGTTTTTTTTTTAATTTATTTTTAATTAAAAAATATGTTAATTTAATAAAAGGTCCAGGTGAAATGGGAGCAGGTGTACTTTTGATAGGAAAAGAAGCTGTTTTAGGCACTGCTGATATGAAAAAATGGTTTATGAATGTTGTTGCAAGGTATTATATTTAGAATTTTTTAACTTAAATTTTAAATATTTTAATTAAAAATTTAATTTAGTGATAAAATTTCTTTGGAACGTTCTTTGCCTGATGTACGTATTAATGAATGTAAATCAATTATTTATGATATTGAAAAATTACCTAAAGCATCTGTTGTTATTATTTTCACCGATGAAGCTTGGTCACCGTTATTGAGAACAGTACATTCTGTGATCAATAGAACACCTAAAATTTTGCTAGAAGAAGTTCTTTTGGTTGATGATTTTAGTCAAAGAGGTTTTATTCTATAAAAGGGTTATTTATATAACTTTCCGGAAAGATCAGAATTTTTCTCTTTTTTTTTAAATATTTTCGGAATATTTATTATTTACTTAAATATCAGAATTATTTTTAACCTTTCCGGAATTTCAAGTTATTTCTGGAAAAATCAGAATATAATTTAACATTTAATAGTATAGATGAACTTAAAAAGAAACTTGATGATTACATTAAAAGCTTTAATGGAATTGTACGGATTCACAGATTAAGGCAACGTAATGGATTAATTCGGGCTAAATTAAATGGAGCAAAGTTAGCACGTGGTGAAGTTGTTGTATTTTTGGACTCACATTGTGAGGCGAATATTGGATGGTCTGTTCTGAGAATTAATAAATTAAATTAAAAATGGTTATTAATTAAAGGCTTGAACCAATGCTTGCAAGAATAAAAGAGAAGAGAACAGCTATCGTTTGTCCATCAATTGACAATATTAATGCTGAAACTATGGGTATTATTTAATTTAGATTTATTTTTTTTATTTTCAGCCTATACTAGTGGCGGAGAAATAAGTTCAGTTGGTACATTTTTCTGGTCTCTACATTTTAGATGGGACCCAATACCTGACCGTGTGCGAAAAAAATTAAAGTCGAAAGCAGATCCAATCCCGTATTTTTTTTTAAATTAAATTTTTAGAATTAGTCTTTAGTTCACCAACAATGGCTGGTGGTTTATTAGCTGCTAATAGACAATACTTTCTTGCTGTTGGAGGTTATGATCCAGGAATGGATATTTGGGGAGGAGAAAACTTGGAAATTTCATTTAGGGTTGTTTAAATATTTCAGAATTATTTTTAAAACTTTCCGGAATAATCAGAATTATTTTTAATAATTCTCCGGAGGAGGTATATAAAGATACATTAAATTATTTGAATTATTAAAAATGATTTTTTTAATTTAAATTTAATCCTTTTATATTAAGGTTTGGATGTGTGGTGGTTCCATTGAATTTATTCCCTGCTCTCATGTTGGTCATATTTTTAGAAATGGTCATCCTTATAATATGACTGGCCCTGGTGGTAATAAAGATGTTCATGGTACAAATTCTAAAAGACTTGCTGAAGTTTGGATGGATGATTATAAAAGGCTATATTATTTACATAGAAAAGATTTACTTACTAAAAATGTTGGGGATTTGAGTGAAAGGATGGAATTAAAGGAAAAGTTAAAATGCAAGGATTTTAAGGTTAAATATTTAATTTTTTTTTAAATAAATATAAAAATTATATTATTTTTATTTTTTGTTTTATTTTAGTGGTATTTGGACAACGTTATTCCAGAAAAATTTATTCCAGATGAAGGTTAATTTTAAATAATTTTTTGAAAATATAATTAATTTCTTTTTTAGATGTACATGGATTTGGAGCAGTTAATTAAATAATTAATATTTTTAAAATAAATATTTAGAAATTGATTTTTTTAAATTTTATTTAGCTTTCAAATGTGGCTAGTCAACTATGTTTGGACACATTGCAAAAGGAAGAGAAGAAAGAATTTCCTTTGACTGTTTTTGCGGTTTCTATTTTATTTCTTTTAAATAATTCTGATTTATTATTTTACTTCAGAAAAATGTTTTAATTCTGATTGTTTTATCAAGTTTAAAATATTTCTGATTTTTCCGGAAAACTTAAAATTCTCAATTTTTTAAAATAATTCTGATTTTCTATTTAAATTATTTTTAGTGTCAAGGAGGTGCTTCTTCGGCGCAAGTATTTTCGCTTAGCAAGGAAAATCAATTACGTAGAGAAATAACATGCGCTCAAGCTAGAATATCAGAAAAATTTGTTGATTTAGTTCCTAATTGTGATATTAAAAATAAATATCAATTATGGGAACAAACAAACGTAAAAAAATATTTAATTTTTTAAATTTATTTTTAAATATTAGGATGGTTTAATGAAAAATTTGGGTAGAAATTTATGCTTGGATGCTTCTGGTGCAAAAAATAGTGATCAAGTTGGTTTAGCATTATGTGATAAAGAGAAAATTACTCAAAAATGGGAATTTATTTATTGGGATTAATTTTTAGCAATTTTTTTTTTGGTATAATTTTTGTTCTTAACCCCCAAAATGTACAATTATTTATTTTATTAATTAATTTTTTAACCTTTTTTGCTCATATAGAATAATACATATTTTTATTAATTTATATTTATGGATATCTAAAAATATTTAACAAATCTATATATCTCTTTAAATTATTAACTATAAATTTATTAATTAATTTTTAATTATTTATTTTTATTTCCCTGTGATATTTTTTTTTAAATTTTTGTCTGCATAAAATTGTATTTTTATTATTGAAAATGTTATATTTAAAATGTATATATTTATTACCTAGAATATTTAACAATGTGTTGCTTTTTTTTTTATTTCAACAAATAAATATAAAATAGCCACGTAAAACATTTAACTTTTTGTATTTTTATATTTACATATTTATACATTTATTTATTAAATCAATTAAAATTTTACAATTCTGATTTTTCCGGCAAGTTTATTAATTGAAAATACCTCCGTAAAATTTTAACTCTTTTAGCGAAATTTCTTCCGGAAAGTTTTAATATTTTTTTTAAAATATTTATTGTTTTCTTTTTAATTGATAAAAATTAAAATAAAAGTTTATTTCTTTTAAAAAACATTTTTATATATTTTAACCTATTAATATTTTTTAATTAATTATTATTTTCATATTTAGAAAAAGTTTAAAAAAAAATGACTGAAGTATCAACACAAGAACAAAATGAATGTATTGAAGAATTGGTTAAGGAAAAACTTTCATATCCTTTAAATGTTCAATATTGTGGAGGTTTGTTAATTTTTATTAAATAATTAATTTATTTTAATTTAATATAATTTATTGGTAAATAAATTAATTTTAGAATTTAAGAAATTATTTTTTTCAATTAATTTTCTAATATTTTTTTAACTTTTCAGTATGTACAATGCCTATCGAATATTGTGAATTCAGCGGAATGCAAGATAAATGCAAGGATTGGTTAATTAAAAATCTTCCTGATCTTGCTACAGAACAATTACAGATTAATGAAGGTGAAAGTGGTGAACAGCAGTCAGAAAAGAAACATCAGGTAATAAAATAATTTTTTAAAATAAAAAAATTACCCTTAATTTTTTCTTTTTAATTGATCATAAAATTAATTTTTTTAAATTTTTTTTTAAAGAAAAGAGGAGGTAAAGGGTCTATATCAACGTTAATATCATCAAAACAAACCAAAAAAGGTGCAAAAGAAACAAAACAAAAAATTACATTAAAAACTGAAACGCGAAGCAAAAATAAATCTGTTACAGTGGTTAAAGGACTTTTAACGTGCAATATTGATTTGAAAGTGGCCTCCAAATTATTTTCTAATCGTTTTGCTTGTGGTTGTTCTATTGCAGGAAATGATGAATTAATTATACAAGGAGATTTTAAGGTTATTTTTTCTATTTATTCTAATTATAAACCATTTTTATAATAGACCCTCTCTAATAATAAACCCTTAAGAGATTCTAATAAATAACACCATTTCATTCTATTTATATAAATGTTACATATCATGAAAAATAACAGACTTGGGTATATTTAAAAAATTATTATTATTAAAATAAATCCATTTTAATACAACCATTAATTATTTAAAAAATTAAATTCTTTTTAGGACGAACTTTTAGACTTAATACCAGAAAAGTGGGGAATAGATGAAGATGTTATTGAAGATTTAGGTGGTGAACAAAAGAAATGATTTATTAAAAATTATTATTTAAAATTAATTTTAAATATAAATGTTATAAAATATTTTTTATTTTTTCGTTTAAAAAGTTATAATATTATAATAACTTTATTTATTTTTTTAAATTTATTTATAAATTTAAATTTTTATTATTTATCTTTATATAACGTACTTTTAATTTAATTTTTATTTTTTATAAAGGTTTATGTTTAAAAATATAGTTAGTACGTTATATAAAGATTTTAAATTTTTTTTAAATTTTTTTTTTAGAAGAAAATGTCACCAACTGTTTTACATAAAATTTTTTTTCCATATAAACATAATTTAACAGAGCAAAGGAGAAAAAGTAGAAGATTTGCACCTTTTCGTTGGGCATTAACTTTAATAATTGGAGCAAGCTTTTTTATTATTTATATTATTTTTTATGCTTGGATTGATACAAATTTAATTCAACAAAGGGAAGGAGTATTTCCTGATGGGTAAGAAAATTTCAAAAAAAATTTTTTAATTAAAGGTTGGTGAATTAATTTTAATTTTTAATTGGGAATTTTTAAAGATTTTTAATTAATTTAAAATTGATTTATTATTTAAAGGCATGCAATTCCACAAGAATTTCTTAATTTAAATTTCAATATAACAGAAGAAAAAATTGTCGAATTATCAATTTTTCGTCAAAGGAAACCCAAAATTCCTTTAAAAAATATACAACGGAAAGGTTTTGGAGAGAATGGATTACCTGTTTTATTTAAAGGAGAAGAACAAATTAAAGCTGAAAATCTTAAAAAGAAATGGTTTATGAATGTTATGGCTAGGTAATTTTAAAAGTTTTTTAAATAAATTTACTCAAATTTTTTTTTATTTATTTAGTGATTTAATTTCATTTGACCGGTCAATTCCTGATGCACGAACTTCTTTATGTCTTTCACAAATTTATGATAAAGATTTACCTAGAGCTTCAGTTATTATTGGTAAATAAATAAAAATTTTAATTCTCTTTTATTTATTAAAATTTTAATTATTAAAAAATATTTTTGTTCTTTCCAAAAAAAATTTTTTTGCATAACTTTACAAATTTAAAATAAAATTTTAATTTAATTAATAAAAAAATATTTGTTTTAAAGTATTTACTGATGAATATTTTTCTGTTTTGCTTAGAACTGTACATTCTGTAATTAATAGAACACCTGAACATTTACTTAGAGAAGTGGTAATTAAATTAATTAAAATATTTATTATAAATTAATTAATTAAGGTTTTAATTGATGACTTTAGCCAACTTGGTAAAATTAAATTATTTTTTTTTTCTAATTAAATTCTATTTTTTAAAGAAAATCTTGGTCTTCCATTAATTGAACATTTACGTCAATTTGGCAGTAAAGTTAGGCTTTTAAGGGCACATAATCGATTAGGATTGATTAGAGCAAAATTAGCTGGTGCAAAATATGCAAGAGGAGATGTTATTGTATTTTTAGATTCACATTGTGAAGCTAATGAAGGATGGTAAAATAAATTAGGGAAAATTAATTTTTTAAAAATTATTTAAAAATTTTTAAAATAATTAAAATATATTTTATTTTAATTAAAAAAAAAATAATTTTAAAAATAAGGATTGAACCTTTACTTCAAAGAATAAAAAATGAACGTACTACTGTTGTTTGTCCAGTTATTGACATAATTTCGGTAAATATTTATTTTAATATTTGGATAAGTAAAAATGTATGTTATTGATGAGTCTATATAATGAAAAAAATTTATTTTTTTTTAATAAAATATTTTTTAATAGAAAAATGAGGGGAATTATTTGAAAAAATCCTTGTACAAATATTTTTTTTTATTTATTAAAAATAATGTGAATATATCTATATTCTATTATTACTAATTTTATTTATATAGATAAAAATGTTTTTTTTTAAAATTAGGATCAAACAATGGAATATCAAATTGGGAGTGCAGGAGGAATTGGTTCTTTTTGGTAATTAATTAATTAATTATTTTTAATTTAATTAAATAAAAAAGGTGGAGTTTGCATTATTCTATGACTGAAATACCAGAAAAAGAAATGAGAAGACGTTTAAATCCAGAAATTGATCCTTTACGTACTCCAACAATGGCTGGGGGGTTATTTGCTGTTAATAGAGAATATTTTTTTGAAGTTGGAGGTTATGATCCTGGAATGGACATTTGGGGAGGAGAAAACTTGGAAATTTCATTTAGGGTTGTTTAAATATTTCAGAATTATTTTTAAAACTTTCCGGAATAATCAGAATTATTTTTAATAATTCTCCGGATGAATTAAATATTTTATTTTTAAATTCTTCCGTTTATTTTTAAAACTTTCCGGAATTATTTAAAAATGTCTTTTTATATTAAGGTTTGGATGTGTGGTGGTTCATTAGAAATTATTCCCTGCTCTCATGTTGGTCATATTTTTAGAAATGGTCATCCTTATAATATGACTGGCCCTGGTGGTAATAAAGATGTTCATGGTACAAATTCTAAAAGACTTGCTGAAGTTTGGATGGATGATTATAAAAGGCTATTTTATGTTCACAGAATGGGATTGAAAGTACCAATTTAAAAAATAATTAATTAATTCTTTAAAAAATGTCTCTCTCATGGATCATTGAATTTTTAAACCTCTCATTTATTGTTTGACTGGAAACCGGAAAATATTTATATTAAATAACCGGAAAAATTTGTTTTAAAATCTTTCCGGAATTTTAGTTAGACAAATGATTAGAGAGCAGGTAATTCTGAGAGACACTCTATAATATAAAGTTTTATTTTTATTTACTTTACCTAAATTAAGGATATTGATGTCGGTGATCTTAGTGAACGAATATCACTCAGGAAAAGATTAAATTGTAAATCTTTTAAATGGTTTTTGGATAATGTTGTTCCATATAAATTTATTCCGGATGAGGGTGTTAAGGTAATGATTAGAAGAAAATAATTAATAATTTTAATATTTTTATTTTCAGGCCTATGGATTGGTTGGTTAAATATTCAAAAAATTTTTTTTAAAATTATTATTAAAGGTACAAAATTCATTAAATGATGGAAAACTTTGTTTGGATACTCTTCAAAGGCTAGAAAATAAAGGAACTGTATTTCTGGGTGTTTTTGATTGCCAACTTGGCGGTAGCTCTTCACAGGTATTTTTTAAAGTTAAAAATAAAATTTTTAAAATAAATAAATTTTAATAAAATTTAAAGCTTCATAAAAATGAGGCAAAAATAAAAAAAATTTTAAAAAAATGAGCATTAAAACGATAGAAAAATTTTAAAATTTAAAAAAAAATATTAAATTAAAAAAATTTTATTTTAAAATTTTTCTATCGTTTAGTATAATAAGTAATAAATTAATTAATTAATAAAAGTATGGCAAAAATTATCAACAAAAAATTTTTTTAGTAAAAAAAGGTCAATAAGTATTTTTTTACGCTCTGTAAAATTGCATAACATTTTCGATCATATTTCCACCTAAAGAAAATAATTTAAAAAAAAAAAAATTAATTAATTAAAAATTCTTTACAATTTAAACATCTTAAGCTCATTTTTGATTTTTGCATTTTTAATGATTTTTTAAAGCCTTCAAAACAGCCTAGAGAACAACCTTTAAAAATTAAATTTAAAAAAAAAATATATATATAAATAATAAAAAAAAATACCACAAGGGTAAAAATAACTGTCAAATCGTTGACATTTTTTATCATCACAAAATATGCATTGCCTTTGTTGTTGAAAGTTTTGAAATTTTAAATTTATAAGTTTTTCACCTTTAAAAAAAATTAAATTAAAAAATTTTTTAATTTAATTTTACATTTTGTATCACAAACATAGCATCTATCAAAATTTTTTCTATCCAATTTTAGACATTTACTATGGACAACACAATGACTACCTTTAAAAAAAAATATTTTTTAATTTTTTAGTAAGTTTTGGGATTTTTCCCCATTCTAAAAAAATTAAATTCTTTAATTTAAAAAAAATTCTTACAAGGGTAAAACAAAACATCTGAGCCTTTACTATAACAAATTAAGCATTCTTCTTCATCAATTCTTCCAGCACTTTTATAACCGTTTATATTATTATTATTTATTTCTTCTTTTCCATTAATTTTTTGATCTTCTTCCAAATCAATAATTTTTATATTTTTTGGATATTTTTCTTCTTCCTTTTTTTGTTGTTCAATTAAATTATTTAATAAACCAAAAGTTGTCAAAATTTGAAGAGACCCTTCCTAAAAAATTGAAAAAATTATTCAGTGATTTTTTGGAATTTTTTGAAACTTTTTACGAATTTAAAAATATTTTTTTTTTGGCAATTTTTACTTTTTAAAAAATTAAACTAACAAAATAAACTTTTTCTCCAACGCTGTACCGTCTTAACAAATCTTTCTTTTCAATTCCAATAACAAGAGAAAAATCATTAATAAAAATTGGATATTGCAACCAAAACCAACTTGAAGGGGTTTCTTTCATCATTGAAAAACGAATCTAAAAAAAGTTTAATTATATGCCTAAAAAGTCCGCAAGTTTAATCCTCAAATAATATTCCCTCACAATAATTATTTTTGAAAATTTTAAAGGGAAGTAAACATTAAAAAATACAAAAAATTTTCCTCTTTATTTTACACCCAACTTTTTACCTTTATATTATCAAGAATAATCAATATAAAAAAAATATTAATTGCGGACTAAACTTGCGGACATAACGGACCATTTAAGCATATTTTCAATTCTTTAAATATAAAAAAAATTAAAAAACCTTTAATCCTTTAGAATCAGCACAATCCAAAGAAATTGTTAATATTTGGAAAGCTAAAGGTTCAATATCCATCCAACGCCTTGTATTCTCTCTATAAGAAATTAATTTAATAAAAGCCAAGGCATCAGGTTTTGTTTTATCTCCTTGCATTTCTGCTTGTTCACTCCATAAATCTTTAAAAGAGAGGCAGGAAACTCCAATTTGGGGAAGTTGAGTAAAATTTTCCTTAAAAAATTATTTTTTTAAGAATTAAGAATAATAAAAAATTATACTCAAATTTCTCACATAAAAATAAATGTGAACATCACAAGCGGTCCCTGGTTTGCACATTTCTTTAACCGTTGATTTTGATAAAGCAAAATGTTCATAGACCATAAATTCAACAAATTCTGGATGTTTTGAAGGCAATTTTAATTTTGATGTTGTTCTGTTTTGTCCGTTTGTTTGTTTTTTGTTACTAAAAATTTTATTAGGAAAAATTTTAATTTTGTGTGTAGAAATTAATTTTTGGGTTAAAAAAAAAATACTTTTGGTTATTATTTTGTTGATTTTGATTAATATCTGCTGAAGGTGAGGGTGTAGATTGTTGTGGAGGAGGTGGTTGTGCTGTTGATTTATTTAAAATTGGAATATAATCTTTTGGATCAATTTCTTTCTCTTCTTGTTCAAAAAACATTTCCTTTCCTAAAAAAGTTAAAAATTATTTTTTAAAAAATTAGAAAAATAATAAAATTATTTAATAAAATAAATCTTTTTTTCTCTAACTAATAGTAAATGATAAGTGTTAAGAGGCGAAGAGTTTCGTTTTATCTAACAATAGAATATTTCAGAAAAGCTAAAGACAAAACGTCAAAAATAAATGTTAAACAACAATTAAAAAATAATAAAAAGCAAAAATTTTAGAAAATAATTTTAAAAATTAATTTGGTTAATTAAAATAATTTAAATTTGATATTAATTGATAAAAAAAAAATTTAAAAAATATTTGTTAACATTTTCTCTAATCTTTGTCTATAAATAATTTAATTTTTTATTTAATTTAGGCATTTAGTTGGAGTAATGATCAACAACTTAGACGAGAAACAACTTGTGTAGATATTGATTTAATAAACAAAAATTCTAATGGACATAATAAAGCAATACTACATGATTGTAATACTAAACAATTAATACAATTTGAACATTCTAAAGTTATTTATTAAAAATTAAATAAAATAATTATAAAATTAAATAAAAAAAGGATGGCTTTCTTCGTCATTTAAATAGTGGTCTTTGTTTGGATATTGAAGGATTAAATTCTGGTGATGATATTTTCTTTAATATTTGTAATGAAAATAAACAAAGTCAAAAATGGTCATTTTATGGAAATTATTTTTAAAAAATTTAATTAATTAATTTATTTATTTATTGTTGTATTATAATTTAATTGAGAAAATATTAAATAATTTTTTTAAAAAAATTAATTTTCTTTTTAAGTCAAAAGATATTTTCAAATATTTTTTTATTTCTTTATATTTTCTTTTTTTTTTTAATTTTTAAAATTTATTTATTATTAATTTAAAAATTTATTCAATTAATTTTTAATAAAATGTTTTATTTATTTACCTTTAAATGAAAACAGATTAAACCTAAATGTGGGGTTACAAATAATTCAAAAGGAGAAATATATCCATTTGTTTCATTTAAAAGTAAGCTCCATTTTTGAATCTAAAATTGATTTTAATTTATAATTTAAAAATAAATTTAATTAAAATAAAAAGATAAATAATTAATTAAGGAATGACCTTTACATACATTGAATTCTGTTTTTTCGTGTATGTATGTGTTAACTTTACATCCCATCTAATAATTACAATATAAATTATCAATTTATATATAAGAAAAGGAAAATATTTAATATGTGGACCAACTAGCCGCCGTTTCCTGTTAGGGGGGAAGTTGAATCTCTGAACACTCCGTTTGGAGGTCTCCTATTGTAGGAGACGTGGGCTTAGGGTTAATCCCTAAACCACAAGAGCAACTAATATGTTCATGCTTTCGCAAGAACGTTTGATGTTGTTGTTCTCCCTAGCAGTTGTTAAACGGATGGAGGGCATAGTTTACTCATTTATGAGGGTCTGATAAATTTTTTAAAAATCTTTTTTTTCGTTTTACGATATTACATATCACTTGAACGTTTAATTTTTTTATCAAAATAAATCACTATTAAAAAATAAATAAATCTAAACATTTTGTTTAAAGTTTCATCTTTTTAACTTTATATTAAATTATTTTTTAATTAATTAAATTTATATTAAATTAAATTAAATATTATTCAAGTTTTAATAAAAGTTTATTTTTTATAGTCTAATTTTTTTTATTTAATTTAATTTTAACATAAATGATTCATTTAATTATTTATTTAAATATATAAATAAATGTAAATATATAAGTAATTCATTAATTACTAAATTAAATAATTTTATCTAAAATAATTATCTCTATTAATTTATTTAAATAATTTATTTTTAATTTAATTTTAATTTTAAAAATTATGTTTTTTATTTTATTATTTTTTAATATTTTTTATTTCATTACTTCGTCAAATTTTCCTTTTATTGGATGCCCTGCGGTAGATCTTAGTTGTTTATTTCCTTATGGAGAGACAAAATGTGATAGGTAAATTAATTAAAATATTAATTAAGTCGTGCGCCACATTTTCTTCTGTGACACTTGTGGCGGAAATATTAAAAAAAACGACGTTTGCACAAACATTAGCATAAAAAAATAAATGTCATTAATTAATTAAATTTTAAAGGATTTTTTAATTGATTAAAGGTGGGTTATTGGGGTACAAATGTTGCGTTTTTGAATATTTCCGCGGTCGCAGGCGCAAAGTCGCAGAACCAATTATTTTTTATTTAAAAGTTTATTAATTTGTTATGAAAGTCAATTTGGTTTAAATAAAATTGGAGGTAATTGGAAACCTAATGAACGTTTTATTGTTGAAAAAACTAGTAGATTTAAATTATGTCAAAATTGTATTGAAGAAGGAAAATGTAAAAATAATAATAATAATGAATGGAATGGTTTATTAATTAATAAAAATAATAATAATGGAATTATTGAATTAGAATCTGATATTATTAATAAAAAGTAAAATAAAAGTTTAAATATTTACAAACTTAAGTTTTTGTTAAAATTAAAGGAAATAGAGTTAGAGAAAAATCTCTTCTTTTTCTATACTATTTTCTTTAAAAACTTTATTTAATTTTTAAAACTTTTTTTTCAGAATTTCTCTTGAAACAATAAATATAGGTGAAATTATATTGTATTTTACTTTTTGTTGGGGTGAAGCAAATGATGGTATTTTCAATTAATTAATTAATTTATTTATTTAAAGGATCAAAATGTAAAGAAATTAATAATAAATTTTCAAAATTATCTTCTAATGTTAAAGATGCTATTATTTTATTAAAATTAGATATGTTATTAATAAATAATTTATTAAGAATTTTATTTGGAATAAATATAGAAACAGAACCATTGGTTGAAGAAAGAAATGTTTGGTTAAATTTAATTGGATGTAAAAAGGTATTTTTATGATAATTTAAAAAATAAATAGTGATTTTCTTCTGCATTGACTGGTGAATTGCACTATACTTTTTTAAGATAAATATTTATAAATATAAACAAAGGTTTACTTAATAATTACTCAATTCTCTAATACCGGTTAATTATTAGAGTAAATATATTTATTTAAAATAGTTGACGTTAAAGACTACATGAAATAGAAGCATTTATAAACTTATATTTTTTTTTTTTTGATTAATCTAAAAATATTTTATTTATTAAATTTTAGGAAAATAAAACTTTAATAAATGTAACAAATTTAAATGAACCAAATAAAACAACAGAAATATTACCCACAACAGAAATTACAACTACAACAACTAAACTAATGCCAACATGTCCAATTAAACATAATCCAATTAAATATAATAATTATGGATGCTAGTAATTTATATTTAAATTAATTAAATTAAATTTAATTTAAAGTTGTGGTAAAGATAATACAAAAGGAACACCATTTGATGAAATTGATAAGTAAATTAATTTTTTAAATAAAATTAATATATTATATATATAGATGTTGTCAATTACATGATAAATGTTACTTAAATATTAATGAATGTAATTTAAATAATTTTGATATATTTACTGAATCTATGCATAATTGGAATAATTACAAATATAGTTGTGAAGGAAATGAATATTTTATTAAAAAATTAAAAGAATATTTAAAAACAAATATTCTTATTAATAATCCTGTTATTGATAATAATTTTTATTGTGATAAATCTAAAAATAATGCATGTCAATATGAACATTGTTTTTGTGATGCGTAAGTTTTAATTAAATAAATTTTTATTAAATGAAAAGAAAGGAAAATGTTTATTTGTTTTTATAGTAAAGAAGTTTTACAACTTGAAAATAAAAAATAAACTTTAAATAAATTTAGAATATTAATTTCTTGTTTGGCAAATTATGAATTCAACTATACAGTGCCTTGTTGGGAAACTTTTATTGAAACTGCTGAAAGTTCTTTGGTTGAATCTTTCAAAAATTTAAAACAAAATATTTTAATTAACAAAATATATATTGAAGGAAATTTTTCATTATTAAATAATTGGGTTGAGTCAGTTAAAAATGGAGAATTGGAAATTAATTTAAATGAATTAGAAATTGCCTTAAAGTATACAGATGGATATATCAAAGCCTCTAATGAAATAGATAATTCATCTAATCAGTCATTATCTGCAATAAATAAACTTGAAAATAAAAAATCTATTTATGCGCAGGATATTTTAGATGCTTTTATAATTTTTCATAAATTAATTCATGAATATCGTAATTTTCGTAAACAAAATGAATTCAGCAAGTTTCTTAATTTTATTGGAAAAGAACAAGATAAATATATTTTAAAATTAAAACAAGAAAATAATTAAATTTTGAGATTATATTTAATTAATTTTTTTATTTAAATAATTTTTTATATTAATTTTGATTTTGTTAATAAAAAAAAATTAAATAAATATTTAATTCATTTTTTAAAATAATTTTTTTTTTTAATTTTTTTAAAACATCTTTTAATATTTTTGATAAAATTAAAATTTTATTTATTATATTTAAATTATTAATTTTTAAAAAATATTTATAAATAAATTTATTATACATTTTTATTTTGATAGATTTAAATTTAATTTTTGAATAAAAATTCCACTAATTTCTGACTATTTTTTTAAGAAAACCTCGCATAATTCGTAAATATGTTTGGACTGAGTGAGATCCAGACGAAAGTCTATTCAAAGTGCAAGTGGAAATTGACAAAATTTTAATTAAAATATTTTTACATTTTATTTAATATAAATTAATTCATTTTATGTAAATAAAATAAAATAATATTTACATAAATTACTTTTAAAAATAAATTAATATAAGGTAAATTTAAAAAAAAAAAAATTCTGTATTTTGTATTTATTCATCTGTCAAAAATAATTAAATTAATTATAATTTTTAAATAATTTATTTATTAAAAGAAAGTACAAAATAAATAATAAAAATAAAATTAAAATAAATATTTTTTTGTCTGAGGAATCGAATAAACAAATAAAAAAATAATTAATATATAAATAATATTAAAATTAATTAAAATTAATAATAATATTTAAAAAAATTAAAAAATGTTTAAAATTAATTTAATTTTTATTTTATTACAATTAAATTTATTTTTAATTATTTCTGCTGATTTACTTGACCTTTCATTGATTAATAATCTTGTAGATGAAATTAATGGAATTACTGGGGGAATATGGAAATCAGCTGTAACCCCTTTAAGTTTATTACCATTTGAACAACAAAAAATGCTTTGTGGAGCTAAAATTCCAGGACAAGAAAATCAGACACAAGAAGTCCCACCTCCTGAAGTGTCAAGTGCTGCTGGAGATTGTACAACAAAAATAGATTTTGATGTTAGAAATAAATGGCCAAAATGTTTAAAAGTATTTAATAATATACAAAATCAAGGAATGTGTGGAAGTTGTTGGGCAGTCTCTACAGCATCTGCTTTTGGTGATCGCTGGTGTATTAAAAAGGTTGGACAATCAACACAATTTTCTGCTCTTGATTTATTTTCTTGTTCAACAAGTTCTGATGGCTGTAAAGGAGGAGATCCTTATGGTGCTTGGCAATTTATTAAAAGTAAAGGAGTATGTACAGGAAGTGATTATAAAACTAAAAATGGATGTAAACCATATCCATACCCTTCTTCTGGTTCTACTCCTAGAAAGCAATGTAGTTCATCATGTAGTAATTCAAATTGGAAAATAACATATTCAAAGGATAAACATTTTGGTAAGGGGAACATTAGAGTCTAGAACTAAAATTAAGTTTAACAATTAATTACCTATATATTTATTTTTAAAAATTCAGCAACAACAGTTAAAGCATTACAAGGAAGCAGTGCAACTGTACAAGCTATTCAAAAGGAAATTCAAACAAATGGTCCTGTAGTAGCTGGATTTATGGTTTACCAAGATTTTATGACATACAAATCTGGTGTTTATTATGTAATTAATTAATTAATTAAAATTAATTTTTAAAATAATTTAAAATAGAAAACAGCAAATGCTCGACAAGTAGGTGGACATGCAGTGGTTATTATGGGTTGGGGAACACAAACATGTAATGGCAAAAAATTGGACTTTTGGTTAATTAAAAATTCATGGGGTACTGGATTTGGTGAAAAAGGTTATTTTAAAATGAGACGTGGAGTTAATGAATGTGGAATTGAAAAAGATGAAATTTCTTTTGGAATACCAAAAATATAGAAAATTAAGATTAATTTTTTTTTAAAAATTATTTTTTAGATATTTAAGTTATTGTTTAGAAATAATAATTAAATAGAATTTAATATTTTTTAGTTAAATTGTATTTCATAATTTTTTAAATTTAATTAGCATTTAGACTTTATTTTTTAGTGTTTCTTTTTATTTTACATTAATTGTTTTATTTAATTTTTTTAAAAATATTTGTTAATTTTTTAAATAAATTTAAATAAAATAATATAATTTAATACAAGTACTTTTTTGAATTAAATTAAAAAATATTTTAAATAAGACATGCAAATAAAATAAATTACAATTTATTAATAAAAACATTTATTTTTAAATTTTATTAATTCTAATTTCCTTTAGATAACCTATATAATAATAGTAAACAAAAATTTTAATTAAATAATTATATTTATTTATCTTTTAATTATTCTTATATTAAAATTGACATTTAAAATATTTTAAAAAAAAATAATTTTTATCGACAATTAAATGGTAAATTTAAAAAATAATTTAAATACATAATTTATTAAATAAGGTACTTTCAATTCTTTTTTTTTATTAAATAAATAATATTTTTTTTTTTTGAATAATTATATATAATTTATTTTTTAATTTTTAAGAGAAAATATTTTTTAAAATTATAATTTAAAGTTTAATTAATTAACTTTTAAATTCTTAATATTAATATTTAAATTAGAAAATATTTCTTTAACATTTAATAAATCTTTACTAAAAAATAAAATATTTATTTTCATACAATCTTAGATTTTTTAAGTTAAAATTGTAATATAATGTACAGGATGGTAACCGGACACACTTTTTAACTGATAACTTTATTTAAAATTATAGTATCGATATACACAATTATAAAAATATTCCCATTAAATAAATACAACATATACATACGATATTATTTATTTAAACGTTTGAATAATTTAATTTAATAAAATTTAATTTTTTTAAAAAATAATAATGGTAGGTATATCATTAATTTATTCTTCAATTATTTTATGTTTTGCAACATTTGGAATATTTTCTAATTTTTTATTAATTTATTTAATTTTATGTTATACAATGAAAGAAATGAAAGTTTATAGTAAAATATTATTACAAACTTGTATTATTGATATTATTACTATTTTTATTTTTATTTTATGTCAACATGTAAAATTATTTAAAAATTAATATTTAAATAAGGTTTATGTTTCTGATAATGGTATAGGTATAGTATGGAGTTATGGACCAATACATTTACTTCCAAATCCATGGCAATGTATAATAATTCTTTTTTATTCCTTTATGGCAAGATTAACAGCAATGAATGTTTGTACATTATTTATTTACCGTTATTTAACTGTTATACGGTAATTAATTAAATTAATTAATTAATTAAATTAATTAAATTAATTAATTTTTATTTAGTAATTTTGATGTTAAATTTAAACATCAATTAATTTTAATTTTTTTAATAATTATACCAATATTAATTTTAAATATTTTATCCTTTATTTCAAATAATCCTACCACAGAAAATAAACATTTAACAAATTATGAATTAGCAAAAATTTTTGATTTAGATAATGATACAATAAAAAATTATGTTGTTGGACTTAGATCAAGAGTATATTATTAATATTATTTAATTAAAATTTAAATTAAAATAGTCTAATAATTTATCAATTTTTGTTTCTAATTATGCAACTATATTAACAATAATTAATTATTTAATAATTATTTTTTGTGGAATAAAAATTCAAATTTATGTTTATCGTCATTATAAAGGAATAGAAATGATTAAAGTACGTAATATGAATAAACAAATAAGTATTGTTTTAATTGCACAAGTAAATATATATATTTTTTTAAATAATTAAACATTAATCATTTTTAGGCTATTTTACCTTTATTAACATTTATTAACCATTTAACTGCTAATATTAATTTTTTATTTAATATACCTGGACTTTATTCTTCATATATTGGAATGTTTTGTATCAACAGTTTCACCTCTTTAGTTGCTATTTTGAATCCAATTGTAATTTTATAATATGTATTTTTTAATTTAATTTAATATTTTAAGGTAACAATGTTAACAGTACGTAATTATAGACAAGTTATTTTTAAATGTAAAAATGGTCAAAATACTCATCAAATTTCCCCAATGACAGAAAATACAATACCTAATAAAACATTAAATTTAAACATTTAAAAAAATAAATTATATATATATTTATTTTAATTATTTTTATAACAAAAAAAAATTTTAAAAATTTAATATTTTAATTCTAAGAATTTTTAATTGTTATTTACACAGGAGTAATGGAACAGAAAAATTTTTTTTTGAAACTAAAATATATATTTTTTTAAATTTATTATAATGTAAATAAGTCTAAACTTTAATAATAAATAATTTTAGAATTTTCTTTTTCAAAAAAAAATTTATTTTCTGTATAAATTTTTAATTTTTTAGAAAAAATAAATGTTTAATTTTTCAAAATTAAATATTCATATTTTTATTATTAAAAATTTAAATATTATATTTTTTTAAATAAAAAATATTATTATAATTATTATTTTAAATAAATTAAATATTTTTATTTAATATTTAAATAATTTAAATTTTTTATCCTTAAAGCTTTATTAATTACTTGAGATGTAAAAACTCTTTTAGTATAAACTAAGAAATCAAAAAAATATTTATATATTATTTAATAATTTAATTTTATATTCAAAAATTAAATTTAAAGGAAAATGCATAATTTTTTAATTTTATAAATTTATTTATAAATATTTTTTAAAAATTAATAATTTAAATATAATAAATTAAATTTTAATTTATCAAAAATATTTAAAGATTAAAAAAAAAATAATTATTTTAAAAAATTGAATTAAATTTTTATTTAATTTTTTTTAATTAACAAAATCAAAATTAATAAAAAAATTATTTAAATAAATAAAATTAATTAAATAAATAAAATTTAATTATTTTCTATTATTTTTTTTTGTTTTGAAATATTTTCTTGTGTTTTTCTTCAATAAATTTACTAAACTCCTCGAATTTATGATTTTTAAGAAAAGTACGATGTTCATCATATAATTTATTAACAATTAAATAAGCATCATTAATATCCTTCGAATAAATAGATTTTTTATCATTTTCTTTTAGTTTATCTATTGTAAGAAATGTCTGATCGTATGAATTATCGGTATCATTAGAAGCTTTGAGATATCCATGTATATACTTTAAGGCAATTTTTAAATTGTTTAGATTAAACTCCAATTCTTCATTTTTAGCCAATTCAAACCAATTATTTAATAATGAAAAATTTCCTTCAATATATATGTTGTTAATTGAAATATTTTTTTTAAAATTTTTGATAATTTCAACCAAAGAACTTTCAGCAGTTTCAATAAAAGTTTCAACAAGGCTTTTTATTTTTTGATTCATAATTTGCCAAACAAGAAATTAATATTCTAAATTTATTTATTTTAAAGTTCTAAATTTATTTTGTTTATTTTCAAGTTGTAAAACTTCTTTACTATAAAAACAAACAAATATTTTCCTCTCTCTTTTCATTTAATAAAAATTTATTTAATTAAAACTTACGCATCACAAAAACAATGTTCATATTGACATGCATTATTTTTAGATTTATCACAATAAAAATTATTATCAATAACAGGATTATTAATAAGAATATTTGTTTTTAAATATTCTTTTAATTTTTTAATAAAATATTCATTTCCTTCACAACTATATTTGTAATTATTCCAATTATGCATAGATTCAGTAAATATATCAAAATTATTTAAATTACATTCATTAATATTTAAATAACATTTATCATGTAATTGACAACATCTATATATATAATATATTAATTTTATTTAAAAATTAATTTACTTATCAATTTCATCAAATGGTGTTCCCTTTGTATTATCTTTACCACAACTTTAAATTAAATTTAAATTAATTTAATTTAAATATAAATTACTAGCATCCATAATTATTATATTTAATTGGATTATGTTTAATTGGACATGTTGGCATTAGTTTAGTTATAATTTCTGTTGGTTTACTTATCTTTAATTAAATTTTAATTTTATTAAATATTTAAAATTTATTATATTTTTATTAAAATTGGGAAAGAAAAATATTAATTCGGTAATTAAACATACTGAAAAAAATAAATTAATTACCTCATTACATTCAATTAATTTTAAGAAAACATTTCTTTTTTCAATTGCAGGATATGTTTCAATATTTATTGAAAATAAATTTTTAACTAAATTATTTATTAATAACATATCTAATTTTAATAAAATAATAGCATCTTTAATATTAGAAGGTAATTTTGAAAATTTATTATTAATTTCTTTACATTTTGATCCTTTAAATAAATAAATTAATTAATTAATTGAAAATACCATCATTTGCTTCACCCCAACAAAAAGTAAAATACAATATAATTTCACCTATATTTATTGTTTCAAGAGAAATTCTAAAAAAAAAGTTTTAAAAATTAAATAAAGTTTTTAAAGAAAATAGTATATAAAAAGAAGAGATTTTTCTCTAACTCTATTTCCTTTACTTTTAACAAAAACTTAAGTTAGTTAAAATAATTAAACTTTTATTTTACTTTTTATTAATAATATCAGATTCTAATTCAATAATTCCATTATTATTATTTTTATTAATTAATAAACCATTCCATTCATTATTATTATTATTTTTACATTTTCCTTCTTCAATACAATTTTGACATAATTTAAATCTACTAGTTTTTTCAACAATAAAACGTTCATTAGGTTTCCAATTACCTCCAATTTTATTTAAACCAAATTGACTTTCATAACAAATTAATAAACTTTTAAATAAATAATTAATTAACTTATTCTACAATTTTTGCGTCTGCGACCTTTTCGGATGAAATATTCACCGACATTTGTGCCCCGATTAGCATGTAAAAAAATGAATATTTTTATTTAAAAAAAATTAAATATTATCAATAAAACAAGACCTAAAATAAAACATTTTTGTTCTCAAAGTTCTCATAACCTATTACTATATTTTTTACTTTGGTAGTCTAAAGCTAATTGTTTTTCCTCCAACCATTCATCAATCCCTTATTTTAGTACAGTCTTAAAACCACCTTTATCAATTAAAAAATATTTTTTAATAGGTGCTAAAATTTAATTAATTAAGGATTTTATTTTTTTCTTATGCTAATGATGGCGCAAATGTTTGCGACGCAAATTTGACGTATAAATTAAATTTAATTAATTAATTAATTGATTTAATTAATACTTTACATAATTTACCTATCACATTTTTCTCTATAATCAAATAAACATCTAGCAAAAACTCCTGCAGGACATTCAATAAATTCAAAAGGTGAAATAAAATAAAAAATATTAAAAAATAATAAAATAAAAAACATAATTTTTTAAAAATAAAATTAAATTAAAAATAAATATATATTTAAATAAATTAATTAGATAATTATTTTAGATAAAATTATTTAATTTAGTAATTAATGAATTATATATTTACATTTATTTATATTTAAATAAATAATTGATGAATCATTTTTGTTAAAATTAAATTAAATAAAATAAAATTATATAAAAAATAAACTTTTATTAAAACTTGAATAATATTTAATTATTTTTTTTTAATTTAATTTAATTTAATTAATTAAAAAATAATTTAATATAAAGTTAAAAAGAAGGAAAATTAAATTAAAGTATTTATTAACAAATATTAAAGAAAAATGTTAACAAATATTTTTTAAATAATTTTTTTAAAAACTTTAGTTAAATCAATTAGAAAATAAATTATGTTTAATAAATTGTTTTTTTTTTATCCAAATCAAATTTAAATTATTTTAATTAACCTAATTAATTTTTTAAAATTATTTTCTAAAATTTTAGCTTTTTCTTATTTTTTAATTATTGTTTAGCATTTTTTTATTGACGTTTTGTCTTTAGTTTTTTTGAAATATTTTTAGTAGTTACTCTTCATTTAAATATTTTATTAAATTTTTTAACATTTAATGTTTGAAATATAAAAAAATTATTTTTCAATTTATTATCTCAGTTAGTCAAGTATATATTAATAAAAATTATTTTTTAATTTATTAGTTAATGTTACTTTGGAAACTTTATTATTCCTACATTTTTTTTTTAAATTATGTACTTTAAAAAAACATTCAAATGAAAATTTAATTAAAAATTAAAATTCTCATAAAAGAAAAAATATTAATAAAAATTTTTTAAAAAACATTTTTTATTGTAAATAATAGAAATATTCCCATTAATTACAATTAACAGATATTTTATAATAAAATTTAATTTTTTATTTTATTAAATTAATTTTAATATAATTTAAAATAATGGTAAAAGTTTCATTAATTTATTCTTCAATTATTTTATGTTTTGCAACATTTGGAATATTTTCTAATTTTTTATTAATTTATTTAATTTTACGTTATACAATGAAAGAAATGAAAGTTTATAGTAAAATATTATTGCAAACTTGTATTATTGATATTATTACAATTACTTCTTTTGCAATATCTCAACCTGTAATTAAATTAATTTTAGATTAAAAATTATAAACTTAAGATAATTATTTTTTATTAATGTTATTGTAAATTGAATTAAAGTTTGCATTTATTAATATAAGTAAAACATTTTACATAAGTAAAAATAAAAAATAAACTTAAGAGAAAGAAATTTAAAAAGTTAAGTTTGTAAAACATTAAATGTCAAAACTTGAGAACAACCTTAAACTTTTAAATTATTTGTAAAACATTTATATAATTGAAACTTTTGCAAAAACCTAAAACTTAAACAACTTAAAACTAAATTTAAAAAACAATTACTATTTCAGTTATTTTTAGTAAATAATAAACTATTTAAATAATTATTTACTAACTTATTACTCAACACACGGTTCTTAAATGTTTTTCCTAAATATCACATACTAAAATCTAAGCAATTATTATCTTATAAAATAATTTAAAAATTTTAAAAACTTAAAATTTAAAAATAAATAAATTTTTAAAGAATTTTGCTTCTGATAATGGTGTAGGTACATTGTGGAATTATGGACCTATACATTTACTTCCAAATCCTTGGCAACACATAATTCTTCGTTTTTATTTTTTTATGGCAAGATTAACAGCAATGAATGTTAGTACATTATTTATATATCGTTATTTAACTGTTATACGGTAATTAATTAAATTAATTTTTAATTAATTAATTTTTATTTAGTGATGTTGATGTTAAATTTAAACATCAATTAATTTTAATTTTTTCAATTATGATTCCAATATTAATTTTAGATATCCTTGCTTTTATTTCAAATAATCCTACCCCAGAAAATGAACATTTAACAAATTATGAATTAGCAAAAATTTTTGATTTAGATAATGATACAATAAAAAATTATGTTGTTGGACTTAGATCAAGAGTATATTATTAATATTATTTAATTAAAATATATTTATATAGTCTAATAATTTATCAATTTTTGTTTCTAATTATGCAACTATATTAACAATAATTAATTATTTAATAATTATTTTTTGTGGAATAAAAATTCAAATTCATGTTTATCGTCATTATAAAGGAATAGAAATGATTAAAGTACGTAATATGAATAAACAAATAAGTATTGTTTTAATTGCACAAGTAAATATATATATTTTTTTAAATAATTAAACATTAATCATTTTTAGGCTATTTTACCTTTATTAACATTTATTAACCATTTAACTGCTAATATTAATTTTTTATTTAATATACCTGGACTTTATTCTTCATATATTGGAATATTTCTTGGTTCAAGTTTGAACTCTTTAGTTGCAATTTTAAATTCAATTGTAAGTTTAAAACTTAATAATTTTATTACAATCTTTGTTTTATTATTTAATTAAACTTATTTTATTTAAAAAGGTAACGATTGTAACAGTTCGAAATTACAGACAAGTCATTTTTCGGTGTAGACGTGCTCAAATTCATCAAGTTGTTCCAATACCAGAAACGTCAATGCCTGATAGACCAATAAATTTAAATCAATATTAGAGTTAAGGGGAAAAAAATAAATTAATTAATTTAATAATTTGTTTGGTTTGATAAAAGATTTTTTATTATTATTTAAATCTATGTTGGTAGTAAAAACAAACAAACAAAACTTCAAAACATTAAAATGTTTAAATCACAACTACCAAACAAAAACATTAATAATACAACAAAAACATTTATCTAAACATTATAAACTTATTAAAACATTTCAAAACACAAAGAATAGTAAAATCTAAAACACTTTAAAAGAAATAAAAATACGAAAGGAATACTTATTATAAAATACCATAAAATAAATTACATATGATTTAATATATAATTTAAAAAATAAAAAATTATGTACTAATATGTACATATTTATTGATTCAATAAAATTCTTTTTTTTTTCAACATTTTTTCATTTCTTTTTATTTTTTTTTCGCCACTTAAATAATTGCTTTTTTGTACAAGCTTTAAAAGGCGTAAAAAACTTGATGGCGACAATATTTATATTTACAAATAAAAATCAACGAAAATATTTTTGATTGAAAAAATTTGTTAAAAATATTTTCTTTAAAAAAAAAGACTTTTTCTTAATAAAAATAATAATTTTAATTAAATTTTTATTTAAAAAAAATAAATAAATGGAATCAACTCAACATTATGAAATTCACAATATTCAACCTGAAAGACCATCAAAACATTTTTATTCTCGTCAAGAACCTGATGGAACTATTTTAACTACAACAGTTGAAACAAAATATTCAAGAGAAATTCCTTCAAGAATTTATTTAAAAAATGGTGAAACTATAAGAAATATTAATAGATCAATAATATCTTATGAAGAAGGAAGTTTAAATATTAAATTTTGTTTTGAACCTTTTGGAGTTTTAAAAATTTTGGAAATTGTAAGTATTTATAAAAAAGAAAATTAAATAATTAAAATAAAATATTAAATTATTTAAATATAAATATATTTAAAAAAGATTTATTAATTTATAAAAAATTTAAAAAAAAATATAAAAAAAAATCAAGGGAAAATAAAAATAATAATACTTATAAATAAAAAAGATTTTAAAAATATTAATAAATTATTTTACAAAAAAAATATTTAAAGAATTTTATTTCTTTCAAAAAAAAAATATTAAAATAATTAGGAATAATATAATAATTTAACAAAATAATTTATTTACTTTTTTTCCTTTTGTATATAAATATTAATTTTTTAATTAAAAATTATATTTATTTAGATAATTTGCCTAATTATAATTTGTTTACTTACTGTAGTTTACGGACCAGGACCTTTTAAAGGAATACTCTTTGGACAGACAATAATAATGTTATTTACTGGATTAATTCTTTGCTTAACATTTTTAATACTTTTAACTTTATTTTTTAATTTAAATCAAACACATCTTAATTTTTGGCCTTGGAATGAATCTGTAAATTAAAAAAAAAATTAATTTAATTTAATTTTAACAAATTATTTTTTTAAGGATTTATTAATGTCTGGAATTGCTTCCATCTGTTTTTTAATTTTTTCATGTTTAGAAGCTTATTATTCAACAGGTGCTTGGTCAAATAATTGTAATGATATTGGAGGAGATGGAATAATACATAATGGATGTAGATTAATTATTGAATGGGCATTTGCTGCAGTAAAATATTATTTTTTTTAAATAAAATTAGAATTTTTAAATAATATTTTTAGAGATTTTGAATTAAAATTTACCGTATTTACGCGATTAATTGACCTGGTCAATTATTCTTTCAACCTTCCGTTAGAGGGATCAATTAATCAGGGGAGGTCAATTAATTGCGTAAATACGGGTATTTTTAATTCTTTGCCAAAAAAATTTTTTTTTTTAATTTTATTTTTTATTTTTTAAAGTTTTTCTGTTTTATTCTCTTTGTTTTGTACGCGGCAAGTACATTTTTTGCTGCTCGAGAGCACAAATATGAAATTAGAGAAAAGAAAAGATTAAGAAGAGAAAGAGAAAATTAATATTTTGGGAATTAAATTATTTTAATAACAAATTAATTTTAATTAACAAACTTTTTTTTTATTAATAAATATTTTACAAAAATTATTTTGAAAAAATTTTTTTTTCTTTATATATAAAATAATTTAAATTGTTGTTTATGTAAATTCATACAATTTATTGTGTTCTAATTTGAGAAAATTTTAATTAAAATCTTAAAAAATATTTTTTTTTAATATTTAAATTAATCTTTTTTAAAACTTAACAAAACCCTTTTCAATAATTTTTACCCATTTATGTTTGGCATTTTGTAATAAATTACAAATTCTTTAATCGATTAAGCTTTTTCTCTTTTTCTTTCTTTCTCTCTTCAATTTCGTCATTTTTTTTCCCTTTCATTTCTTTCTTTTTTTTTTTTTACAGCTGTTGTTTGAATGAAAGAGTAGCTACATGTGAATGTATATATTAATTCAATATTATATTATTTCACAATATTTTTTTTGTTAATATTTACCAATTTTTACAAACTAAAAAACTTAAATTTATTATTTTTTTATTTTCAAGGTTTTTTTAATTTAATTTTTAAAATAAATTTTAATTAATTTATTATACAATTTTTGTTTTAATAAAATAAAGTATATATGTATGTACATACTTCCAAAAATTAATTCTAAAAAAATTATTTTTTAATTAAAAAATTAAATTTTTAAACAACAGTTTTTAGATTATTTTAAACTATTTTTAGATTATTACATACTTTTCTTTATTTTTAATTTTTTGTTAAGCGTTGCTGTGACAATTTTGTTCATGTAAACATTTTAAATCTTTTTTCTTAAATATTTATTTTATTTTATTTTTAGCATCTCATTAATTTAATTAATTAATTTTTTGATTAGAAATTAAATTTAAAAAATTAATTAAAAACGAAATAAATATTTTTATTAATTTTGTTTCAAAAGTGTTTAATAATTTTTGACTAAAAAATTGATTTTTAATTATTTAATCACCTTTAAATACTAATTCCAATAAATTAATTTATTATTTTTATTTTTTAATTTGAAAATAAAATATATAATTAAATATTATTTAAATTGTTAAAAAAAAAATAATTAAAATATTTTTAAATAATATATTAAAGAGCAAATTTTTAAAATTTTTAAACGTGGCTTTTAACAAATATTTTTTTTTAATTTAATTTTATTTTTTAAATTTTATTTATTAAGAAACAATTTAATTTTTTCGAATACTAAAGAGAATGAAAAATTTAAATAATTTTTTATTTAATTAATTTAAAAATTAAAATTAATAATTTATTCAAAAAAGTCAATTAAATTAAATTTTTTTTTTCTAATGTTTTAATTAAATTTAACCTTTAAAATTTTAAAGAGAATAAAGATATACATAATATTACAAAAAATTTAATTAATTCCCAATTTTCAAAAATTATATTGTAAAAATTTATTTAATTAAATAAATAAATTTTAATTATTAAAAAATATTTAATTGTTTTTATTTAATAATATAATATATATTTTTTTTTAAATTAAGTATTAAAATTGTTGTTTGTATCAAATATTCTTTGATTAACCAAACAGAAAATTGAATTGAAATTTTTCTTTTTTAAAAAACTTTAAAAAATAAATTTTGCTTTTATAGAGAATTAATAAAAACTAATTTTTAATATTATTTTTTTTTGATCCGGAAAATTTAATCAATAAAAGGTGTGTTCTTCCAAAAGTTTATTTTAGAATTAAATAAAAATATTTTTTATTTTCTAATCATTTTTTACCATCTATTTAATTAATTAATTAATTTTTTAATGTCCTTGAATTTTATTTTTGAATTTTAAATAAAATAAATATATTTATTTTATTTATTAATTCTCTTCTCTTACCCACGTTTTTGTACTTTTAATAAAATAAAAAAATATAAAAATAAAAATATATTTTGAACTTTTTTACATTTTTTAAAGCAAAATTGAAAGAAGATTTACACATTTTTATTTTATAAATTTATGAATGTTTTAATTAAATTAAAATTTTTTTTTTAAATTTATTTTTTTATTTTTTCCCATTATTTTATTTATTTAAAAAAAAATTTTTTAATGGATCAATTCTTCAATTACATTAAATTGTTTTTTAAATAAAAATTATATTTGAAAAGTCCTTTAAATTTACCAAAAAAAAATTTTTTTTGTGCCTTTAAAAAAAAAAAAAAAGTTATTTTAATTAAATAATATTTATTAAAATAATAATTATTACCTATTTCTTAACTTTTTAAATTTACTTTTAAAATTACATAAAGTTAAATATTTTTATTTTTAAACATAAATATTAAAAAAAAAAATTTAAAAAATATTTAATTTAATTTAAATTAATTTATTAATTGATTTTTTTCTATTAAAGAAAAAAAAAATCAATTAATACACTCTATCAAATTTTCTATTTTTTTTTTTTTTTAAAGCACTTAAGTATTTGTATCACATGAATAATATTTATTTGGTATGTAAATGAATTGTGTAATTATTTTTAAATAAATTATATAATATTTAATTCATATTTTATATATTCTCTTCCTCTAATTTTATTAATTAATTAATTATTTCCAAAAATATATTTTCTTTTTTAATTTAATAAAATTAACCTTTAATTAATTGATTTTGCTCTTTAACAACAATTATTTTGGACAAACTCCAAATAAATTAATTTTTTTAATTTTTGGCCTTATCTATAAAAATTTAAACAAATAAAAAAAATAATTTCTATAAATAAAAAAATAAATAAATGTTATATATTTATTTATTTAAATATTTATATTCAAAAATAATTATTCTATTAATATATTTTTAATTTATTTTTTATTAAAAATAAAAAATAATTTTTTTGTTTTTTGCAAATAAGTCAAAAATTAAACAATGAAAATATATTGTTTAATTTATCTAAATATTTTTATTTATTTAAATATTTATTTTTTGGTTTATTTATGTATTTATTATTAAAATTAATTATTTAAATATATATTTTTTTTTTATTTTAAATAATTTAATATTTTTTTTTAACTTTTTTAGAATTATTTATTAATTTTTAAAATTATTTTCTAAAAATTTTATGTATTAAAAATGCATTGGAAATTCTTTAATTTATTTTTATTTATATTTTTTGTTTGGAAAATAATAATTATTAATTCTTATCCAACAAAGAATAAAAGAAGTATTGAATTTTTACAAGAAAATCAATCGGTAAATTTAAATATAAAATTAATTTAAATTTAAATTTATTTTTTAAAAATTATTTAGAATGAAGATTTAAATAAATTAAATGCAAAAATTATTAAAAAAACAATTATTACATCAGATAATAATAATCAACAAAATTTACCTAATTTTCTTAATCAACTTGGAAAATTGGGTGTTAATTTTAATTTAGATGTTAACAGTACTGATGTTGAAACACGAAATAAACCTTTTATTTATTGCGAGGTTTTTAAATTTATATTAATTAATTATTTATTAATTCTGAATTAATCAAAAAATACAATTCTGATTTTTTTTTTATAATATAATTCTGATAAATTCTGATTTAATTATTCTAATTATTTTCTTTTTTAGCATTTTGACTACAATACATGTAATTCCCTTAATCTTGCAGAATGTGTTGAAACAGTAAAATGTTATGCTGATACAAATATTAATCATTTGGTTTAATTAATTTTAATATTTATTTATTTTTTACCTTTTTTTAAAGGGTTGTATGGTTAATTTACTTTATAGTTCAATAGATACAGGAAATGGGTCAGATACTGTTTTGGACTTTAAAAAGGGTTGTTGGAGTCAGGCACCAAGTGAATTAAGAGAATGTAAAAAAGAGGATGAATGTTTAATGGATATTAGGTTATATTAATTAATTAATATATTTAATTTTTAAATAAATAACTTTAAGAGGGACAGGTGTACTTGGAAGATCTTCAAAATTTTGTTGTTGTAGAACACATAATTGCAATGCTAAATTCTCATTTTTAAATGAAGAAACGATTGAAGAAGATGATGAATTGAATGATTTGGAAGGTTTTTCTTTTTATTTTTATAACAATTTTTTTCTAAAGATTTTGGTTAAAAGAATGTCCTATAGGTAAAGGGGGAGAGATTCTCTTTATATAATTCCAACAATTATTTTCATTATTCCCTAATTCTTTTCTTTTTAATTAATGGACTTAAAATAAATAAAATATAACATTAATTTAATTTTATTAATTTTAGAAAAGGAATCAGAATTATTATCTAATAATAATAATAATCAATCTCCTCCAAATTCACCAATTTATTTTTGGATAATTATAATATTAATTATTTTCTTATTCTTTCCTCTATTCTTTATTATAATTAAATTAATATTTAAAAATAAATCATTCAAAACAAAAGTTGTAAAAGAAGGATTTTTTTCAAATTCAAAAATTTTAAAAAATGAAAGAAAAAGGACAACATCTACTACAAATCCTTTATTATTAAAAATTTCATTAGATGGTAGTGAAAGTGTTGAAATTGAAGAATTAATTATTTTATCTAATGGAAAAGGAATTAAACCTTCAGAAATTAAATTAATTGAAGTATTTCTTTTTATTTTATTTATTTAATTTTAATTTTTAAGAAAATATCTGAAGGACGTTTTGGTCAAGTTTTTAAAGCTAAAACTTGTTTTGATAATTCTGAACAAATAATTGCAGTAAAACAATTTCTTGATGGAAATGGAGGAGAGGACAGTTGGGTTAATGAAATGGTAATGGAAAATTCTTTTTCCTTAAAGAAATTAATTTTTTAAGGATATTCATTCAATGAAATCAATATCTTCAAATAAATTTATTGCAAATTTTTTGGGAGGTTTTCATTGGAATAAACGTTGTTGGTTATTAATAGAATATTATGAAAATGGATCTTTATTTGATTATTTAAAAGTAATTATTTTTTTTTTAATTAAAATTAAATACTATTTTTTTTTTAAAGGAAAATACAATTTCAATTGATATTTCAATTAAAATGATTTCTACAATGTTGAATGGTTTAGCATTTGTAAGAATTTAAATATATTTTTTAAAATTAAATTAATTATTTTAGTTACATGAAGAAATAGTTTTTGGTTCCAATGCTAAGCCAACAATTGTTTGTTTTTTTTATAATTTTATTTTAATTTATTATAAAATTTATTTGATAAAAAAATTAAATTATTATTTTTTTTTTTAAATTTTAAATTTATTTAGGTTCATAGAGATATAAAAAGCAAAAATATATTAGTTCGTAATGATCTAAATACTTGTATTACTGATTTTGGTTTAGCACTTAAATGTGATTCTTCTGCTAAGAATGGAGGTATTTCTGCAGAACAAAATATTTTACAAGTAAAATTTAATTATTAAAAAAAAATTTATTTAATTAAAAATAAAGGTTGGTACTCGTCGTTATATGTCACCTGAAGTATTGGAAGGAGCAACAGAATTTACTAGCTTTGCTTTTCAACAAATTGATGTTTATGCAGCTGCTTTAGTTATTTGGGAAATTTTATCAAGAACTTGTATTTTAAATAAAAATAATGAAGAATTAATTGAAGATAAAGAAGGTAATTTATTTTTTATTTTAAATTTAAAAAATTTATTAAAAAAAAAAAAAAGTTTTAAAATAAAATGATTTATGGGAAGAAAGAAAAAAAAGGGGACTTTTATAGTAAAGTTTTCTAATTTTGAAAATAAACTTTAAATTAAAAACTTGACTTAAATTTTAATTTAATTTAATAATTTTTAATTTTTTTTTTTTAAAGATTTATTAAATGAAGATTTTTCTACACAATTATTTTTACTTCCTTATGAAAAAGAACTTGGTAATAATCCTTCAATTGGTCAAATTCGTGATTTAGTAGTTAATAAAAAATTTAGACCTAAAATTAGAGATGATTTATTAAAAAATTCATTAACTTATTTAATTGTAAAAACAATGAAGGAAATGTGGGACCATGAACCGGTATTATTTTAATTAATAAAAATAATATTTTTAAATTTAATTAAAAAGGATGGACGTATAACTTCTGCTTGTGCAAGAGATCGAAGTATTCTTTGGTTATCTGAAATAACTTAAAAAATTAATATATAAATTATTTAATTATTAATATAAATTAATATATTTTTAGATCTCTTTTCCATTTTTGTATATTATCTCTGTATATTTATTTTTTATATTTTTTTTAAATTAATCTCTTTTAAATAAGCAATAATTAAATAAAAATTAATAAATATTTTTTTTTTTAATTATTAATTATTTAAAAATTTTAACTTGGACTATTTTTCGATTAAAAAATAAATTATTTATTTTTTAATTAATTGCTTATTTTAATTTTATTTATTATATTTTTATTGTTGTTGTTAATATTTTAATTTTTATTAAAATAATTAATATTAAACAACAAAACACATTCTTTTTTTTTTTTTTTTAATTTATTCCATATTGGATTATTAATTTATTTTATAAAATATTTATTTTTTAATTTGTAAAAAAATTATTAATTTATATTAAATAAAATTTTAATTATTATTTTTATTATTTAAATTTAAAAATTGAATTTAAAAAAAAAAAAATATAAAAATATTTATTTTACATTTATTCAAATAATTTTAATTATAAAACAAATATTTATTTAAAAGGTTTTTCACCTGTTGTTTACATTAAAATTAATTTAATTTATTATTATTCTTATTTTTTTTTTATGTTTTAACATATTTTTATTTAATTAAAATTTTTAATTTATTTAAACTTTTATTTTAAAAAAAATATTATTTTAAATAAAATATATAAAATTTAATCAAAAATAATTATTTTTAAAATTTAAAAAAAAAAATTTAATAAATTAATTTAATGTTACAAAATACATATTTTTTTTTTTATTAAAAATTATTTTTTTAAAAAGGTTAATTTTTAAAATATATTGCATGTTTAAAGTTAAACTTTTTTTTTTTTAAATATTTCTAAACATTTATTTAAATGTAAACTTTTAAATAATCACGAAATATTTAAATAAATAATTATTTTAATTTTATTTAAATTTATTTTATATTAAAAATTTTTTTTTAAAAATGATTGGAGAAATTTATTCTTTAATAATTTTTTGTTTGGGAGGAATTGGTTTATTTTCTAATTTTTTATTAATTTATTTTATTTTACGTTATACAATGAAAGAAATGAAAATATATAATAGAATATTATTACAAACTTGTATTGTTGATATTATTGCTATTTTTGTTTTTTCATTGTAAGACCGGTTAGAAAAAAAAAATTAATTTAAATTAAATTTTATAGGTTAAATTTATTTAAAAAAAAATTTAGGTCTTAATTTAATTAGACCAAATTATTATTGAATTGTTATAAATATTTAATTAATTTAATTAATAATTTAAATATTCTAAAACAAAAATTTTAATTAAATTTTCAATTAAATTTAATTTTTAAAAATTATTTTTGTAAAGGTTTACATTTCTGATCGAGGTGTTGGAACAGTTTGGGAATATGGACCAACACATTATTTGCCAAATCCTTGGCAATGTATTTGTTTTATGATTTTTGGTTTTATTTGTAGATTTACTACAATGAATGTTTGTTCCCAATTTGTTTTTCGTTATTTATCTGTTGTTCGGTAATTAAACATAAAAATATTTAAATAAAAAATTTTATGTTCCTTATCCTCTATATTGTAGTGTGAAGGGAACAATTAAAAATATTTAGTTTAAAAGAAACATTTTAATATTGAAAAAACTTGAGATATAAAATGTTTTGAAAAAAAAATTATCCGAGAATAAAGAAATAAATAAATTTTAATAAAATATTTAGTAAATGTTTTCTTGTTTATCATAATAAATAATTGAAATTTTTTAATTAAAATTTTCTGAAATAAAATAAAATTTTTAAATATTTTTATTTTAACTTTAAATCTAAATATTAATTTTCTTTTTTTTTTTTTATTTTTATTCAATTTAATTAAATATTAAAATAAATAATTTTTAATTTAAAAATTAAATTAATTAATTAATTTAAAGTAATATAAAAATTAAATGGAAAATGTATGGATTAATTCTTTTTTTATTTATTTTCCCAATTGCTTTACTTTTTATTTTATCTTTTATTGCATTTCACCCAACAGAAGAAAATGAATATTTAACAAATTATGAAATAATTAATATTTTAGAAATTGATAATAAAACAATTAAAGATTATGTTGTTGGTATGAGAGCTAATGTAAAGTTTTATTTAAATAAAATTTTTATTTAATTTAATTTTAAAGACTAGTAGTAATCTATCAGGATTTATTTTAATTTATGCACTTATATTTACTATTTTATCTTATATAATAATTATTTTATGTGGAATAAGTATTCAATTATATGTTAGAAAAAATTATAAAGGACCTAATTTGGAAACTATGAGACAAGTTAATCGACAAATGACTATTGTATTGTCTGCACAAGTATATAAATAAATAAATTAATTAATTAATTTAAATAGAGAAAATATTTAAATTTTATTAACAATGAATTAAAAAATAGTTTTTTTTTATTAATGTTTATTAATTTAATTAATTTAAAATTAAATTTAAAAAAAAATTTATAAATTAAAAAATAATATTATAATACATTAATAAATAATTAAATTTAATTTAAAAAATATAAATTAAATTATTTTATTTAATTATTAATAAAAGGCATTATTACCTCTACTTACATTTATTCCTCAACTTTACCTTAATTTTACTTTATTCTTTAATTTTCCTGTAAATACAAAATTAATTATGATACTTGGAACACCAATAACTGAATTAATTGCTATTTTAAATCCTTTAGTATTTAAAAATTTAAATTTAAATTTATTTTTTTTTCTTAGGTAACCCTTATAAGTGTTAAAAATTATAGACAACTTTTAATTAAATATTTATATTGTGGAAGACAAATATTAAGAAATGGAAGTAATAATAATTATACTAATAATACAAATAGTAATAATAATAATGTTATTATTCCACAAATAAATTTATAAATAAATAAATAATTAATTTTTTAATAAATTAAAAAATATAATTTTTAAATAAAATATATTCAACAAAAAAAAAAGTTCATTCCTTTTTAAAAAAAAATAATTGAATTAATTGTTTTATTTATTTTATTTAAATAAAACAAAAATGTTTCCTTTTAAAAAAATAATTAAAATAAATTTTATTTCCTTTTCTCTCTCTTTCTCTATCTATTTCTTTATATATCTCTCACATTTTATTTTAATAATTAATTTTTAAAATAATTTTAATTGTTTATTAATTGTTTAATGTCTAATAGATTTAATTTAAATTTAAAAAAAAAATATTTTTAAATAAATAACCGGTTCAGAAAAGTTTTAAAATTTGTTTTTTAATTAAGTAATTTTAAATATTTAAAGTACGCATTTTTTAAATAAAATAATAAATCAAAAGAAATAAACGATTAATTAATGATGAACTATTAAATTTAAAAAAAATTTGTTTAAAAGGATTGAAATAAACTGTTGAATAGATTCAGTTTTTTTTAAAATAAATATTTATTTCCTTTAAAATTAAATAAATTAATATTTATTTAATTTAAATAATTATTTTTAAATGTAAATTTAATTTAAATTTTTTTAAAAATAATTTAAAAAAAAAAAAAAGATAACATAATTAATGATAATTAAATGTATTTAAATACAATTTTTGAGTTTAAAATTAGGATTGTTTTTTTTTGTTATTATTTTTGTTAATTGGTTTATAAATTAATTAATTTAAAAATTATTTAAAAAATTTTTTATTTATTTTTGTTTTAAATAAAAGAATAAAATATTTAATAAAAAAATAAAAACAATTTGTAATTTTTAGATATTTATAGGAAAGGGGTTTTGTTAATTAATAAATAGAATTTAAATAGAGAATATATTTAATTTAATTTAATTGAAATAAATTTAAATTAAAAAAAAATGTGAATTTATATTTATTTATTTATTTCTTTATTAATTTATTCTCTACAAATTAAAGGACAAATTTTGGATAAAGACTTATCTAATGGTAATAATGAAGAAATAAAAATTAATTTGTAAGTTTATTTATTTATTCTAAAAATATTTAATTTTTTTTTTAAATTAAATTAAAATAAATATATTAATAAAATAAAATAAAAAAAAAAAACAAGTTTTCCCTTTTACATTTTTTAATAAAATTTATTATTTATTAAAAAATAATTAAATTAATTTATTTTTTAGTGGTCGTAGCAAACGTTGGTGTTGGGGTACTGGTTGTGGAGGAGGAGGATCAAATGGTTGTGGACCTAATGGTTGTGGAGTTACTAATGGTTGTCCTACTTGTGGAGTTAATAGTGGTTGTTCTACTTGTAATACTGGCTGTTCTACGTGTGGAGGTGGACAACCTGGATCTTATTATTATTGGTGGAATAATGGAAAAAAATAAATAAATAAATATTAATTTGATTCTATAATATTTTAATATTCAAAAATAAATTTTTAAAATAAAAACTTAGATTTAAATAATTAAAATTAAAAAAATTTTGATTATTTAATTAATATTTTAAATTAATTTCCAAATTATAAATTAAAAGACATTTTAAAAAATAAATAAATTTGTCAAATTAATTTAATAAATAATTAATTTTTAATTATTTTTAAATTTTTAATTATTACAAATAAATCAGAAAATAAATAAATAATAATTTTTAGTTTTTATAATTAAATAGTAAAGGTAATTATTAATTAAAAATATTATTTTCTTAAATTAATTAAAATTAAATAAAATTAATAAATTTAAATAATTTCTATTTACTACATTAATTTATTCTCTGCAAATTAAAAGGAGGTTTCTTAATTAACATTGAAGATTTAATTATTACAAATGTTATTAATTAGGGGATGAATAGATATGGATATAGATTCTTCAAAAATTGTACGGAATGGATACAAATAATATATGGAGCCATATATTCGCCATATATTTTTTGGAACAGACAGTAAAAATTTCTTTCAGTTATTGAAATAATTAATTTTTTTTTTTTCATAAATTAAAAAAATATAATTTTTAAATTAAAATATTTTCTAAAAAATTTTATTTAAATTTAATAAAATAAATTATAATTTTTGTTTTTAAATATTAGAATTTTAAAAAATTTATTTAATTATTTTATTCAAAATTTATTTATTTATTTTTGTTTTGTTGTTCCATAAATAGTTTTACCTTTAATATGACATGAAATATTCTCACATGAAGTAAGTTGTCCACAATTACCACCTATAGGTTTCATTTCTAAATTAAATAAATAAATATTTAAATTAATTGACATAATGCCAAAAATTAAAAAAATTTAAATTAAAAAAATTAAAAACCATAATTGTTTGAAACACATGGCTGTTTTTGATCATTTGGACAACATTTCATTATTCTCATACATTCTTTTTTAAATAAATTATTTAAATATTAAATTAATTAATTATTATACCTTCACAAGTTTCATAATAAACAACATTACGTGTTTGAATTAAATTAATTAAAATAATTAAATAAAAATAAATAATAATTAATTTTTTATTATTTTGCATTTTATTTAAAAATAAATTTTTTTTTAATTTTTTAAAAACAAAAAAAAGTTTATTATCAAATTTAATTAATTTAAATTAATATAAAGATAATTTATGTTTTGCTAAAATAAATCCTTTATATTTAAAGGGAAAATCGCTGCTAAATTTATTTAAAAATTAAATTAATTTATTTGCACAGATAAATTTATATTATTTTAATTTATTAAATATTTATTTAATGGAATTAAATTAAAAATAAATAAAAATAAAAATTTTTAAATTTAAATTATTTAATAAAAAAAAATTTTTTTGAGATAATAAATTTAATTTTTAATCTTTAATTTAAAATAATTGAATTGTTTATTTAACTTTAAATTTAATTACAAAATAATTTTTAGATTTTTATTTTAGGATTTAATTGCAAATTTTATAAAAATATTTAATTAATTTTTAATTTTTTAAAATTAATTTTTGCAAATTAATTAAAAAATTGAATTATATTAATTTTTTTACATTTTTACATCTTTACAAATTGTTTTTAAATATTTAATTTTATTTAAAAATTCCCCTTTTAATTTTTAGAAAATAAATAAATAAATATAAATACTTATTTTTTAAATTTAATTTTAATTAAATAAAATAAACTTTTTTAATTAATGTTTACCTTTATTTATATTTAATTTTTTATTTGTAAAATTATTTAATTTTTTTAAAATTATTTTCAAAGCTTAAAAACATTATTTATTTATAATAATTAGTAAAACAATTACAATTTAATTGTTTTAATATTTATTAAATTTATTAATTAATTTAACTAATTTATATTATATAAAAATTAATATTACTATTATGTAATAGATTAAAATAAATCTTTTTAACTAAAAAAATTGAATTTTTTTTTATTTATTTTTTGCCATAAGAATGCCACCAATAATGATAATATCTACCTCCTCCATAACATCCACAACCACAACCATATCCCCAACACCAACGTTTGTTACGTCCACTAAATAAATAAATAATTTTTAAATATTAAAAAAAGGTTCAATAGTTTACTTATTAATTTAATTAATTTAAGAAAAAAATTTTAATTAAATTAAAACTTACAATTCATTTTTTAATTCTTTATTTTTATCAATTATTTCAACATTTTTATTATCTTCAATTTTATTTAAAAATTCTCCTTTAATTTGTAGAGAATAAATTAATAAATTAATTAATAAATAAATATATATTAACATTTTTATTTAAATTTAAATTTATCAATAAAAAATAAAATAAAATTTAAATAATTAATTAAAATTAAAATTAAATTAAATAATATTTCAAATATTAAATTTATTTATTTTTTATTAAAATTCCTTCCCCAGAATTAATTTAAAACTAAAACATATTTTTATTTTCATTGTTTGTTTCATTTATTTTTAAATAAACTTATTGACCATTAAAAATGTTTTATTTTTTTATAATAAAAAATAAATAAATAAATAAATAAATTAATTAATTAATTATTATATACACTCTGTCAGAAAACTATAAACGCAGTAGAAAATTTTGACGTAAAACTTATCTTACCAAAAAAAAATTATTTAAATGTTATTGAAACTTAATAATAAGGCTAAGAAGTGTAGGTTAAATAATTGATGATAGAATTATGGTCGAATTGTAGGTATTTATTGGCACTTTTGAAATCCCTCTCATTATTAACCGTCAGATAACTATAAACGCACCCTCTGGTTTTTTGGTTTTAAACGAAGAAAAAATTTTATAAAAATTCCCTTAAACTTACCTATCGATATTAGTAAAATGTGCAAAAAAAAATAAATAAAATCTTTATTCAGCATCGAGATTTTGATATCCCAAAATCAATGGAAAATAGGGGGTTTTCGCTTATAAAAATTTTTTTCGTACCCATAAGGTTAATTGTAATTTTTTATTTTGGTGTCATTTGAAAGCCCATAAAATTTGCTAACTGAAACACTTTATTTCATTTACCAGAAAAATTTCACCTTCGACATAAAGTCGATTAAAGTAGGTGGTGTCAAAAATTCTCGTTTTCTCCCCATAAGATGGCCCTAATTTACTTTAATCGACTTTATGTCGAAGGTGAAATTTTTCTGGTAAATGAAATAAAGTGTTTCAGTTAGCAAATTTTATGGGCTTTCAAATGACACCAAAATAAAAAATTACAATTAACCTTATGGGTACGAAAAAAATTTTTATAAGCGAAAACCCCCTATTTTCCATTGATTTTGGGATATCAAAATCTCGATGCTGAATAAAGATTTTATTTATTTTTTTTTGCACATTTTACTAATATCGATAGGTAAGTTTAAGGGAATTTTTATAAAATTTTTTCTTCGTTTAAAACCAAAAAACCAGAGGGTGCGTTTATAGTTATCTGACGGTTAATAATGAGAGGGATTTCAAAAGTGCCAATAAATACCTACAATTCGACCATAATTCTATCATCAATTATTTAACATACACTTCATAGCCTTATTATTAAGTTTCAATAACATTTTAGTAATTTTTTTTTGGTAAGATAAGTTTTACGCCAAAATTCTTGACTGCGTTTATAGTTTTCTGACAGAGTGTACCAATTTAAAAAAAATAATTTCAAAAAATTATATAATAAATTATCTTAATTTTATTTAGGTGTATTTAACTATTAAATTTAATTTATTTTTTATTTATTTATATAATATAAAATTAATTAATTAATTAATTAATTAATTAAATATATAATTAAATTAAATAAATAAATTAATTTAATTAAAATAAAAATTATTTAAATAAAAAAAAAACTGAAGCTATTAAACAATTAACTTTATTCCTTTTAAACAAAAAAAAAATTTTAATAAAGTTTAATAATTACTTAATTAATTTTGATTTATTGTTTTGTTTATTTCATTTTTTTTAAAAATAATTAAAAATAAAATAAATTTTATTTCCTTTTTCTAAATATATTTACATATTTTATTTATTTCCCTAATTTTTAAATTAATTAATTTTAATAATTATTTTAATTATTTATTAAATTTAATGTCTGACAAAACTTAAATTTTAATTTAAAATTAAATTTTTTAAAACAAACTTTTAAATAAATAACCGGTTTAGAAAAAATGTTTTTAACTTTGTTTATTAAATTAAATTTTAATTTATTACTTTAAATAATTAAATATATACATATATGAACTTTTAATTTATTAAAAATATAAAAATAATTTTAAAAAAATATTAATTTAAAAATTAATTTTTAAGGATTTTTTTTTTAATTTTTAAAATTTAATAAAAGTTTATTTAATTATAAAATTATTTTTAAAAAATAATTAAAATTAAAAAAAAAAATTTTTTAAATTTTCGTTGTTTATTTAATTATTTATTATAACTATAATTATAATTATAAATTAAATAATTTAATATTTATGTATATAGTATATACTTTTAATTAAATTTAAATAAAAATTATTTATATAAATCTGACAATTATTTATTTTTAATTTTAAAGGTTATATTTATTTATTAAATAAACACATTTAATAATTAAATTTAAAGAAAAACGGGTAATTATTTTTAAAAAATAAAATTAATTAAATATTTAATTTATTTAATTTAATATAATAATTATATTTAATAATTTTAAAAAGTACTATATTTATTTATTAAATATTTTATATTTAATTATTTTTATTTTAACGTATTTCCTTTAAATAATTAAAAATAATTTAATTTTTATTTGTTTTATATAATGTCAAAGTTTTTATTTAAATATAGAAAATTATTTAAATAAATAAATTTATTTATTTATTAGAAAGTATTTAGTACAGGAGATAAGTCCATTTAATCGCAAGAAACAAAGGAAGTTGAAAACACTTTTAATATATTTTTTAAAAATTGTTAAACATTTATTTTTTATTATATAAATAATAAATCTTAATAATAATTCTATTCTTTAAAAAAAAAATGAAAAATAAAAGGTTATTATTTGTTTCATTAGAATTTCATAATAATAAATTTAAAAATTTATTTAAAATATTATTTGATAATTTTAAAGTAATAGAAATAAAAAATAGTCTTTAAATAAAATTTATTTCTGTTTACTTTAACGAACTAATTTGCCCAATTTAGAATAGAAAAATCTTGTAATTTTTAACAAAAAAGTTAACAGAATATAAATATTTAATTTTAAACCCTTAGCTGAAGAAATATTTTAATTTTTTTTAAATTAATTTAAAATTTTAAAAATTGGTTAGTTTTTAGATTATTTTAGAAAATTTACTGAATTTTTTAATTAATTTTTAAAAGAATGAATTTAATAAATAATAATTCTTTATTATCAATTTATTTACAAAATGGAGATATTTGTAACTATTTAAATATAACTATAGCTACAAAATCTGATATTGATAATTTAACAAATAAATTTCAAATATTGGATAATACTTTAATTAATAAAACAATTTTTTATTCAATTTTTTCAAATTTTATTCATCAACAAATTGTTTCAGAATGTTCTCTTAAATGGCTAATTAATTTAATTTCTGTTAGAGTTATTATTTAATTAAATAATTTAATAAATAAATATTAAATAAATAAATTTTCCGGAAAGAAAAAAATAAAGTCTTTTTATAGTAAAGTTTTTAAATAAACTTTAATTTATTATTTATATATTTAAGTTTATTAATTTTATTTATTTAAATATAATTTTTATTTTGTTAATTTTTAGTCTCAATCTTATTACAATAATGTTCTTATTTGGTATGAAAAAGGTTATTGGACACCACAAATACCTTATATTATTATTCCAGCTTTGTTTGCAATTATTTCAATTTTATTTAATTTTAGTTTAATATTTGTTTCTTTTAAAAAATTAAAGACAAATCTTCTTCTTCCATTTGATTCTTTTTTTCAAATATTTGCTTTAATTCCTTTTATTATTAATTTTATTTATTTTTTATTTGGAAGTACAATAATTAATTATAATATTTGTTTTTGGATTTCTTTATTATCAACTGTTGGTTCTTATTCTTCTTTTATGACTATTTTCTTTATTTCTCTAGAACGAATGTTAATTGTTTATTTTCCTTTAAGGTAAAAAGTTTATTTAATTCACTGTAATATCTTTAAAATACATACTATTTCTCTCACAATCAGTCAGTAAATTCCGGAAAATATGTTTTCCGGATTATGGTTAGAGAATAGTGAGAGAGCCTAGTTAAGCGTATAAAGAAAAGAGAGAGACAAACTTTAATTCTGATTTTATTTAATTTAATTTCAGAATGCATGTAATTCCGGAATCAACAATTTTCCGTGTATATATATTAATTTTTATAATTTGTTTATTTTCTGGTGGAATAATTACTTTAATACAAATTAATGTTTGGACTATAATAAATACTCCTTATGAAAGGTATTTTTTATTTTTTTTTAATTTTTATTCAAGTTTAGAGGGGGAGGTTTTTCCTTTAAATATTTAAATACCTTCCTCCCAATAATTTATTTATTTTATTTTATTTTAATTGATTTATTTATTTTTTAATTTAAAGATTAATTTTATGTAATTCTGGTTTATATTCTGATTTATTAAATTCAATATATACTTTAATAATTATTTCCCTTTCTTTATTTAATTATATTTTAATATTTTTTTTTAATTATTTGGCGTTATTTTGGAAAAAACTTTTAAAAAAAAAAAATAAAATTAATTCTTTACAAAAAGATAGACCAGATAAAGGTTTTATTTAAATTTTAAATTAAATATTTAATTTATTTAGATATTAAATTAATTATTAAAAATGCTTTATATATTCTTCGTTCTGTTTTAATTATTTCTTTAGTACTTATTATTGGTTGGTTAATTGCTTCAGCAAAAAGAAATGATTTAACAAATTTCTTTAGAGATTATCTTTCCAAAGCTTTAACAAATTTATTTATTTCCAATACTGACCCAAAATTTCCAATAATTTCTGGAAATATTTTAACTATTTTAGTTGGTATAATTACTTATATTTATATAATAATTGCTGGAATTGGACCATTAATTTTAATTATTTGCAAGTATAATTTAATTTAATTTTTAAAAAAATATATTTTAAAATTAAAATAATTTAAGTTCTGAATATAGAAATGCATACAAAGCAGTTTTTAAAAAATTAATTCCAAAAATTAAAACAACAAATAATAATTTACTTTTTATTAAAAGTGTAAAAGGCAATGCTAAACAAATAACTGTTACAACAAATAAAATATAGAATAATTAAAAGAATAAATAAATATATTATTTAAAATTTATTAATAATTTTAATGGAATATTTTAATTAATTTTTTTTAGAATTTTATTTAAAAAATTTGTAGCATAAAAATTTCTTCAGAAATTTATTTTTTTTAAATTTTGTAAATAAAAATTAAATTTTTAATTAATTTAAATAAAATAATCTTTTTTAATTAAAATTTATATTCTATTAAATTTAAATAATTTAAAAAATTAAAGTTTTTTTTAAATTAATATAAATAAATTAATAATTAAAAATAAATATTTTTCTCTTTTCTTAGAATTTATTTAAAAATATTTTTACTTTACTCTTTTAATTTTTATTTAATTTTTACTTTTTAAAAGTTTTTCATTTTTTAATTATTTTATTTAATATTTAAATATTTATTTATTTTAAAAAAATATTACTTAACACCAAAAACTGTTTTGTATTTTTTCTCCTTTTATTTACCTTATAAAATAAAATAACAACAATAATTCCCGAAAATATTTTTTACTTTAAAAATTCAAAAAATAGTTTTACATAATGTTAAATTGTTTAAAAATAAATGAAAAAAAAAGAAAAAAGGGAAAATATAATTTAATAAATATATTGGATATAAATAAAAGACAGATAACTGAATTTATAGAAGAAAAAAAGGTAAAACTGAAGTTTGTGTCCCCCCTTTTTATTTTTTTTTATTTTTACCTTTTTTTGCCGTTGGCTTACATCAATCATAAAAAGAATTAATTTTTGTCTATAAAATACTGCATATTAAGAAAATTACAAAAAAGCGAAGAAAATATGTTTTAACTATCTATGGCATCAGTTGCATTATTTCTTCGACATCAAGTCTATGGCTTTGGTTGTGCACTAATTTCATATTCTATGGCTAGGAAATCTAGCCAATAGAATATTTTCATATACTTGATAAATTTCCTAGCAATAGAATATGAAATTAGTGCACAACCAAAGCAATGGACTTGATGTCAAAGAAATGACGTAACTGATGCCATATTTAGATGTTGATAATGTTTTTTATAATTTTGGCATTATGTTTCACTTTTTTATCCTTGTGAAAAACTTGAATAAAAATTAATCCTTTTTATGATTGATGTAAGCCAACGGCAAAAAAAGGTAAAAATAAAAAAAAATAAAAAGGGGGGACACAAACTTCAGTTTTACCGAAAAAAAAAAGTTTTTTTTAAATAAAAAGAATTTAAAATAATATTTCATAACATAATCAGAGAATTCTCCAGATAATAAATTCTTTGAAATATTTTTTCTGGAGCTCTGTATAACCACAAAATCACTTTTTATAAATTACCATTAATAATCTCCAAAATATTGATTATTACTAGATGACGGATCATGTTCTCCATAATATTGAACTCCACTTGATTCTCCTTGATTTCCACCATTATATCCATAAAAATCAGCATTATTCCCTCTATTTTGATTATCACTATATTTATTTAAATTGTCCACAACCTTTTTCTGTACTAAATCATAATCAATTGGATTTATTTCATTTTTTCTATTTTCTACATAAAAATAATTAATTCTATTCAAAATTGTTTCAGAAGAATTTCCTTTGTTATTTATTTGATAACTTTTTATTAATTTAAAACATTTTGGACAATTAAAAATATTATTTTTATTATAATCTTTATTAAAATTATTTTCTAATCTTTCTACTAAACAATTTAAATGAAAATAATCATTACAACCCAATTTAATAATTTCTTCATTTTCATTAAATTTAATGTTACATAAAGTACATTTTTTATTTTTAATATCATTTGAATAATTAATTACATAATTGGGAATACTTTTAATCATAAGTTCTTTTATATATTTCTGTAAAATAATTTTTTATTAATTTAATAACAATTAATTTTTGTTTTAAAAAAATATAAATTAAATAAATAAAAATAAAAATTATTTTCTGAGTTCTAATAATAAGAAAAATGATACAATATTATACTAAAAAATGAGTTTATCTCCCATCTCTTGTTAACTTATTTCTTATTTAAAAAATTAACCAAACTTTGTAATTCCAAAAGGTTATTTATTATATTTAAAATTAGAGATCTGCTTAGTCGACTTTATTTATCTTATCTTTATTTAAAACCTACACGAGCTTTTCGTGCTGCAGTAATTAAATAACCATTTATTGTACTTTCGTTTATATTTAGATTTTTCTTTGTATTTATATAATATCGATATATATAAGCACCTATTAATACAATAATATCCTCAATATTCATATTATTTATTTCATTTTCTCTTATTTTTTTATTTGCTTTTCCATTAATTCTTAAAAATTCATTTATGAATACATCCAACTTAAATTTATTTTTATATTTTTAATATATATATATAATAATAATAATAATAATTATATAAAATTTAATAAAATAATTTTCATTTTTACCTTATCTGTTTCGTTACTTTCTACGCTTCTTTTGAAAATTTCTTCAAGTTGTTCTTTACTAAATGCATCAATATAAATTGAAGTAAATAGTACAATTAAAATTAATAATTTAATTAAAATATTAGACATTTACTATTTAAATAATATAAAATATTTTAAATATTATATAAATCTTTAAAAAAATATTATATTTATAACCTAATTTTATTTAATTCCTTAATTAATTGAATAAATTAATACAAAAATTTAAATAAAAACTTTTGTACAATACAGTTGATGTTAAATATTTTAGATCTACCCTGTTGATCGAAAATATAATATCAACATTAAAATTCTAAAAGAAAATATGGGTAATAAATAAGTAAATAAGGGAGAATAGGTTAGTTGTTTAGCTTTATTAGTAAATGAATGAAATATTGACTTTAATGAAGCTTCTTAAATATTGCCAATTTATTTAAAAAGCCCACTCATTTTCTTTTTCCTCTTATGTACATTAAATTTATATTTAATTTATTCGCCCACTTATTTCCGCCCCCCTTCCTTTCTTTCTCCATCCAAACAATGCATTTAAAAAATTAAAAAAAAAAAAATTTATTAGCCCACTCATTTTCACTCTTCCTTCACCCACGGAAATTTTTGTAAATAAATTTTTATAATTTACTTCCATATTACTTAGGTTATGAAACATTTGATCACCATTAGCATTAAAAAAATAAAAATAATAATTTAACATATAGAAAATATTTTTATTTTATATAGAGCCTAATTATTTTATTTTTCTTCCCCATTTCTTTGAGTTTATTCAACAATCAATTTCTCAAGTTTTTTTTAAAGTTTTATTAAAAATAATTTTTAAACTTTCATTTAATGTTTTTTAAGGAAAACAACAAATTCTCTATTATTATTCTTTTTATTCTTTTCTTTAATAAATTATTATTTAATTAATTAATTAATTATTTTTAAATATTTAAAACTTTTTAATAATTTTATTTAATTAAATATTTCAATTTTACTTTTTATTTTTTTATATAATAATAATTTAATAATATATATTTTTATTTTAATATTTATTTAAAAAATAATCGGTAAATTATTTTTTTTAAAATTTTATAGATCAATTTAAATTAATATTCTATTTATAGGACTTGTATTATTTATTTTTGGGACAATAAAATATATAATTAAATTTTTTATTAAAATAATTAATTTAAAACAATTTTAAAAAATATAAATAAATTGTTTTAAACCGGTTATTTATTTAAAAATAAATTTTTAATTAATTTAAAATGAAAAAAAAATTTAAAAAGAATTATAATTAATAATTAATCAAAATAAATTATTAAGTATTTTAATATATAAGAAGAAATATTTTTTTTTTTTTTTTATAATTAAATAAATAAATCAATCAATCTTTTTATTAAAAAATTAAATTTAATTGTATAATATTTTTTAGTTTAATTAATTTTTATTTTCTTTAAGGCTTTATTTTATTTTTTAAATTATTTTTAATTTAAAAAATAAATATTTTAAAATATATAAGGAATTTTGATAAAAAAAAATAAATTAATTAATTAATTATTTTAATTTAATTATTTTAATTTAATTATTTTAATTTAATTATTTTAATTTAATTATTTTAATTTAATTTATTTTAATTTAATTATTTTAATTTAATTATTTTAATTTAATTATTTTAATTTAATTATTTTAATTTAATTATTTTAATTTAATTATTTTAATTTAATTATTTTAATTTAATTATTTTAATTTAATTATTTTAATTTAATTTATTTTAATTTAATTATTTTAATTTAATTATTTTAATTTAATTATTTAAATAAATTTAAATAAAAATGTTAATATATATATATTTATTTATTTATTTATTAATTTATTCTCTACAAATTAAAGGAGAATTTTCAAATAAAATTAAAGATAATAAAAATGTTGAAATAATTGATAAATTAAAAAATGAATTATAAGTTTTAATTTAATTAAAATTTAAATGTTAATTTAAATTGAAAAAATAAAAAATAAAATTAATTTTTATTTCCTAATCTTTTTTAATAAATTAATTAAAAGTATTCGAAAAAAGCGTTGGTGTTGGAATTATTGTTTTGGCGATGGTTCTGGTTGGGGTGGTGGTTGGAGAAATTATGGTCGTTGGGGAAATTATGGTAGTTGGAGAAATTATGGATGGGGAGGAAGACGTTGGTGGGGATAAAATAAAGAAATAATGTTTTAATTAATATTTTATTTTATATATAATTTAAATTTTATTTAATATTTAATATATATCAGGGATCGCGCCGACTAAAAATCGTATTCCCGATTTTCGTTAATCGGGATTCCCGACATATTTTTCATTCCCGATTTTCGTGAATCGGGATTCCCGACCGAAAAATCGTCGGGAATTAAAAATTGTTTAAAATATTTAATTAATTAAAAATTTGTTTTATGTTGCACAATCTCGTCTATCTAATTCTTATTTTTATAAATCAGTAAATATTGGTTAGTTAATTGTTTTGGGTAAAATTGTAAAGTTAGGAATAAGCTACAATCTATTTAGTAAATTAAAAAATGGTCAAAAAACCTTAAAAAATTCAGATTAAAAAAATTTTTTAGTTTTTCGATAATATTTTTTTATTTTTTAAATATTTTGTAGTTCATTTTCTATTTTACCTAAGGTTATCTAAAATAAACTAACAAATCCTGATACTTGTTAATGTTCAAAAAAGACGCAACATAAAGGGAAAAACCTTTAATTAGTTAAAAAATTAATTAAAATTTGAAAATAAAATATTTTTAAATGAAATCACCAAATATTAAAACAAATAAAATAAATCTTTTACCAAATGAATTACTTGAGGATATATTTAAAGCAATTAATACGGAAAATAATATATGGAATAATTGGAAAAAGGAATGGTGTAAATACGCTGCAAATTTAATGAAAACAACTAAATATATTTACGAAATTGTTGGAAAATCATTTTCTGCAAGAAAGGTAGGAAATATATTAAATATTTAAAAGATTTATATATTTATCATATTTATATATTAGTTGTATTCCCGGCCCATGCTTCCTTATAGGATCCGTGTTTCTCGATATTGATTATCCGATTGGGCGAAAATTATCATAAATCTAGGAATTAAAAACGGAATTGGGAACTGGATTTTAAGAATTTCCGGTCGAGATCTGGAACTACGAGTTCCTTTTTTCGAAATATGATTTGTTAGAAATTTTTCTTTTAACATACCATCAAAACGCTTTGATTTTATGAAAAGCTCAATACTAGTTTAATAATTTTTTCATTACAATTTTTTTGATCCCGAATTGGTCTAAATAAAATAAAAGACATGTACATATGTAGGGACACGCCCGATTTGTCGCAAGACCAGTTTGTCGCAAAGCCATAACCTATTGTAAAATTTTTGATGAATTCCTAATTTGGTACCAGATTAATGCGCATATCAAGCCTCATCAATTGGTGCCAAAATCGGTGTAATTCGGAGGGTTCTTATAAAGTTATGGCTTTGCGACAAACTGTCACGTACCCACATATGTAAGAGGACTCTGGATTCAACAATTTGATTCAGCAAGCATTCCCAGATGAAAAAAGGAATAATAAAAAATTAATATCAAATTCGTAATCAGCGATTTAGTGACATTAGGTCATAGGAGAATGTAAAACAACTTCTTTGTTTATCAAAAGTTCATTATTCAGTATAATTAAAAGCGACTATTTTGTTTTCATTTTTTCCCGATTTTTGATATTTCCTTAATAGTTCTCGAAACGGCAGGTCCTATAAATTGATATTGAAAAACTTTATTTACCAGTAATAAAATTCATTCGTATATAAAATAATTATAAATAATTAAATAAATACCATATTTAAGTAACAAGTGACGAGATGATTAAAGAACTTGTTATGGGAATTAAAAATTAAATTTCAACTTTGTTATATAATGAATAAATCTCATTTTTAATTTTTGATTTTTTTGTTTGAATTAACGAGAATCTATTATTAATTTATTTTTCTAGGTAATTAATAAATAGAAAACTTATAAGCATCTATTTACAAATAGGTCGCGACAAACTTCCACGTACCCTAAATATTAACAGACTTTTTTAATTTTTCAAAATATTTAAAAATATCACTTTATTTATAAACAAACATTTTTTTTCTATTAATATTCATTTATTATAAACTTTTCTTTCATACCACAACTACAGAAGAAGAACGTTGACCAAATTTGTTCTTTTTATTAATTGGTTGACGTAACATAGACTTTTTGCTTAAAAAATAAATTAATTAAAATTTAAAAATTAAATTAATTTTACTTCATTAGCTTCATTGATTCAAAAGTATTCCTTTCACTTCCAGTAAGTAATGACCCTGGCAGTCTTGTTTAAATTAAAATTAAAAATTTAAATAATATTTTACTTACGGTGCATATTCTGTAAGCGGAAAATCATCAAATTTACTTGAAGCACCTTTATCCTTAATAATCTTGTCTTTAGCAGGTTCTGATGATGGCTGTGTCACCTGTGGCTTTTGTTTAAATTTAGGTGTACTGTGCACACTACCAGCATTGTCTTTTTTGTTCTTTTTTTTCTTTTTACGAAAACTTCGCATAATGAAACAAATAATACAGACAACGACCACACTATAATTGAAAAAGAAAATAAAATAACTTTAAAAAAAAATATTACTTACAAAATAAAAAAGGCCAAAATAGCAATACCCAATGAAAAAGCAAAATCATCTAAAGAATTAGCAGCAGTTATCTCATCATCCATTGTAGTTGTTTCAACAGTTATTTTTTTTATAGTAGAGGTAGCCTTTGTAGTAATAGTTTTGATAACCTTTTTTGTGGTAGCTTTTATAGTAGAAATATAATATTCTGATGAACGAGAAGATCCTGATGATTGTCGACCCATTACATTTGTTCGTTAATTTAAGAATATGAAAATATTTCAAGCATTACCCTTTTTATACTTTAAATATGCTAATGGTCACATTTAGTTATTATTAAAATTGATTTTTAGAACATTTATGTAAATGAAAGAATAATGTTAAGATACTTGCCACAGGGTTACTCTCAAGTCAGACGATACATTTAGAGGAATCACAACTCTAACTGACATAATCATCAACAACGTTCATTCCTTAAAAGAAATTAATTCTTACATAAAAAACAAATTATCAAAATGTCCTCAATTCTGAGTTTTAAAAGCATCTAAGGATTAAACAATAAATAAACTCATTGTCTTAATATGTATAAATATAATTTAACATTTGAACTTTTATTGCTAAAATTATAACCAAAATATCAACGGGAATAATTTACTCTTTTTATAAATTAAACAAATTTCAGTCTCAACATTGGCATAATAATTCTCTCATTTGGTAAGATCTTCATCTTTCTTTGTCTCACCTTCTTTCTCATCCTCTCCATCCTTATTGCTAGTGGCACTCTTGGATTTATCCGTAACTGGTTGGCGAAAGTAGCGACGGTGGAAACGTTTCTTGTTGCGCTAAATTTTGTTTTAAAAGTTTTAAATAAGAGAAATTAAAAAAATTTAAATTCAAAATTTAAATTAAACCGGTTTTCCATCAGCCTTCTCCGCAGTAGTAACTGCCTTTCCTCCCTTGTTATCCGCAGTCGCTTGACGATTACCATTCTTCTCTGACACCTTCACCACAGCATTATTTTGCTTATTTTCACCATTGTTTTCATCACTCCGACGTTGGCCGGAAGAGTAACGCACAAGAACAGGTTGACGAAAACGCTGATGATATGTATGGTAAAAAGTACCCTTATACATATAACCAATAGTCTTGCCGACACGAACACCCCCAGGACCAGACACACAGACAGCCTCCGGACCTTTCATCCCATCAATAATGTCAAATTCAACCTAATAAGCAATACATTAACAAATTAGTTAAAAAATTAAACCTGCTGATTCTCAATCAAAGCAAGAGGCACATTAACAGTACGCAAAATGGCTGAAGCATGAACAAAGCAATCCTTGTCAGAACCATCAACACGAATAAAACCATAACCTTAAACATTTATAAACCACAGGTAATAATTAAATTAAACCTTTAGCAACACTAAACCATTTAACAACTCCATGTTGTGCACGTCCAAGAACAATTGGACCCCGTAAATGACGCACACGTTTCTCCAAACTTTCACCATTCATAGAGTCGGTAGATAGTTTTTTATCAATTTTTTCCACCACCTCATCTACTCGCTTTTCCAGATCGACTTCACCCATTCGTTTAACAAGATCAGTTTCAACAGTCATCCTTTAAGTCAATAGATTTAAATTGAAAACACTGAAAATAGAGAAAATTAATTTACAGATGAATCAGCAACAAATATTAATCTAAATTAAAAATCATATTAACAAAAATAAAAAATATAAAGCTGTCATCAAAAGACAGAAAGATACAAACGTCATAGACAAATAGTGTTAAAAGATATTTATTTTGATGAGAAAGTCAAAAATTAAAAGAAATCCTAAAAGTCTACAAGAAAAAAGTCAAATTATTCCAGCAATTCAGTCATAACGTTTGCCGCGAGGATAACGCTTTGGTAATTGAACATTTGCCAAAGTATTCAAGCCAATCTCTACTGGTAATGGAAGTTCCCCGACATGGGCATGTAATTCACGTCTCAACTCAGGACGTTCACGATGTCGTACCAAAGGCAACAAGTCAGGATCAACTTTTGGTGAAAGAAGATGAAAGGCAGGGATCTGTTATGAAAATATTTAAAAAGAAATTGTCATAAACTTCTGATGAGTTTATATTGTCCACAAATAAACGCTGTGAGCGTTCATCAATCCAACGCACATAATCTTGGTCAAAACCATCAGGAGTTCCAACAAAATGGCGTAAAAAGTGCTGAACAACACGATGAATAAACTGGAAATTATAAAAAGGATTAAACAATAGTAAAAGACTAACAATATATTGCATTGGAGTCTCCACAGAAAAAGAACGGTAGAAGCGCAAATAATGAACAGAACGTTGGACAACATACTGAAAGAAAAATATGTTTATATTGAAAACCTAAAACCTTATGCAAAGGACCTCGAAGAAGTTGACATAGTGTGAGTTCGATCGCAACGAGACAGGCCGCTCGACTAATTCCCAAATGATCGTGTATTACAGTAGGAGATGTGCAGGATCTTGCCAATCGAAGCAAACGTAAAGGAGAATCCAGATCCTGGGAGTTATTTAAATCGCCCTGCCAATGCTCAATACGAAGCTTAAATATTGAAAACAAAAAATGGTCAATAAGCCTCAGACAACAATGATAACCTCTTCATTATTAGGTCCAACAATTCTCAGCTTTGTGATTTTAAAAAAAGGGTCACGGTCAAACGGTTCAAGACCTTCATTCCAAATTACTAGCCCATCCATCTGAAGTGGTTTCGAAGAAACACTAAAATAGTTATGTATAACCCTACACTGACTCACTTTTCCGGCCAATATTTTGCACACCGGCTAGGGCCCTGGCCGATAAGCATAAAAATGAAGCAAACATGTTCCTGCCAGATCATCTAAATAGATAGAATAAATGCTAAAAATCCTATAAATACCCGCCAAAAGTCCCCGATTGTGTTGTCCATAGGAGCTTGTGTTATGATAAAATCATTGAAAAGCAATGGCGACTTGACGTAGTTAGCATGGATAAATGAATCTGAAGACCCTTCGGGAAAGTTCAGAACAACTCGGGAATCGTCCTTACATTTGATGCCTACAATTGAAAGATTAAAAAATTAATATAAATATAAATAAACGTTGATTCCTGCACTTTTCAACAAATTTGTCCGAATGCTCATGGGTAAATTGGATGTGATTGACCTGATTGTCAACAATCTCAAATCTACGTTCCATTCCACCAACAACAGTGTACATAAAGACTTGTTTGCGCGCTGGTCCAAAAATGCGTTTTCCAAGATAAATATTGTTGTAATCTTAAAATTAGTTTGTGAGTATAAGTTAGAAAGTTTATTGTTCCTGTTTCAGGTACCCTATAGACTGTTTTCATGATAGTCGTACTAGATAGATCCCCCTGTGAAATGCCAAAAAGTATCGATGATTAACCCATTGGAGACCATGAAACAGGAAATATCAGGAGTCTTACATCTCCCATGCATTCGTATTCGATCCTTGTCCCCTGCTACCCTTTTATTATATATTTGAAAACGACGGAGAACTCCTCTGCCATCAAAGTCATTTTTGAAAAAGTTTGCAAGACGCACATTTCCAAACAATTCTTTAAATAAATTCGATCATTAAAAACGATTAAATGGGAATTAAAACCCAAAGAATAAGTAGAAGAATTAACGAGCCAATGGCTAATTTCAGTATGGTAAGTTAAATGTTCATGCAATCCTGCCAAAGACCTGTCACGTTTCTTTTTTAAAAAACGTTGTTTGTCAGGATTTTTACTACTTGTAAAAATCACATTTGTGAACATAACTGAAAAATGAAAGGACAGGGAAAAAAAATAATGAAAAAGATGAATTAAAAGAAAACGCAGGTTTGTCAAAATGGAAAATATCATCTCGATTAATTGAAAAACAAAAATTTTGTTATTTTAACATTTTGTCAAATGAAATTATTTTAAAAAATCGATAAAATTATACATATGTAATTCTTTTACTGACTTAATTTAACCTAGCAAAAATTTATTTTTTAAACCTTTTAAGGAGAATTCAGGGCACAAAATGGCCTATAGCTACCATTACTTTAACAACTTTCAAAAACCACAGCCATTATACAAAACTCAAAGCTACCGAATTCAACCTGACATCCTTATTCGATCTGTTACGGCTACAAAAATTTTGCAGGAACAGCGTCGGGCTGCTGAGGTTAAAGCATCAGCGCCTCCATTTGGGTATAAATATTACATTTTTTATATTAAAATCCTTCTAATCCTTATATCTTTTTTGTTTATTACTATCGAATGACCCTCGATTTTACCTCTTATATATTATTTCCTTTTAAGAAGTGTTCGTATGCGTCCAGAGTTTTTGATTCAAGCGGTGACAGAATCAAAATTAGCACAAAAGCGAGCAGCAACAGCTGCAAGACTTGCTGCAGCTGAGATAAAGAGGGCTACTGAGACGGAAAAATTAACGGTGCAAAGAGTTTTAAATCCACCAAATTTTAACATCTTGAATAATAATTCGATGTTGAAGCTTGCCGACTTTGTGCCTGTTAGTTTTTTTTAATTTACTGTTTGAAATGTTTTCCCATTTTTAGGGAGTTCCGCCTACTTATGATAAAGAATTTAGCTATGGCGAGTTGACTAAGCCCATTCCGTTGCCAGCTGATGGTCTTTATTCGAAAGATCAAATTTTGATAATTGGAGCACAGGTTTGAGTTTTTTAATTTTTAGGGCAGAAAATAAGATTTCTCGCATTGTTTCATTTAAATTCTTATTAAAAGAATACTATATTTTTACTAAAAACTAATTTTATAGGAAAGCATTAAAGAACATAAAGCCGCTTTTTCGACTGGGAGTGAAGGGCCTTCGACACAAAAAGACATTTAATAAGTGAATGTTTATTTGAAATTGTTATTAAAAAACTATTATTATTTAAATTTAAATGTTTTTTTTCAGCCATACCAAGATAAAAGAATAATAATTGTTTTAATTATACAAATATATTTTTTAAAAATTGTTTAATTGTTAAATTTTATAAAATGATTAAGCTTTGTACATATTGAAAGCTTTATTAAGATAATAAATTTTGATGACTAAAATAGCTATTAGATGCTGATCAATAAATTCCATATGAATGACAAGTTTTGCTGCGCATTCAACATTTATTTCTTTTTGCATTTTCTTCTAAATTTTCCTTTTTTTCTACACAATTTTCTTCATTTATTTATAATAAATACTTTATATTCTTGATTTTTTAAAGTGAGTCTTCTAGTTTTTCAATCTTCTAAACTATATGAAAACTTATATTCTCTTGTTTATAAAGATTTTCTATAACTTAACAAAAGATATTTTATTTAAGATTTAATTAGAATAAAATATTATTTAACAACTTTTTCTTTAATAAATGGTTGCCTCTTTATTTACTGTTCTTTATATGCTTTTTTTAATGAGTTACAGTGGCTCAATGTTTGTACAAATTGGTTATTGGATATTGGAGACCTATTTGATAGATGGATTGAATGATTTAATGTCAGACCCTCAAATAAACTTAATAAGAAGGCAACAATATATATTATAGAATGATATAAATCTCAATTTTTAATTACTGGATAAATTTGTTTAAGCATTTCTAAAAACATGCCTGTATAAAAGTTAAATATTTATTCTATGTAATATCCAGGTTTTGGCAATTCGCTCAGAAATTTATATTTCAAATTGTCGCGGAAATCTAAACATTTTGCCAAAAAATTTTTATCTTTTTCTTAAAACTTTCACAGTATAAAAGCCAATTCACTTGTATGTCTTCTTTATTTAAAGAAAATATTTTTACAATATTATATCATTTTTTTCATTAAATAGATTCTTTTTCTGATCTTTTTTGTTTTAAAAATGTCTCTTTCTTCTGATGATGTCAAGGAAATTAAAGGGACTCTTAATCGTCTGTTAAATAATCAAACTGTTATGCTTGCTCATCTTATTTATTTAAATAAACAGGTTTAATTAATTTATCCTTTTTATTAAATTAAAAATGTTAGGCTTCCTCAACTCCGAAAACGATTGCTGCTGGTCCTCCATCTATTCCACTTACCAATACTAATGCTTGTACGTTTAATTCTAATAATTGAATTTAAACATTTAATGATTTTCTTTGAGTTTATTTTTTATATTCTTTTTTAAGTTAGGCTATATTAAGAATCAAAAGAGAATAGAATTTTTGTAAAATAAATTATATTCTTTATTTAAATTCAAATAAACTTTTTAGTGCATAAACAACAATCATCGTCGAAACCATCTTCATCTTCACTGACAACACTTACACCTGTGCCGATCAAACGTAAGATTGAGCTTCCGCTTGGGGATATTGGGAATATTGGATCGAAGCATCGTCGTGGTCGTCCGTCTAAATAAGCTAAGCAGGGGGAGAATTAATTTATTTGTTGATTTTTTTTCTTGCCATAATATTTTTGTTTTGAATCTAAACGAGACTGAACCCAACCCAGAAAATAATAAAAAAAAATAGACTTTTTTTATCTCTATAACTAAATCGATTAATAATTTGTTATACTTTTTTGTTTGTTAGACTAGAGCTTTAATTGATATTCCATCCATATCATCAATATGTAATATAGGTTCAGTCTCTAAATTAAACCTGGACAAAACTTTAATGCCTTAATTCTTTTAAATTTTGTTTTTTCACTTATTTCTGTCTAAAAAGAAGTCCCCATAATATTGTGAACACTGTTATCTTTGTTTAATTTAATTAATTTAAAAAATAAATTGTTCTTGTACTAATATTATAGGAAATTTAAAAAAATATTTTTTAAGAAAAAAAAAATTAGATTAACTTTAAATTAAAATATCTTCATTTTAAATTCCCTAATCCTTAAAAATGACAATTTTTACATTTGTTAACTATTTAATATATTAATTTAAACATCTATATACCAATTTATTGAAAAATTTCAAAATTGATTGAAATATTTTTATTTAATGTCAGCTGTTCTTTATATAATCAAAACATTTATTTATTTATATTTTACTTTTATATTTAATATATAATATTATCGTTTGTGAAATTATATTTTAATTATCAAAAATTAATTTTTAAATAAAAAAATAAATGTCACATAATCGATATATTAAAACTTCAATTGTAAGTTTAAAAAAAATTAAAAATAATTTTTAATTTAATTTAATTAAAGAATAAACAACAACAATTATTTGATGATAAAAGCCATTTAAGTTTAAATCGGCAATTAAGTAAACAATTAGCTGAACTTGAAACAAATTTTGTTCAACAAGAAAATGTAAAATAAAATTAAAATTTTTAAAATAATAAATAAAATATATTATATTTTTAGTTAGAAGAAAAAGAAATAGAAAAACCTATAGCTATAGTTGAAGGTATTGAACGATGCCAAAATAATAAAATTAAAAAAACTTTAGAAGATGAACAACAACAAAAACAATTATTTTTATCTTCATTTGTTAAAGCAATTATTAGTCCACAAAATAATCAAAATATTGAATGGACAGAATTAAGAGAATTTAGAGTAAAAGAAATAAATGAAGTAAGAAGAGAATGAAAAAGAAAAATTAAATTAATTTAAAAAAAGATTTAATTAAAGTTTTTTTTTAAAATTAAAATAGATACGTCAAAGAGCTGCACATATGGAGAATACAATGCGTTGGTGGCTGCTTTCTGCAGAAGGATGGCGTCAAAAATGGCTTTCTATTCGTAATGAACGTAATAGATTAAAAGAAGAAAATACTCGTTTAAAAAAAGAATTAATAGAAATTAAGCTTAAAATGAATGAAATTATTTATAAAAAATAAGTTTAAATTATAAAATAATTATTTATCTATAATATATACATAAAATTTAAAAAAAAAAATTAATTTTTATTTTGTAATAGTTAAAAATATTTAAAAATAATAAATTCAAATCGTCAATATGGGGTCTAATAAGATTATATTAAAAATTTGAAATTTTAAGTAAAAATATAGACAACTTTAATGGGAAGTTGATTATTGCAGATATTGAAGATTTAAAATTTTTTATTTTTTTTTTTTAAATTTTCAATAAATATTTTTATTAAATAAAAATGATTTAAAATTAAAAACAAAATTTCGTACTTTTACCATTTTGTCCTTTGACCAATTTTATAAAAAATAACAAAAAAAGATTTACTAAAATTTTTATTTTTCTAAAATTATTTAAAATATCATTATTATATATTTAATTTTATTAAAATAATAAAATAAATGTATAATATATATTATTGTTGTATATTTATATATATTTGTTATTTAAGTTTTTTTGTGTGTGGTGTTAGGCGGTGTTTTACAATAAAAAATTAAAAAAAAAAAAATAAGCAAAACAATTTTTTAAGTAAAATAAAATTAATTTTATATTATTTTGTAAAAGAATCGAAGACAAAATATCTTTATATCGCACCGAGTTGATAAAATTCACTTATAATTTGTTAAATTATTTTTGAGTTTAAATTTTTAATTAAAATTTTTTTAAAATATTAAATTTAATTTTAAACCAAAAAATTGTCTAAAAAGTTGTTTTTTTTTTTAATTAAAAATTTAAACTCTATATTTATTGGGTTTAAGAGAAATAAGACAATGTTATTTTTTTGTTAATATATATATTGACTGGAAAAAATAATTAGGCTAAAAATGCGCTAAATTGAAGGGAAGAATTGTTTTTACAAAATAAACAATTTTTAGAGATTATTGTGTAAAATTAATTAAAATGCAAAATAAATTATTGGTATTGAATTGATTGGTGGTAATTTAAAAGTTAAAAATATAAAATTCTTAATAGGAAAAATTAAAAAAAAAAAAATAATTCAAAAAAAAAATCAATGCAATACCAATATAAATAAAATTATTGCGGGGATAAATAAATTTGTAAATAAAGAATAGATAAGTAGAGGATAAATATATTTTTATGTCAAAATATTTAAAAATAATTAAATTTTGTTTTAAAAATTGCTCAAACAATAATAACAAAATGTTTCCACCAAACAACACTCGAACCTATAACTAACTTTATAGAGAACAAAAATTTTAAACCACTGAACTAGTAAATAATTAATTGCTATTCATCTTTAATTTAAATAGCTTTAAAAATATTTTGACACAAAAAATGACTTAAGACTTAAAATATCAATAAAATTGTAAATAATTTCTTTAAAATTCTCTAAAATATTTCATACCAAAAATTTTTTCAACCTTTCAATTTTCCATATATTCAATATTTTGTGAATAAATTTCTTCCCCTTCTCTTCCACCGTTGTATTGAACAAATTCTTGTGAAGTATCGAGAAGAGAATTGTCAGTAGTATTATTGCTGGTATTATTACTACTATTAAAAGAGCTATTCCAACTGTTACTATTATTTAAAATATCATGAATGCGATAACGTTCACGTATTTTTGGACGAACATCTTGGCCCTTTAGAAAATTAAATTAAAATTTTTAATTAAAAAGATTAATTCTGATTTAAATAGGAAATTCAAAAAAAGAACTAAATTTTAAAAATTATTAAAATAAAATGTTTATTAGGGAATAAGCAATCAAAACCTTCTCTTTTAAAAATTTAAACAAACAAACCTCTCTACTTAAGGACTCCAAAAAAGGTATTAACTTCAATAATTCAGTATCATTCCTTTCAACAAACCAACTTTCGATCGGAATTCCATTATCAATTTGATAGGCAAATGATTGAAGGCAATTATCAATAATAACTGTTCTGGAAAGATCTCTGCCCAAAATACTCAAATCTTTAATATAATTCCCAGCAACAAATACACAATGTTCCCGATAAAGACGGTGACGAATAAAACGCTTTCCGGGATCAAGCAAATTCTGAAAAAAAAAATAATTTTAAAAAATTTAAATTAATTTTTTAACCAAAAGCTTTTCTGCATAAACTCGTTTACTTGCAGTAAAGAGAACAATTTCAAAGTGATTAGATAAGCGCTCAAGAAATTCGTGAAGGTAAGGGCGAACTCTAACAAAAACCTGAAAAATAAAATTAAAAAATAAAAGAGAATATTTATTAGCTTTTAAAGAAATTCATTTTTTATTTTAAGTTTTTGGAGAAAAAAACATTTATCTTTGCAATAATTATTAAAAAATAATTTAAAAATACTTGAAAAACTTGATCCTGAAATTCTACTTCAAAAGTCATAGCTGCATCAGGTAATTCTTCAATACTACAATGAACCAAAGTTTCATCCAAATCAAGCACAAGCGAATAAAGAGGTGTTGACCTTGTCCTTAATGGAAGTGCTGGACTTCTATAACGCATTTCGTCAGTTGGAGGAGGCAAACTTTGAAGCAATGCAATACTTAAAAAATAATTTAATAAATTATCGAATTATTTTAAAAAATGTTTTACGATTGATTATCAATTTGAGGAGTAAAAGTAACATAATCGGAGTCAGTAACAAGATCGGGTTGTTTAATTTCTGTAAGGACTGAAGAGGTTATTAGAGAGTTATTATTGTCAATACAATTTTGTTCCTGACTATTATTTAAGAGAAAAGAATTTGGACAATCACTTGTTCCTTCAAAGGAATCATTATTGGTACTTAATTTAAAATTAATTAAACTTATTAAATAAATAGAGTAAACCTAAAGTTGCTATTATTTAGCTCCTCCAAATTTACAATACTTTCTTCATCATTATCCTTTGCAAACCGTCTTAACCTTTGTTGGCAATTGGATCTACGTGTATTTGTTGTGAATGAAGCTGAAGTCGTAAATTTTTTACTATTAGAAGATGTAGTGTTATTCCTCCCTAAAATTAGTTTTTTTATTTTTTTTTAGGGAATTAAGAACAACTTAAATAATTAATTCAACAAAAATTAAAATAAAAAAATTTACCGGTATACTTTCTACACCTTTCAAGTGAATTTGTTTGTTCATCTGTCTCTACTAATCCAGATGATTGCCTTCTACGCATCTCATACGGACTAGAACAATATTCAGGCTTTCTGACTTCAACTTGTAAAGATGCCATTTTATTTTTGGAAGATTTAATAAGACAATTCAAAGAGTTTTTTTCAAAGTAATTCAAACGCGAAATTTTGATAATTTTTAAAGGTTTACAACTTAATTAATCTTTTGTTGTATTTTCTTGTTTTCATCTAAAAACAAATTAAAAAATAAAAGGTAAAGAATTTGTTTTTGTTCTTTTTCTCCTTTCGTTTTCAATTAAAAATGTTACAAAAAATAATAATTTTAAATTTACTTAAAGCAGCGTAAAAGTATACAAATAAAAAGAGAAAGGTAAAATTTTAAGAAAAATAAGAGAAAAGAGATAAGGAGTGGAGTTAGAGAAAAATACAAAATAAATTTATAAGAGAAGAAGCAGCCATTTACTCTTGCATGAAAAAGAAAAAGAGAATTAATTGTTGTTATTTTTAGCGCAGGAAATAATTTTATAGGGACTAATCTAATTTTAATTAAAAAAAAAATTCATAAATTTTAAAAAATGCTCGAGATTTTAAAGTTGTTTTTAACTCCAAATTGAAAAAATGCATTAGATAGTTTGTAAGAAATTTTTCTGAGTAGGATAAATTGTGTTTTCATCTTTTCATCAAGTATTTTAATCCATTTATTGACAAAAACATAAATAATTTTGAATTATGGAAAAATTAATATCTTTATTTTCTTTTTTCTTTAAAAGTTAATAAATAATTATTTTTTAATTTTAAAAAAGGATATGTTTTAAATCCAGGTATATGTAAATTATACTTCTCGCGCATTAAAAAAGTAATAAATTGCCGCTATACTAGGTAATTTGGCTTTGACATTGAAGAAAAAAAAAGTGAATAAAAGAAGAGTAAAATGCTGCCAAAAGGAAAAATAAATAAATTGGGATAGAGTAAAGGGAAAAACGACAATACACTACGTATATATTTATGTGAAAAAACTAGGATCCAGCGCCAGCCTGAAAGGAACCATTGCACTACTACATACATATGTAGGATCCCCTTTTTTCTATCACCCATCACCGCTGTTTGGTTGTTGGCGGCTGGCCCGCCGGAGAAAGAACACATTTTTCTCCTTTATTTTTTCTTCATAAAATCGACATTTTAACGTCCACCATCACCCAAAAAAACTTTAAGAAAAGAAAAAGACTAAAAATATGAGCAGATGATTGTAAAAAAATAATAAAAAATAAGACAAGAAAAAAAGAATAGTATTTGGAAGAGAAAAATGACTTTTAAATAGGTTGAAAAAATTAAAGATATATGTAGAACATTGACAATTAAAAAAAGAAATTTAAATTTTTTTGTCCAAGAAATTTAGTAATACATATCTTGTCCTATACCTAAAAGTTCAGGCCTTAATAATAAAAAAAAGTAATTAAACGGAAATTTGAAGAGAAGTGTTTTTTTCTCTTCAAAAAAATTTTTTAAATAAGGAATTCAGAAAATATTTTTATTCGTAATGAATTAGATCCTATATAAATCAGGAATAAAAAAATATCTAAATTTTAAATATAAATACAAATTTATAATAATTAAAATTTATTTATAACAAAAATATGTAAGTACATATACATATTGTCACAAAAAAAAACGAAAATAATATTTAAAAGTCAACATTCATAGAAGATAAATTTTTACTTTAAAAAAAATTATATAATATTTTACTTACTTATCTTTATTAACATCTATTTCTGTATCAAATCGTTGTGATTTAAAATCTTCTAAACCAGAAGGAGCAGACATATTTTTAAATTCAATTTTGAGTGTTTCATAGTGTTTCTAAAGGAATTTCAATTAAAAAAACAAAAATTTTAACCTTAAGTCCAGCCAAATAACTCGGCAAAACCTTTCCACTACTTGCATGGGTTGTAATATAATGTTGAATTTCTTCGATCCATGCCTCCACTTGATTACAAATTATATCTCTTTTCATCCAAAAATGTAATCGAACAATGTCAGCAAAAGCTTTTGGAGGATTCTTAAATAATTTTTTTTAAAGAAAAAACTTAATACATAATTTCAATTTAATTTTTTAATCTAATTATTGTCAATCTAAATAATATTTATTAGAACTATATGAAAATATATTCTATATATCCCCCTATTCATTTTAATAAGGATGTGAAAAACAGATTAATTAAAAAAGTAATACTCTAAGTTGTTCGACCATTGCCCAACGTACACACATCTGCATAATATTAGCATCATATTCACGTGATGCTTGTTGTCCAGCAGGAGAATTACGCCATCTTTCATACCCAGGTTCATTGAAGTACTAATAAATAATTAAATTTTAAAAATATTTTAAAACAAACTCACAGGTTCATTTACAAGAATTAAAGATTGAATAGAGACAAGTACTTGCAAAAGTGAAGAAGTATCTGCATTCCAACGTTCTTCAGGCCTACCACGCCAAGTATTTAAAATTGAAAGGCAAACCTTTCCATCATCATAAAGGTTTGGATCTTTAAATTTTTTTTAAACAATTCTAATTATTAAAAGGTCAACTAACTAAATCGAACAGTTCGATTCCCTGTTGTCTCCAAATTCATTTGCATCGGAACATTTGGGTAATCAGGAGGGAAGAAAACATCAAATTCAAAACAACCATTAGCATAAGGAGTATCTGCTGGACCCGTTATTAAGACCTAAAAAAGATTTTATAATTAAATTGTAATAATAAAAGTAAACCTTCATAGCATCCAATCTTTCTTCAGAAGTGCGAACAAAAACACTGCTATTCATTGAAAGAGGCAATGAACTACTCAAAGAAACAATTTCCTGTGCTAATCGTCGAGTACGTTTGCCTAAAGCTGACCCTCCTCCTGCACTTCCCACAGAATTCAATGATGTTGCATAATGAAATGGTATTCGCATAATTGGGGTAGTATTGTTACCTCCCATTGATTCAAAGAAAGGAATGGTTTCTATGTGTATGTAAATAAATTTAAAATAAAAAAATAAACCAAATTGTAATCCTTTAAGTTTATCACAATAAAAACGTTCAGCAGAATCGGATGCTTTAATCAAAGATTTTGATGAAGAAGCCAAATGTTCTCCAAGATCACTATTATCTTTTAATTTCTCATCAGCGTCATCATTATTTTGTCCTTCCTCATCCTCAACTTCCATCATACCTTCTGAAGAATGAATTCTCTTTTCTAAAAGATAAAAATATAAAAAAAAGAATATTAAAATAAAAATACTTTTGTTAATTGAAGAACATGCACAATGCACTAAATTAAGAAGTTTACCAAGCTCTTCTTCCTCCTCTAAATCAGCCTGACTTTTTGAGGAAATTACTGAAGTTGCTTTTCTCCTTAAAATGTTTTTTTTAATTTATTAAATGTATAAAAAAACTAACCAAGTCTTTCTTTTTGTATTACGTTGCCAAGGACATCCCCCAGCTGTTGTAGAAATATTATCAACACGATGTCCAGTTTGGAGTTTACTTAAATAAACTTCAATATTTTTGCTTAATTTATCAAAACGTTCAAGTAATTCAGCCTCAGATGCAATTATTTGCTGTAATTTCTTTTTAGAACTAATTTGTTTTTGAATTTCCTTTTCTCCACTTAAAAATATAATGTCAAAAATATCTTGATTTCCATGATTATTAAGAATTGCAGCATTTGCAAATCTTGACAAATTAGTTATTAAAATAGGTTTTGCATTAGCAATAGTAGCAACTAATGAAATAACAGACTCAAATGCATGTACTCGCTTTGAAATATCCAAAACTAAAATAAATAAAATTAAAATATTTAATGATAATCAACAAAATATTTAAATGAATAATTTTTATATTGATCGTAAAAAAGATTGAGGAAAAATTTTAATAAAAAATTATAAAAAATAATTACCCGAATCATTCATCAAATAGGAGTTTAGAGTAGAAAAGAGACAAGATCGGTACAAAAGTTCAACAAATTCCTCAGAAAGTTGAATACTCGGCAATTCTGATTTATTTTCTTCGTTATTAGAATTTTGCCCTTTCTTTTGTTTTTCATCTTCAGATTCTTCACTTTCATTCTTTTCAGTTTGATTTATCTTTTCATCTTCATTAAATAATGGTAACACTAATTCAATATTATCAGAAGTTGTTTCATCTTGTTTTCCTTCTTTATTATTATTTAACTTTAAATTATTTTGTTTTTCTAGTTTTGATTGTGGATTAATAAAAGCAATAAGAATCTAAAAAATATAAATAAATAAAAAAAATCTTAAAAAATACATGTAATAAGGCAGCAACATTATTTTCATCAAGTCTTCTCTTTGCAACATGTTGACTAAGACTCCATTGCTGTTGAGTAGTTCCACTACCAAAACCTGTACCTTTCGCCCAATAACCTCCATCATTTTGAGCTTGTGTTGTTGTATTAGTTACATAAGGTGTTAGAGGTCCTGATGTCAAATTAGTTGATACTGCTGTAATATTTGACCCAGGTGTTGACTTTTTAATAGATTCAGAAGTTGTTGTTGTAATTGTTTTTGCATCAATTGGATTAGTAGTAGCTAATAATGAAACTTTTACTTCAGTCGGTAAAGATTCTTCATAAGTATCTTCTCCCATTGTAACAGCAGTAGCTAATGATGTACTTGATGCTGTTATTAATGAAGGAAAACTTGCAAGAGATTTTGATGTTGAACTCATAGTTGTCGAAGATAAAGTTGTTGCGGGAATAGCAGAAGGAATATTATTAGCTGAAGGATTAATAATATATTCTGTAGGTCCTCCCCCAACAGCACCACTATTGGAAATCATTAATTGTAAATCCATTGTTTGTTGTTGTAAAGTTCCAGCAAGTTGGAACAAACGTTCCATACGAAAAGCAGCATTTAATACATAACTTATTAATTCAACCTTTAAAATAATATACTTAAAATTAAAATAATTATTATATAAATACCATTGGCTGCTCTTCAGCAATGACAGGATGTAAAGGTTCAAGACGATTTGGTTGTCTCGAAAAATGAGCCAAACTAATTAAAAGTGCATCAATTATACCCATCTTCAAAGCTTTATCACGAATTGCTTGAGCACGTTCAATTCCAACATTGGCAGGATCAAAATTATTAAAAAGACGAGCTAAAGCAACAAATGGAAATAATAGAAGTTCTTCTTGTTGAGCTTAAAAAAATTTTTTCTTTTTAATTGAAAAATAAAAACCTTGTTGTTCATTAGAAAGCCCTCCCAAACGTTGATAATTTTGTGATTGAGGGGGTTTAGATGCAAATGTAACAGGAAGAGGAGGTGCAGTAGAAGTCTTAACAGTTGTTGTAGAAGATTGTTTTTGAGTATAATATGGATAATTATAAAATATAGGATTTTTTGGTTGATATTGGCTATTTTTAAATGCTGAAGAGGTAAAATTGACATTACTTCGAAGTTTTGAGTCACAACCAGTACGCGGACGTAAAAAAGCAACTCTTGAGCTTGGAGCTAAAATTTAAAAATTATTGTAAATATAATAAATTAAATTTTTACATAAATTTGGTGAATGAATGTCCAAAACCATTTTAAGTAATTGTTTAGTCTTTACACGATCCATTTCGATAAGTAATTGTCCATATTGTTCTAAACGAAGAAAAAGTCCAAGCAAAACAATAATATGAGCAGAATTATGGAAAAACTGATCAAGAGGAGGATCATTTAAAGATGATGGTTGAGAAGAAGTCTAAAAATATTTAAAAATATAAAAAAAAACAAAATTTTATGTTTACTACCATTTTCCCAATATTTCCTAAAGGAGGAGGAAATGGAGGAAAGTTTGACCATCCAACACCTAAATTATTTCCAAATCCAACAGGTTGAAGTGGAGGCCATTCATTATTAAATAATTGATCCATTGGAATATTTGGAAGTAAACCAGGTAATGGAGAAGGAAAATATGAAGCAGCATTTGTAGGAGTCGTTGAAACTGTGTTTGGTGGTATCTAATTTAAAAAAAAGTGTTTACTTATTATTTTAGAAAAAAATATATACTTGATATTCCAAAGGAAAAAATGTTGGATTTAAATTTGGTGAAGATGTAGATAAAGTTTGTAATATTTGTTGACCAACTTGTGGAACGGTACCCCCAGAAATGTTGGTAGAACCATTATTATTAGAACAAACACGCTTTTGACGTTCAAGCAAATCAGAAGATAATTTTTCTTGACTAAAAAATTTAAATCAATTGAAGTATAAAGAAAAACGAAATTACCAGCTATGTAATTTATTTAAACAACGTCGATATAAGTAAATGTGTTTAGACAATTCAATAAGTCCACCTTCACGAGCAAAATGTTCAAGTGTGGAAATTTTAAATGGAGCCAAAGACCCGTCGATTGTTTCAGAATTTTCAGCATTTTTATTTGATGATTTTTGTGAAACTCTTCGTTTAGATGCTAAAATTAAATTAATTTGAGAAAAATTTAATAAAAATAACCTGAATCAGGAATATATCGCATACTCAAACATAACATCATATGATCACCATATTCAGAATCCGTTTTAGTAGTTTTAAGCTGTTCAAGTATTTCTCCAAGTGTTGTCTCACCATCCAAAGGACATTGAGTATTTCCATTAATTAATTGAATTTTCCTTTGATCTTTAGTAGTATTTCCCATTAATGGCAAAGAAGACGAAGAACAAGACATGTTAGAAGAAGATTTTGATAAACTAGCTATTTGAGAATTAAAGAAATTAGAAGAAGGTGGTGTCCAGGGTGTAGTATAATTAAGATCATCAAACCAGTCATCCTCCTAGAAAGTATTTTGTATTATTTTTGATTTTGTATTTAATTTAAAAAAATATTAAAAGATTTTATTCAAAATTATTACCATATCCAAATCCCAATCAGTCGGAGGCTCTTGTTGTTGAAATGATTGCTGTTGTTGAAATATTGGAGTTTGCTGAAGTCCTTCGACAGAAATTGGAGCTGAAGAGAATGTTGGAGAAGGTACAAATCCATGATATTTAAGCCAGTGGTCAGCCGCTGAAAATTTTGTACTCTTCAATGGGGGTTTAGCAGAAGAAACATTCTTCTTTGATGCAACCTTTCCTGCATAAGTTGTATTAACCTCAGATTGTTCATCATTATTTGATTGAGGGACAAGTTCAGAACATTTTGTATAAAGTCCAAAGTACAAAACACAATCATCAGAGATGCAGCCAAAAATAGGATGAACCATACGTCGATGACTTTTATGGACTGGAAGGATTGAATTATGCAAAATAACCCCATCCGGTAATTGTTCAACAACATCAGTAAAATGTACCTTAAAATAAACAAAATAAACTACCAAAAATTTAAATTTAAAAAAAACTTTAATCATTTCATCGTTTAGTACAAAATGATGAAGCATTTGTAAAATAAAATCATTTAATGGTTTTGGTTGATAAAAATTATTCTGTGGATGATCGTTTTTATCTCGTAAAATTTTGCAAAGATATTTAGCAATTCTAGCGCGATGTTTACCACCAAAAGTTAAACATCTAAAATAAGTTAATAGTCAATGAAAAATTTTAAAAATTAAAACCTTCTGGTTAAATTGATAAATGAAGATTGAATAATAGGAATCACTTCATTTGCAACAGAATTAATTACTTCATCATGGAAATATTTCCTTTCTCCACGTTTAACATTAATAGAACGTTCATTATTTTTATTAGAATTAACAAGAAAATTCATAATATTGCGAAAGAATGCAGGTCCGAATTCGCTTTGTTCGAGTAGTTTGCAAACATCAGTCATTATAGTAAGTTCATCAATACATTCAATGATAGCCCGAAGCTGACGTAAATCTTCTTCCTCTTTTTCTGGATAAATTTAAAATTAAAAATATTTGAATAGTTAAAAGCTTACGATCTTGTTCACATATTTGAACAGCTTTTTGAATCCAAATTTCTAAACTACAACCATTGAGTAATCTATCAGTCGCTGGTTTAGATTGACAAATATGTGAAAGAGCAGCAAGAACCATCAGATTCGTTGGAATTGGAAATTCATCAAAACAGTAAATGTCCAATAATTGGTCCAAAATTTCAGGTTGAGCACGAACTAACGAACAAAGTAACCAACGAGAAGACTTCCAAACATGTTCATAAAAGAAATTAGAAATTGTACCAAAGTATTGTTTATCGCAAAGACTTAAACGTGCCAACGGCCTTTATAAATTTATTAATAAATTACAAAAAGAATAAATTACATAATAATTTTAGGAGAAAGTTCAGAACACATTGCCAAAGTTTGCTTATGTTGTGCACAAGTTGGATCAGAATTTCGCCAAATAATACAAGAAGTTGACCACATTAATAAAGAAAGAGACATCTTTATTTTTTGTTAAATTTTTGAAAATTTTAATTATTAAAATTTACCCAATTCGCATCACGTCTTGCCCAGTCAATATTCGAATCAGATAAACAATCAGTAGCAGTCAAATGTTGTAAAAGATCTACAATACCTTGAAATAGTTCATTCTGACGAGAAAGTATTTGGGACATTCGTTCTTTTGTTAAAGTATTATTTTTTGAAGATATTTGTGTTGTACATAAAGTAAATAGTAATTCAGTTAATTGCATATTTGTCTTATCCGTAGAAATAATTTCATTTACCTCATTATTAGTTACTGAAAAAATATAAAATTGTTTTTTTAAATAGATAATTAAATAAATATACATAAATGGTCAATAATAATTTTGATAATTGAAATAGGAGAAGCTTGATTAGTTAGAGCAAAAGATTCAGTCTCAATATCAAGTAGAACACGGTAAAGAAGTTGCAAGACTTCATAACCTGGCCATCCATTAATACATAAAAATAGTCGAACAAGTTGTTGTGCTAGAGAAGGTTCTAACAAAAATTTAGAATTTTCCTTAACGTCATTTGACAAAATGACAATTTGATGGAAAAGAGTAAGCCAACGATGAAGTAATTCTAAATTTTGTTTTGCAGTGTTATGTTGCTGCAATTCTGCTAATTGAGTACTTCCATTTAATTGAATTTGCATAAGACCCAAACTACTTGATTCTAAAGGTTTTTTAAGACGTAAACGAACCTAAAATAGAATAAGAATGTTAATTTTTAAAATGAATTTTAAAAAAATCCTTACAGCTTTCACAGGGCTTTTGTAATGAATTGTAGGAATAGTAATACGAGAACAACCCAAAGTTTGAATAGGAGAGCGTACAGCAGCCCAATCAATGCCCATTGGGTCAGAAGAAAGCTCTGCTTGTACTGCTGACGGAGCACCTTTAATAATAGATATAATTAAAAGAATTAAATTCTAATAAATATACATGACAATGAAGGAGTGTGTGGTTTAACAACAATTTCATTTAACATTATCGGATATGGCAAAGTCAATATTAAATCCAACCATTGTTGGTAAATGGGAAAATGATAAGTCCAGTTAGGATTACGTGAGCGTCTATGTGTTGTGCTTGCAGCAATGAGCTGTTGGAGAGAATTTGCCATTGCAGATGAAGAATGAATTGAACCTTTAAAAACAACAAATTAAATAAAGTCTCTAAACATAAAGAAAAAATTACAATTCGGTGCATAGTTATAAACTTGAGGCTCTTTTGGCTCAGAAACTCCTAGATTACCAGCTCCGGGACATTTTGACAAAATTTGTTTTTTTGCCGTCCCAGATGTATTTACACCGCCAGAAGTAGGTAATCCAGTGCCAAATGTAACATTTTTTAAGGCACCAGTTCCTTGAGTGGAATCAAATGGTTGTTGAGGTTTAGTAGAATTGAAAAAATTCGGAGGAGCAAGCAAAGCACTCTGTGAAGCAATTAAAGCATTCTGAGAAGCAATCAAAGCATTCTGTGAAGCAATCAAAGCAGCAGTAGATTTTTCTATTTCTGTATTTAGATTAATATCGGTTGTTCCATTATTTTTATATTGACCTGAACTACTGGCCTAAAAATTTAAAGTTAATTTTTTTAATAGTAGAAAGTGTATACACACCATCTTATTTCCATCTGGCTTCTGTTTTTCTTGAGGCTGTTTCGAAGAGGCAACTGTTCCACTAATCTGTGAAGCAATCATTCGTAATTGTCGCTGGACATCCGTGAAAGCAGCACTTCCTTGTGGCCATGCAGAGTTAGACATTTCAGTAAAAGCACGAATACTCAATTGAAGTTGTTCTGCAATAAAACGATGACCATCTAAAAAGAAAAAGTTATTATCTACAATCCTTCACAATTATAATAAATGTTTAAAATATTAATTTATTATACCCATTTCTGCAAAAAGACGACGTCCACAAGGAACCTTAGTTATTTGTAGGAGGAAGAAAGCAATTAAGGGAGAAAGTGACATTGGTTGTGAAGAAGGTACAAAAGATTGTTGACGTTTGTCTGATAAAATTTCATTATTTGATGAAGAAGGAATGTCAGAATCTGAAAATTTTACTTGATATATTTCTTAGAAAATTAATAAAAATAAACCAATAGAAACATCACAGAGCGTTTGCTTTGATGAAATGTGAGGAATATTTGACTTTACCAAAATTTTGACCAAGAGTGACATTAATTTACGAGATAATTCATCATCCAATTTAGCAAAATCTTTATTATTTTCAAAATGCTTAGTTATTGTAAAAAGCGAATAAAGTATAGAATCGGCAAGTGATACAACTTTCCATCTAAAAGTTTAATTTTTACGAGAATATAAATAAATATTTACTTTTCCATTGAAATATTATCAATTGTCTGACCAATACTTAACGTACAATTTGAAAGAAAATCAAAAGAATCAGATAAAAATCCTTTCATATCGTCTTCCAAAAGAATTGAGATAAAATCATGGTTTTCACGAGCAGTAATACAAATCTTAAATATTAAAAAAACAAATATACTAAAACAATTTAAATAAAACATATAAATCAAAAAATCTTACAGCTTTTAGAAGGTTACACAAAATTGTTTCTATTTTGTTAGAATGTACGATGACGACAGGCGGACCATTATACATAGCATTCGGTATCATTCTTTTATTTCCTTTACGTGCTGATGCTTTGCCTGAAATATTTAAATAAATACAAAAAAATAAGAGACAAACCAATCCAAGGATAAAACGGAACACCAAAATGAGAAGGTGGTGGTGGGGGAGGCATAGGCCCACCACTTAAAGAAATCCATGGAGAAGGACACATTCCAAAATAGGCACCTGCTGGATCAGATTGTTCCAATACTTCAAGATTTTCATCATCAACTGGCATATTTAAAATCGAGGAAAAACCTCCAGTTTGTTTTTGTGCAATAGACTTGGTTGTTTTTGTTGGCATTTTTTTCTTAGAAAGAGATGTTACGTTTGAAGAAAATGTAGCGGAAAACGGAGGAGGTGCAATTCCTGCATGATTAATATCCTCAAATTTTTCACAAGTAGTTATTGCCGGGCCACCAATAAAATCAAGCGGATCATTAGTTCCATTAAAACACTGATCGGAATCCATATTACTGAAGCAAATATGCTTCGATGGCGCATTAATTACTGAGAATGAATGGCCATTACCATAATGACTATACATACCAAACATATTTGCAGTAGTAGTAGAAGCAGTTCTAATTTACAAAATAAGAAATAATTAAAATATACAAAACAAACTCGTTTTCATTTGGCAAAAATTGACAAGAGCCATCGGGGTCAAGAGCCCGTTGAAGCATTATTTTAGAATAAGCAAGCAATTCACAATAAAGGCGAGCGAATTTAGAAGTATTGCATATCTTGACATATTTCTGAGTAAATTGGGCCAAAACACAGCTGATCTTTAAAAGCGCCCCAACAGAAAATTTGCTCAATGTTATGAAATTTCTTTAAATTTATTTAAAGTTAAATGAAAATTAAGGAAGGTAAAAAAACCTTTTAGAAAAAACAGTAATTAAAACATCAAGAAGAATGTCAACAACTAAAGGTACAAGTGAATTATCACTTTTGTTTACAAGTAGATTAATAAAATATTCAAAAACAGCGTCTAACGATGGCCCAATATCCTGAAAGTTAAATATCAATTACTAAATATAAATTTAATTTAAACTGTATTTGGAGGCGTATTCGGAACACGACAACCGGGTCCAATAAGACAAAAATATTGAAAAAGGCTGAAAAGCTTGCCAGAACCTACGATTGCTTCAATAAGATAGGGCTGAAAAGAATTATTAATAAATAAAATTACAATAAATTAACCATTTTTTGAATAGAAATATTCAATGTATTAAGTACTCTAGTCCATAAAAGTTCAGAAATAAAAGGATTGTCTGCAGCATATGAGATAAGTGCACAGGCAGCATTGTCGCTCAAAGCAGGAACAGAAAATATAGGCAATTTAGCGATAGATAAATTGCTTTTAGAATTAAGAAAGGCAGCAATATTTGACTGATACTAAAAAGAAATGAAAAAATATACAAAAATTGAATTTTAAGGTATTACCTGCCAATAAAAGTCTAATAAACGTTCAACATAAGCCGGTCGAACACTACTAATTTTAGAAAGAAAACCAGCAAAAAGTTGATCGATGGCAGCCATAATTGTTTGCATACATTGGCCCATTGATTCATCTCGATGTTCTATATGTTTGTTTTCATCAGTTGAAGTATTACTAGATGGTAAAGATGGAACAATCAAAAGACGACGAAATGAATCACTAAATAATTAAAAAAAAAAGTATTTCGAAAATTAAAAAAAAACCTCAAAAGAATATCCTGTAATAATTTAGAACTATTTCCATTTGCTTCTTCTTTTTCAAAATCGGCAAAATCAAAATCGTTTTTCAAATCAGCAGAATCACTCGGTTGATTAGTCATATTATCTGTCAAATGCAAACGGGACACATTGAAAATTTGACAGGCAATAGGATCAAATTGATGAAAAATTTCAGATGATTGAGGAAAATTAGATTCAGATTCTGCGATCCCTAAGTAAATTTAAAAAAAATTGAATGACATGAATTAAACAAAATATAAATACTACCATTTTGTTGTTGAGGAACTGGAGGCATCTGGTTTGCAGCTGCCGTTGTAGTAGCCTCAGAAAACGTTGTGTCAATTAATTTATCAAAAAATTGTTGATGGTCCTGGTCAGTAATAAAAAGTCCTCCTTCTGTTGTTTCATCAGCAATTAATGATTCAGAAATAAATTCCTCATCCTCAGTTAACAATGATTCATTTATTGTTTTCTCAATTTGTTGTAAAAATTTCTCTGAAGGAATATCACCGATAGGTAGCTGATTAAATAAATCATTTGTGCTTTGTTCTTTTCGTCGTTTTGCATCGTCTAATAATTAAATATTCATTACATAATTAGTAATTTTATTAAATGTTTAATATAATCAAAAACAAATGATTTGGAACTTAATTAAAATAAAAGCAAATATTTAGAGCTTACTTAACAAAGAATATTCAGTACTACCCTCAGTATCCATTTTTTCCTCATGTTTTAATGAAGTAGAAGAAGAATGAGTGTTTTGTGTAGCACGGCTTAATGAACGAATCTCTGCTTCGCTAATGTCTAACAACATACTCAATACAGCATGACGAATCCATTGTTCGTTAAGATCATTAAAGGCTAAAAATAAAAGTATAAAAAAAATTAACAATATTAAAATAAATCTATTACCAAGAGTAAAAATCTGTTGTAAATGAGTATCGAATGCAACAGAGACTGGAATAGGTTGAAAACTTCCATGAACACAAATTTTTGCAATGACCTAACAAATAAAAGTAAACAAAATAAACGATCTAATAAACCTTAAATACAATTAACAATGGTTGTATTTGAAGTTGAGTTGTATCAGAAGAATGGTCACACAAAAGCTGCAACAAACTTTTCACAAAAAGTAAAGATAAATTTGGAGGAACACGAAGTTTAATGCTATATTGCCGTGTTTTGGTCGATTTTGCTTCACTTATTTTATTTATATTTTTATCATTAAGTTGTTTGGAGTTTGAATAAAGCGATTGAATATGCGTAAGATGAGCCTTTAATTTCTCCAACTTGGCAAGAGAAGCCTATAGTAAAAAATAATTATACAAAAAGTTAATAAATTAAGAATTGGTTAAGTATTTTAAAATATAACCGTTTCGCTCTGTTTCATTTTCTCTAGTCGGTCAATTAAAGATTTGTAGTGATTATTGATAGGTGCAATCAATTTTGATTGTGAAGTAGTAGATGTTGCTCCACCAGAAGAAGTTCCAAACCCAGAAGAGCCGGGAAATTTAGATGTGCCAGATTTCTTTTTGATCGCATATCCCCGCTGAAGAGTTGGACAAGAATTATTCTGGCCTGAAACTTCGGTATTTGATTCTCCAAAATCACCGCCCAAAAATAGCCAACGATCATTTTGACGCTTTTCTAATAATTTTAAAAATATTTCATGCTAAAGAATAAAAACGAACTAGAAATAATAATATCAAAAGCAGAAGAAATTAGCATTAGAGTCCATGAGAGAAGCATTTTAAAATTAGCATTTCTAGGTTTCCTCACAAGAGATTGATTTCCTAGACCCTCATTGTCAGCAAAAGAAATACCTAATTGATCAAGAACTGATTCAACTAATTGTTGAATAACAATTGTCTGAAAATATGAAATCACGAAAATAAAAAAAATTAAAAAAAAAACCTGGAAACGAGGATATTTAACAGTTTCACTGCAAAGATAAGACAAGGGAATAAAAGCACTAAAAGAATATATTTTTAAATAATTAGAATGCTAAACAAATAAAAACCTGTCCAAATTCTTATGACAAATTTTTGTTGCAAAATGTTGATTAAGCACTTGCACAAAAAAGTTGCCCCACCAATTTGTATAAACACCATGATTAAAAAGCCAGGCAATACAGTCTGCTTTAAGTCTTGGTACTGAATCCATACAAAAAAGGCTAAAATGCAAAACAGCAGTTTCTAATGTAAGCAAATTATCCTGAGGAGGAAAAACAGTTGATGAAGCATTATTGACAGAAGGGAGCTGAAAAATGGAATATCAGTTAAAGAAAATAAATGTATAAGTTTTAAAATAGAAAGTAGGATAAAATAATTATTTGAAGCTTACTAAAATCTTATGCCGAGTACAAAAAAATGTTGAGTATAAATTGAGCAAAGAAAATAAATGATGTGCGATAGATGCCAGCTGACCCAAACTGTACATATCAGAAAGCCCTCCTTCTTGAGACAATTTATTATTTAACCTATTCGTCCACTGTTTAGAAAAATTTCTACCAACACGAGTAAGCATTTCAACACATTTTTTCATTAAATTATCAGAAATAACTGCTAACTGTGTAAATTGAGCCGAAAGTGGGCTAATTGTGCAAAACTATAAGTGTAAGTAAATATAAAAAAAAATAACTAAATAAAGTTAAACCTCAATTACATTCCCAATGAAAACAAAAAGCCAGTGCAAAGAACTAGCTAACTGAATATTTAACAATTCATCCAACAATTTAATAACTCCATCAAACAGTGTCTCCATAAAATGAAGCACCGCATTTGTTGATGGCAAATATTGAGTCATTTGTACAAAATCACACAAAAAAACTGTCCATTTGTGTGAAACTGTACATGATGAAGCATTAAAATAAGCATCCTGAAGAACAGAAATGGAGTCCAGTAATAAATTTGAAAAGTTAAGAATGCTGTTCCTTAAGAAATAATTATGTTAGAATGAAAGACCTAATATTACAAATGTTTAGGATGTAGTTAATTAAAAATATTAATACTTTGTTAAGGCAGATAGATCAGGCGAATGCACATTTGATTTCCACTGTTCCAAGATCCAAATTAATATATCCAAAGATTTAAGTTGACTATTAACTTTTTGATCCTCAGTTATAGCCTTCCCATCATCACTTTCAAGCCCATTTTTGGCGATATAAAGAAGCCTTTTATGAGCTCGAGTTTCAATTGTCAAAACTACATGTTGAATATGAATCATTGTCCTGTTTTTAAAACAAAAATAAAGTTAAAAATATAAACAAAAATATAAAGAATAAAAAATCTGCAAATCTAATTTGAATTAAAAATAAACATTTATATATTTTTTAGAAATAAATTATATTTAAATATTAGAGTAAATTCCAATGGCAATTCGAAACTTAAAAAGGACATATAACGGAGCCATGGTACATTTAAGTGGTCTATGGGTTTTAGGACATAAGGTATCAGAATCTAAGTCTAGTGGGAGGTTGGTTATTACAATAGTCTAGACAGATATCAAAAATTTAATTCGATATTTTTTACTCTAATGTTTAACTATATTTTGTCCATTCGTTGTTTTGTCCTGACATGGTAATATCTAAATGCAAGAAAACATATGAAAGTTAAAAAGAACGTCTCATGGAACTATTTAATTGTTAAAAAAAAATGAAACATTCAATAAATCATAAAAATATTCAATGCCGATTTCTTTTAGAGATACATAACGCAATGTATTCATTTGTAAGGAATCAAAAAATAAAGTTCACAAATCTGAATGATACAAAACCTATTTTTTGAGATTCCATTTTTTTTTGTATTATGCCATGTCTCCATTTGTTTTACATTTTTGCGTAGTTTTATGTTTTTTCTAAAAAGTAAAACATACTATAAGAAAAACTTTTAAAAACACATAGAAAAAAGAAAGTCAGAAAAAAACATTGTTATTTATAAAATTTTGCGACTACTTGGTCTCACTGTTAAAGAAAGTCTAAACGGCACCACAGTGGTTCGACTAAGCACATAGCAAAATATCGTGTAGTCTCTTGTTTTTACTCTCCGTCTATAAATTACTCTCTCGTTTTAAGCACTACTCTCGTTTCAATTTTTCCAAAAATTGAAGTTACCAACTTTAAAATTTAATATCTCGAGTGATTTTAATTTTGTAAATACATTTCATAGATTATAGTCTTAGGATTGTTCTGGAAAAACTACATAAATGCGCTACCCTCGAGCTGTTTGTAAGATAAGTCGTGCGGCAAAGAAAGGTAAAAAAGAATCTTATGAAAAAAAAATGGCTACAGCTAGAGCAGGAAAAAATCAACAACAAGAAGAACATTCTCCTACTCCGGAACAAGGTTTTTTTTACCTTAAACAATATTTTTAATAAATTTAGACAAAAGTGGTGTAAATATAGGAGTTCAATGCAAAATTGAAACAAGAAATATTGCTATTCAATGTGATGAAAGTTGGAGTGTCATGTGCAACAACTACAAAAACAAAATGACGAATTAAAAACAAAATTGAAAAGTGTAGCGGCAGCAGTACCTAGAAAGCCGTTTCAAGAATTAGGTGCGAGGCAAGCACGTCGTCGTGAAAAAGAAGGTCAAAATCTGATAAAGGAACTTCGCTTACGAAGTCCAAGTCTCGTGCCTATTCCACAAAAACGACTTAATTCAATTGAAGACCTCAGTATAACCCTTAATGTCAACTCGAGTTGGAAACAAAGACAGAAATTAAAATCAGAATTGGCTAAAAAAGATATAGTTTGTTTTTCTCCCACGCATGCAGTGTTGAAGCTTAAAAACGAAGAGGCCAATTCTACACAATTCATTACAAATGACAAATGCATTTATATGGAAAACGTAGAATATTTTAGGAGAATGGAACGATTATTTAAACAAGGTTGCTAATTAAATTAACTAGATATTTTTATTCTATTATTGTAGGGGTTCTTGTAATTAGAAATGATTGACATTCAATGGTTTATTTAGATTTTTGAAAGCACCTAAGGAAGAGTTAGATAAATTAGGCGTTGCACGAGACTTCGGTCCAGAAGAAACAAATTACTCATTCTCACTTCTTTGTAATACCTCCAAGTATGCATATCTTACATGGCCTTGTTAATAAATGCTTAACAATACTTTGGGAAAATGCAGAGAAAGAAACAGCGATTCGAATTATTGGAAGTAAGCCTGATCCTCACACACAACAATTTATAGGTTTTTTCTGATAAAAAAAGTTGTGAATAAATCTATTTATTTAGGCAATACCATTCTTTCAATTTTGAATAAAAGACATGAATTGGGAGAACTTATTCCTGACAACAGTAGAAAAACTAAATGGCTGGCTCTCATGTTTAATCTTAGGATGTTTGCTCGATTAATAAGTGCTAAAGAACTAAATGAACATGGTGTTAAACGATTAAATGAAGCTGGTTCAGTTATTATAAAAAATTTACAGGTTTAATTATTAATTTTTTCCTTCATTGTGCTTCATTTGCCGAGCAACACAATTGGATCGGAATATTGAGCGATCAATGTTTGGAATCTCTACATTCAAAGTTCAACATTTTAGTATATTAATATTTCTATTTTTTAACAATTATCTAATTTAGTTGAATCGATTCAAACATACAGGAAAGCAAATGACAGCCCTGGAAGGTATGCTGAAGCACCAAGTTTTGTTCAACTTTCTTTATGATACTGGCAACGAAGGAGAACTTTTAGAAGAGGATTTAAATGATGATGAAGAAAAGGAAAATTTAAATACATAGTTCTTTAAAAAATATTGATTTATTCATAAAATTTAATTAACTATCTTTGCATAATTTTTTATTATAGTTTATTTTTTATATCAAATAATTATTTTAATCATTTCCATAAAGAAGTAGTGGGAAAAAGTCTCACCGTTGCCTAACCTACCAGATCTGACACGTAACGCACACGCACTTTTCCTCTGATGCTATGACCCTTTTTCAAAGAGGCCGAACCACAGTGCGGCACTTCTCTTGGATCCAACAAATAGAAACATTAGAAAATTTCATAAAAATCCTGATTTCTTTGCAAAAAAGGCAAATAACAACGAATAAATTATACAAAAAGGATGAGCAAAAATAGACCGGGGAAAGGAGTTTAAAAAACCAACAATAAGAATATATATGTCCAAAAAGTTTATAGATATCCAAATACAAATTTACATTTAAAGCTTTTAAAGTATTTAAGAACAAAAAAGGTAATTCTTCTCAATTGTATTTGGAAAACTTTTTTTTCGTATAACAATACATAAAATAAAGTCGAAATGAATAAAAAAAAAAGGGCTAAAAAACTGCTTCTCTAAATAAATAAAAAAAGTAGAGAGCAGCATATATAACAAAAAAAAATATTATCAAAAAATCTTTACTAAAAATTAACTTAATTCTTGAGTGCTACAGAAATAAATACAAAGAGAAAATAACGTAGGTGTATAGCCAGTATTTGAAGATATAACAGACGAGGCAGGATAATAAAAAGGTGGAGAAGATTTTGAGCCATTTTCGTTGGAGTCAGCGCTACACCCAGGGTATGAGCGTTTCAAAGGCGATCCAACAGTTGATGGTGTTATTAATTGATCACTTGAACTAGCAAGACCTCTATGTATACCAAAACACTCTAAAAGTCTTGTCTGTTGCTGCTGACGAAGAAAAAGGCTTTTTCCAGTAGAAGTTTTGTATGCATTTAGACATTCATTTACACCACTTACAGGTGGTTTGTAGTGAATGAAAAAATGAAGTGGCTAAAAATAAATAAGTCAAATTATGTTTAAAAAATTTATTTAAATATTAACCTGATTAATCCATCCTGTTTGAAGTTTGTCAATAAAATCAGCAGCACCTAATAAAAGTGCACAAGTATTAATTCGAATTCGAAAAACATCTGTATTATTCTTTAAATTACAAGACACAAGTTGTTCAAGAGATTGTGGTCCATAAACACATTTCGCCTAGTAAAAGAAAAATGTAAATTATAGAAATTAAAAAAAACCTTTTCTTCAACAAAAATTTCTGGTTTTTCTGCCAATAAAGAAAGCAACATTTGTTTGTTGTGTAAAGCGGAAAAACTTCCCGAAACACTTTTGAATTTGGTAGATAATCGTTCGATTGTTTCATTGTTTAATAACCAAATGCTTAACTGTCCTCCAATTGGAAGTTTTGAAGTAGATTGTGAGTTTGAACTCAAAGAAATTTCAATATGGCTTATAGGAATGATTGGCTAAATAAAAATAAGTATAAAAATTAATTACAAATAAAAAATTTACCGGCATTGAAAACTCAAAAACCAGATTTTGATCAGCAATATTTGCAACTGCTGCTGGAAAAATTGCCTCATCTACGCGAGAAAACGTCCAAGTTGTGCGCGTATTATGTGAAACTCCTAATGGTTTTTGTTTACTTTCAAATTCATTATCGGGCAAATATATAGATGAGGATAAATTAGGCAATGTTGAAGTAATTGGACGTCTAAAACGACGATGAGAAGTCGTATCCACCCAGTTTGTTGGAGCGTGAACTTGTATTTCATTTGCCAGTAGACTGTTCCAATTCGATCTTATAAAATAAAAGTATATATATAAAGGACAAAAGCAAGTAAAAAAAGTTAAATAAAAAAATACAAACGGTTCTGAAGAAGGACAAGGAGAATTAACATCTGAAGACGATTGTGTTGAAGTAGAAGCACTATGCAATCTAGTCAACGCCCATAACTTATCAAAAGCATCAAGTGATGAAAAAGTTTTATCATCTGCGGCCAACAGACCACATGTCAATGCTTCAGGGAGTTCTTTTTGGAGATGAAATTCTCCAATAGGAGATCTTGTCGATGCAACACTCAAAGCTTTTGAAAACTCTGAAAAAATTAATTCTTTTAATTTAAATATTAAATAATTTTGAAAAAAACCAGAAAAAGTTTTTTCATCGCGTTCAACACAAGATGAAGGAAGGATAGGAATTTTCACATCAAAACATAAAATTCTTCCTTTAGTTGTCAATATAATAATTTGGTCAGTGTTTTCTTCACTATAAGTTAAAAAAATATCTGCACAGGTTTGAAAATCCTCAAAATTCTTTGGATCAAATATAGGTACAGAAAAACCGCTGTTTAAGTCTAACAAAACAACTTGTCCATTTGTAAAACGCTTAATTAAAATGAACTTTTAATTTAAACAACTAAAAATTTACAAGAACAGCTGAGCCAATAAGTTGTTGTTTAACTTCTTTATTACTTGTTTGTCTATGAGTACATTCTTTTTGTTCATTTAATTTCTGCATTCGATAAAGTACAAAGTAGTCAATAGAAAGGAGTAAAATTTGAGCAATCTTCACATTTGGGAAGAAAAACTTATGAGAACAAATTTCCTTAAATAATAATGATAAGAAAAAACTTTAAAAAAATAAACTTTACTTGTAACATATGAACAACTGACATACGAGAATATACGACTATTGATGACGAAAAATCAGCAACACAATCAGTAATACGGTTCACACCCAAAACAACATGGCCATTGGAATTTTCAGTTGCAACAATGTGATCAATCTGGAATTTATAAATAAATGAGAGAAACAAAGTAAAAAAGAAAAGCCAAAGTTTAACAGATTCTATTCAACGGTTTTCTTACAATTAACAGTTATGTGAAATCTTTATTCACTAGAGAGGTGTTCTAACGAATAAATAATAAGAAAAACTGTTTTTGCCTAATTCAATCCTAAACTCATAAAACAAAAAAACCTAATCTATAATACATTAGAAAAATATACAAAATTTATTTTAATCAAAATTCAAACCCTAAAATGGCTCGAATTCAATTCATCAGGAAGCCGGAAACATTGCATAACAATTGTACTAATATCTTTTTGTTCGTAAAGAATACTAACCTAAAAAAGATACATTTTAATTTTTAAGAATTGTATACCTTAGTTTCAGGGTTAAGAGATTGTTGTAATGGTGCATCAAAGTAAGTAGAATCTACTTGATTGGTGTTATCGATTTTTTCAGCACTACCAATAGTTCCACTTGTTTTGTCCTGTGGATTGTTGTTAATATATTTAGCAAGCAAGGAAGGCTTTTTATTTGGATATTCAGAACTAAGAAACTCAACAAGTTCAGCACTAAAAGCTGCAGTCTGCTCCTGAAGTTTTTTTGTTTCAGCCACTAAAAATAAGAAATAAAAGAGTTTCTTATTGTGCAGAAATTAGAATATTGCCATAAATTAATTTATAAGCTTAAATCAATAATCTTTAAGGTAATTTACAAAGTGTAGATTCGATAGAAAAATCATCTTTATCTCTTTCTTCATTTTTATTAAAGCTTTGCTCCATTGGCTCTTCCTTTTCTTTTAACTCATCAGATTTAATATCAACGTGAGGAATCAATGTTTCTGTCAAATGATAAACTAACAGGAATGGGCAATGAACATTTTCTACTCTCTTTCCGCTAATAATTTGATTATGATCGACAGAAAAGGGATTCATTACATTCATAGTATTTAGTTCTTCCTTACGTTTATTTAAATTAGTTGTTATCTATTAAAAATTGAATTTTTAATTAAAAAACAAAAAAAGGAATTAGACCTCATCAACAGTTATTCCAATAAAAAGAATAGCAGATATTTTTGTAGATCTAGAATCAGCACTGCAATCCATATTAGAAGAATTTACACACGGTTGTTGTGTTGAATTTTGGTCATCAGCATTAATTTCATTATCATTACCAATGCTAGCTGAACAAATTGATGTTATCTATAATATTTTTACTGATAAAATATTAAAAATAAACCTTAACAGTCTGTTTGTTAAAATGATTGGGAGAAATAGACACATGAGGAGTTGGTTGATGTTGCTTAAATTCTTCATATTCTTGTTCTTCAATAAATCCAGGAGAGACCATATCCTCATCCCTATCATCGTCAAATGCCTCTTCTGCTATATTAGGGTCAAGCACAACGATACGTTCAATGGGCGGTTGTTGTTGTTGTTCAATAGTTATTTCATTCGGTTCATCACTCCAAGTAACTCGTCGTTGTTGAGTAGCAACGATCACATTATTAAGAGTTTCAATTGGAGGAAGAGTTTGAACAGGAGCTGTGATATTTTGAAGATTTAGTCCGATTGCATTAGAAAGAAAAGGATCAAATATATCAATAAGTAGACTGTTAACAGCCTAAAATTTTTTTAATAAGATTATATTTGTGAAAAATTTTAAAAACCTGGGTAACTTTGTCCAAATGCAAAAGAGTTATTTGTGGTTTAATACTAGAAGGATCAGAAAATGCAAACCATGAAGTTTTTGAGGTCATCATTCCGATAATTAAATTATCGACATTATTGATAATTAAATGTTGAGATTCAATATTGTCATTCCATCTCAAAGGTGCTAGACTTGACATAGTAGCAGCAAATGGAATGTTTATAGAACCAAGTGGAGCTGTCAAAAGTTTGCAATGTGGTGAATGTCGTTGATGTTCCTGACTGAAGTAAACCAAATATTTAATTTTAAACAATATCTAAAAGAGGAAATGTTGATCCTAACTAAAAAAAGTCAAATTTCTTCAACAATAATAAAATTATCACTAATAAAAAAAAAGTAAACAAACTATGGATCATCGTCTGGCTCCCAACTAACAAGACAAACGGAACAAGCAAAACAGATTACTTTATCATCACCTCCATCATTCGGTTGAAAGTAAAATCCAGCTTCTGCCATGCGAGATGAAGTTGTATGTCTAAAAATATTTGAAAAAAAAAATAGATTAATAATTATTACTTAAAGTTATTGTGAGGCCATCTATAAAAAGAAAGCCGTCGAGCAGCCTCAACATTCATTACATCTTTTGATATAAATGATACGACATGCATCAAATCACCTACACTTTCAGTCCTAAATTTTCCAGTAATATTGCTATCAAAAGGTGAATAAGGTTTAAGTGGTCGAAGTAAAAGCTGAAAAATAAAAATAGAAAAAAAATTTAAAAAATGAGAAACACTAAAATATTTAGATTTATGTAAAAATTTTACATAAAATATCATTTAAATATAATTTATTAATACATACCCTAAGCCTCTCAAGCAATAAATGTGCATAAAAAAAAGAAGAAAAATCATTATTTATAGGTGGACGTTTACGATCTGCAGCAATGAGAACATTTAATTCGATGAACATTTGCATAATATTCAAGTTAATAACAGTTGCAATAAAGTCCTGTAAAATAAAAATAAATACAAAATTAGTCTTATTATCAAAATTCATCTATAAGTTAGAATAACCATCCCAATATAAAATAATATAACCAGTAACGTATTTTATAAATTCAAAAATTGTTTTATTAGATAGAATTTAAAAAAAGTTAAAAAAATTATAACAGATTTCCGCATTCCGTTACTGCTCTGATTCAACTCATTAAGTAATTTTCGCATTTCCGGCGCTCTTTGCAGATCTTGTGAAGAAAGAAAACAACGCCAAATCATATCTTCACCAGTAGCGAATTCAACAGGAAAATTTTCAAAATCAACCATTCTTGTAAGCATATTAGCTAAAGTATATTGGCCATTATACTCGCGACGAGCACAGACTAATTGTTCATCAAGCGCAATTATTGATCCAAAAAATTGATTGTAAGCCAGCTTAATAAAAAAATTTAATAGAAGGAGAATAGAAAAGAAAACCTTAACATGTTTTTTGTAGTCAGCAAAAGTAAAATTAAACCCATCAGCCCTTTCATCAATTTTCCTAATTTTTCCGGATTTCATGAGAACAAAAAAATTACCAATTGCATCTAAAGGAATAATCTGTTGTGCAACATCGTCATCACATTTATTAATTAAGTCCGAACGAATACTTAAAAGTTTTCAATAAATTTGAAATTAAAATAATACTCTGTGGTGCAAGAAAAAGTCGGTAAACATTTCAGAAGAACATTTGTGTCATTAGATGCGGATTTTGAATTCATTTATTTTTAAATCTAAAATAAAATAAAATAAAAAAAAAAATAATTATATAATTTAATCTGAGATTAAAGAAATAGAAATAAAGAAAATAAATGTTAACTACCGTCTAAGTATTAATAATAGTCCAAAAAAAGAAAATTCAGGAAACAGAGGAATTATAAATTTTATTGAAAATAATTATGAAAAAGAATTTAGAAATATTTATTTAACAAAATTAACATTAAAAACAAAAAAATGATTTAGTAAAAAATGATTCAATGTTAGGAAATTACAGTTTTATTTAAACTGAAAAAAAATAAAGAACATTCATTACCGCCGTTTCCATGCTAAAAAAAATCCTTTTATTAAAAAATTTGTCAAAACTTTAATTGTTTAAAAATATTTGAAATAAAAATATAAAATTGAAAACGAATATAACTTCAAAATAAAAATGTTTATCGAACAGTTAAAGATTACTTTGTTTACCAATTAAATTATAATTATTATGCACAATATTACAAAATTAAATAATTAAAATAATAAAAACAATTAATTACATAAATAAAAAAATTATTAAAGAATTGTGGGCACTTTTTAAAACAAAATATGTAAAATGACCGGAATTTTGATATAAATATTTATATGAATGAATTTGTATGAAAAAACAATTAATAATAATTCGCATATTTTTAAAAATAAATAAATATATTTTATTTAAAAAAAATGGTCAGGTTTTTAATCTATAAATAATAAATATTAAATAAAAACAACAAAAATTCTTTTTTTTTTATTATACAAATTACCCTTATTTTTCAAGCATTTTAAAATTTTTTTTGTTAAATTGTTTGAGTTCTTAAATCATTTAGATCGTTATTTAATGAAGAACTTTTCCTTTGGATATTTCGTCTTTGCCTTTGAAGTTGAATAAATTTTTTGGTTTCATTAAAAAAGAATACACTTGAAGAAAGTAATAAAAGAAATAATAAATCTAAAAATGTTATTTAAATAAATTTTTAATAAAAAATAAATATTAAAACACCCCCCCCCCCTTTTTTTCATTATAAAAATTTAAATTACCATAAGCAGTTAATGCTTCTGTTTGAAAAATATGTTGTAAAGGTTTAATATAGATAACAGCTAATTGACATAAAAGAGAACCAACTAAAGCTAAACAAAACATTCGATTCCTAAAAATTATTATAAAATTAAAAATTTAAAAAAACCTAAAAAATCCAATTTCCCAAATCATTTTTCGACTACTTCGACAACTTAAAGCATTCCACATATCAAAAAGAACAAAACAAGTAAATGTCATCGTTGTATCACGAGGAGTTATTTTATTATCTGCAGCCATCTAAAAATTTTTTTTTAAAATCTTTTATAATTAAATAAAAAAAACTTCTTTATAAAATACAAAAAGTGTTCCAGAAATAATTATTGTTGCAGAAGATATTATATTAATTATTAATGAACGATTAATTAAAGGTTCTTTAACATTACGCGGTGGCTGTTTAATTATATCAGAATCAACATTTTCTACTCCAAGACTTTGTGCTTAATTTAAAAAAAAAAATTAAATTAAAAATAATGAGAGTCAAAAGATAAATAAACATAACCAAAAAACAAAAAAAAAAAAAAGATGTTAAATTCCAAACAGACAAAAGAATAATTTAAAAAAAATAATAAAACCTGGAGGTCCATCCATAATAATATTAATCCAAAGAATTTGCATAGCATTAAGTGGATTTTCAAAATGAAATATTGTTGAAATTGCAATAAGTGATAAAGCTGCAACACTTCTAAATAAAATAAAGTTAAAAAATAAAAAAATCTTTAAAATTACGTGCTTAATTGAAATTTAACAAAATTAGTAATATTGTGATATATTCCCTTTCCTTCTTCAATTGCTGCTTTTATTGTACTAAAATCATCATTTATTAAAACCATATCAGAAGCTTCTTTACAAACATCAGTTCCTGATTCTCCCATAGCAACTTTAAAATAATTTTTTATTTAAATTTAATAAATACAAAAACCTCCAATATCAGATTTTTTAAGAGCAACTGCATCATTTACCCCATCTCCAGTCATTGCAACAACTTCGCCAATATTTTGAAGAGCTTTAACAATTCTTAATTTATGTCTAGGTGAGGACCGATAAAATATTGTAACACTACGAATACATTGTTCTAATTCAAAATCTGTAAGAGAATCAATTTGTGGGCCAGAAAGACAATTATCATTTTGTTGATGAATTCCAAGACGAATACCTTAAGAATAAATAATTTAAAATTAATTAAATTAAATAAGAAAAATCAATTTAAAAAACGATTTAAATAGTACCAATACTTGTTGCAGTTTCTAATCCATCACCTGTCACCATCTTTACAGAAACACCTGCTGATTGAACAATTTCAATTGATTGACGACAGCCAGGTCTAGGAGGGTCCATTATACCAACAAGACCAGCATAGTAAAGTGAACGAATATCAGAACCACGTGCCATACCAATAACTATATTAATAATAAATATGAATATTAAATTTAAAAAATAATAAACCTCTAAGTCCAGACTGTCCTAAGCCACTTGCTGTTTGAATAATTTGATTACGTTTCTCAACAGTCATTGGTATTTTTGTATTCCCATTAATTAAATAACCTATACAAATATCCAAAATTCTATCAATTGCTCCTTTAACTAATGTCTCTACATCACCAGGCTATAAACGAATAAATTATTTAAATGTAGAAATGATTACTTTATTTGATTGTTCTACTTGAACAGCCATCCATTTGCTATCTGAAGTAAAAGGAATTTCGTGTAGACGTCGTACATTACTAGACAGATTGTCCAAATTAGTCTAAATAAATGATTAATTTAATATATATATATATAAAGATTACTTTAATCGCCAAAACCATTAAAGCCCCTTCTGTTGGTTGTCCAATCACTGTTCCATTTGCTAATTGTGCATTATTGCATAAACAACCAATTTCAATAACAGAAGCAATGGAAGGATATCGATCACTACCTGAGACTAGTTCGCCGTCCTGAAGACGACAATCGCCATCAGAAGGATCATATCCGGTACCAGTTACCTTTAAATATTTTTTTAAATAATTAATCAAAGAATAATATAAAACTTTAAAAATATTTATTTTTTGTAAATTAATAAAATTTAAATGTTAAAAAACCTCAGCCTGACAATCATCTGCAGAAATAACAACACAAGCAGTCATCATATTTTTTGTAAGAGTTCCAGTTTTGTCTGAACAAATAACAGTTACACAACCCAGAGTTTCAACAGCAGACAATTTTTTAACAACAGCCTTTCTATGACCCATACGCATAACACCAATAGCTAAAGTGACAGCAACAACAATTGGAAGACCTTCAGGAATAGCAGCAACAGCAAGACTGAAAAGTAAAAGAAAGGAATTTAAAAAGAAAAAAATGTAATAAAATTGAACACTTTAGTAGTTAATTTTTTATCATTAAAACGACGAATAAGAAACAAATTTTTATTTAAATTACAACAAAAAAATCTATTAAAAATATTACCTAACACCAATTGTAAACATATCCATTGTTGGCCTTCCTTGAAGTAATCCAATAAGAAAAATAAGGCCAATAACACCCAAAGAATAAAATGATAATTGTTTGCCTAAATGATCCATACTCTTTTGAAGAGGGGTTTTTGGAGATTCTTCAGATTGCATTAATTGAAAGACTTCACCAAATTTCTTCAGAATATTATAAATTCTAATTTATTTTAATTTACCGAATTTGCTCCTGTACCAATAACAATCCCCTTAAATAAAACGAGATAAAATCAATAATAAATAAATAAAACCTTTCCTCGGCCAGAGCAGACCAAAGTTCCCATAAAAGCAATATTATCCAAATGTTCAATCCCCCCATCACATGTAATATTGCAATGACCATTAGCAATTACTTCATTTACTTGTGTTGTTCTTAAACATGAAGGTACAGGATTAGAATGTTTATAACGCGCTTCATTTTCACCAGTAAATGAAGATTCGTCAATTTGAAGTTGAATTGACTATCAAAAAATATTTAAATGATTTTAAATAAATAAAAACCTCAAAAATACGAACATCTGCAGGCACACGATCACCAGTATTAAGTAAAACAAGATCTCCTGGAACTAATTCTTTTGCATAAAAGCAGACACTCTTTCCATCACGAATACTTTAAAAATTAAATTTTAAGTAAACAATAAATGAAACTTTTACCAATGTGCTGTCGGAGGTACAAGTCTATTCAATTTTTCTAAAGTCTTTTCTGAACGATATTCCTGTACAAACCCAACTGTAACAACAATCATAACAGCAACAGTAATAGAAAGAGCATCGTCGAATTGTTTCATAACAATTGAAACAATAGCAGACGAAAGGAGGAGACAAATCAATGGATTCTTAAACTGAAAATTTTAAAAATAAAAAAAGAATTGAAAATATAAAGAAACTTGTTCAAGATATTTTCCAAAAAGAGATTCACTTTTTTTGACTTCAAATTCATTATAACCACTAAAACTAATTCGACGAGTAGCCTCTGCCTGAGAAAGGCCATTTAATGGATCAGCTCTTAATTTGGCAATACATTCTTCAGTACTACTACTAGACGCTGTATAAACGTCTAAAGCCTAAAATTAAAAACTCAAAGGTGTAAAAAACTGAATAATATAAATTAATGTTAAAAAATTATCTGGATCATTTCCTGTCCACTAACAATTGTTGACCCGTTGGTAGGCGGAATTTTTCTTTTCTTTTGATGTGTTTTTCCGCCAATATGCTTATTTTTTCCAATTAAAAGATGTACTTTTTCGTGTGTATTTTTTGTTGTAGGGGTGTAAACAGTATTGATCACCTCCTCTGTCTTCCCCTAAAAAATGTATTTAAAAAAATTAAAATACTGAAAAATTTCAAAAAAAAAATAAAATAAAATAAAAAAAAGTCTAGAGTCGTGGCAAATAAAAAAAACACTGAAGAAAAAAATTAAAAACGAAACGCCAATTTTTTTATTTAAAAATTTTAAGTGATCAGATTGAAAGTTTACATATCTTATTAATCATTCAAATTTTTAATTGATTGGAGTATAATTAATAAATATCATTTTGGAAATTTGAAAAATAAAAAATTTAAGCTATTTACTTTGTTTGTAACAGACTTCATTTTTTGTTTCGTCGAATTCTTTTTACAACATAAAGGCATTTTTAAAAAATTAATTGGATTAAAGAAAATATATTTATTTATTTAATTAGGAAATTTATTTCCTTCTTCTAAAGAAGAAATTTTTTTTTACTATTTATTTTTATTATTGCTTTTATTAAAAATAAAGTGGTTAATAAACCTTTATTTTAAAATATATTAACATTAACCTTTTTGATAACACACAATAATATCTATTTGCACTAAATTAACGTTTAAGATTGTTGGTGGTATTGACGTCAGCAGAATTTTTAACAAAAAAAATATTTAGAAGATTTTTTGATAAAATATACAAATGCACAGGGTAATTTTTTCCTTCTTAGTTAGAATTTTATCTTTCATCAAAAAATTATTAAAAAATATTTTTAAATAAATAACAAAACATTCTTTAATAAAAAAAACCAATTAAATTAATCCTTCTTCATTTCGAATATATTCACCCAAATCTGATTGGTGTAATACAACTAAAGCTGTTGGATCCGCTTTTTTACAGGACAATGTTCCTTTTGCAGCTACTCCGAAACCTAATGGTAAATCAGACATATTGTAAACAATAACACCCTAAAAATATTAAATAAATATAAAATAATTAAATTTACATGTTTTTCTTCAATTCCTTCACTCATTCTACCAACACCTGATTTCACTATATTATTTCCATACAAAAATTGTTGTTCAGCCTGTGGTTTTAACCAAATTTTTGCTAAAGCATAAGGTGCCAAATAATCTAATGCAGTGATGTGAAGAAAGAATGACCCTCCTTTTGTGAATTTACCCAAACAAGTTCCAAAAGACCCCAATTGTTTACGGCTAATACAAGCTGCTTGACGCATTAATTTTTCGCTTAATTTAAAAAATGTTTCAATTTTATGTTATCCGCCTTCAAATTTTATTTTTTTACCTATAAATGGTAAAGAATAAATACCCGTTAAAACGAAATATGGAGATTTTAAGTATTTTTATTTCTAAAAGAATTCGTAGGGACCCTATCTTTGCCCTAAAAAAATAAACCTGCAATAGTAAACTCTGTCTTTATGTAATCGAAATACATATTCTCCATCTTCTCTTTCTAATAAAAGTTTAATATTGTCACCAATGTAATTAGAAAGTTTTTTAAAAAATTTTTCTGTTTCTTCATCTGTTAAAGGACGCATTTTTGCTAATTTTAAAATAATTCTTTAATGAAAAAAAAAATAAAAAATTATTAAAAAATATATATGAAATATTAATTTTAAAAAATAATTAAATTATTAAATTGAAAGAATTTATTGTAATTTTTAAGTTCGTTGTAAAGAAATAAATGGATTTTTAAAAGTGGAAAATATTTTATATTCACAACAAAAAATTAAATGAATTAATATTAAACATATTAAATACAAACAATGAATAAAAATAATAAATGCCTTTAAATTAATTGTAATATACTATTCCCCAATAAACATTCACATTTTCACCCAATAATAAATTTAAAAATATTTAAATTGTTTTAATTAATATTTTTAAAATTTTTAACCAAGGCCTCTTGTTGTTGTTCCCATTCTTTAGTATATAATTTATTTTCAATAATATATTCAACAACATTATCTGGAGTGCAATAACGAATTGAACTTAATTAATTAGTAACAATAATAAAAATTAAATTAAAAAAAAAATTAAATACCGTCCAGAATTAACAGCCATTCTTAACTTTGTACTACTAATTTCATTTGGAAAAGTATCATCATCAATTATTGCCACATTATCCAAAAGAGAATGCAAAAAATCAAGATCTTCTGAGTTTAATGTTTTACTAGCTGATGCACCTCTCCTTTCAATAACAATAATACCATATTGAGTTAAAATTTGTTTTAAATGGTCAATACGCCAAAGACGACCATCAGAACTTGTTGGGTCTTTACCAGGAAAGGAATCAACAAGATCAGCACCACAAAGAAGAATTAAACGAAGTCTTTGAATGTTTGAATATCTAGAAAAAAGATTATTTAGTTAAAAAAGTTTAAAATAAAATGTTTAGGTAAAACATTAATTTTAAATAATAAAAAGAATTCTTTTTCTTTAATTAATAACCTGTTCTGTATTTGCATATTATGATATTTAAGAAGATCAATTGTTCTTGTCCAACCTTCTCTTTGGCATTCCCAACCATCAGCACGAATCCAATTACTAGAATTTGTAGCCAATTGTGACATACGTAAACGATGTATAGCTGGGGCTAAAGAAGGTTTTTTACATTTGAAATGGTCAGAAACGGGACTAATAATTCCATCAAGAACATTACATTTACATTCCTTTAAATAAAAATATTTATTTTTTAAAGAAAAAATACGTCAAATTAAGCAAAAATTTCTAATTTTTTAATATAGAAACCTGTTGAAGAAAATCTCGTGCCCTTTCAAACATCCGAAGATGTAAATACGTTGGAGGGTTAAAAGAACCACAAAGAATTAAAACAACATTAGAACCTGTCAATACTCGAGCATTCATTCCTTTTTTATTAAAAAAACTTTAAAAATAAAATTTAAAAAAAAAAGTAAATAACGAAGAAAAACATTTATAAAAGAAAATAAATAAAAATCTTTAAAGAATAATTTATGCAAAAATAAATGTTAAAATATGCAAGGAAAGACAAAAAATTAAACAAAATTACAAGTAAATAATTAAAAACATTCACAAAAATTATAAAATTAATATCGAAAGTAGAAAATTTTTTTTTTAAACTTTTATAATTTAATATCTTCAATTGATGCAATTAATTCATTATCATTAATTGCTTGTCGTGCTAAAGACATTTCTACCTTAAAACAAAAAATAATAACAAAAATAAATTATTTATTTATTTACTTTAAAACAAACTCTCTGTTGACAATTTTTTCCATTAATTGATTTACTCATTGAAATCATAGCTTGAGATTCGAGTACTTCATAAGCACTGTCCAATTCATCGGTAGCTAAAGGTTGAAGCATTAACTTTTCACAAACAAGTAAATATGCTTGAAATAAACGATCACGAGTAACACTTAACGAGTCAAATTGAACAACATTCTGTTTTGACAAATATTTAAAAATAATTTATAAAAACTAAATAACTTGAACAGATTTTCCATTTGGTGTAGACAAAAATCGTTTTTGTGTTTGATTTAGCCGATTTGGTGTTGCAAACTCTGATCGAATTGGTGTACGTGGCGGGGTGTGAAAAGGTGAAGAATTTTGCTTTACAAGGAATTTTTCGTTGTCAGAAGAGATTAAACGCATTAAAGTAGCTAATAAAATACGTGGATGTTGAGGAAGTTTAGCACGTTGGCAAGGAGAGGCCATTGTCTGTAAAAGTAAAAATAATTTAACAGAACTAAATTAATGTTATCAATAATTAAAAACCTTATTTATTGCACTCAAAACCTCACGGCACGCATTTCTTTTTGGCGTTACTTCTCCTTTGTTAAATGATGATGGAAGACAACGTTTCAAAAAATGAGCATTTTCTTTACAATCTTCCTTGATTGGAGTTTTTGAATTTTTACGTTGAATTTTCAAAATAATTTTATCCGAATCAACTTTTTCCATAACATCATCTGAATTGTCCAAATCATCACTAGAATGTTGAAAAGTTGAAAGTAATAAAATAAATAAAAATAAAACCCTAAATTAGCTATCATTTGTGAAGCAATATCCAAAGCTCTACGAACATCACCAGTCATTGAAGCTACTTTTCTTGCACATAATTCTATTGCTTTTGGATCAATAATATTTGATTTTTGACCAAGTCCATTTAAATAAGAAGTTAAAATAGCAATTAACATTTCACTTGTATAAGCAGGAAAAACAATTGTATTTGGTTGCTGAGAAAATTTTATTTTGGAAAGTTGACGTTCAGTAAGATCCAAAGAATTTGAAATTCCTTTATTAAGAGGAAAAGGTTAAATATTAATTAACAGAAAATAAATGAGATTGTTTGACATATCACAAAAAAAAAATAATTATTGGGATCCTAAGAATATCAAAAAGAAGTAATCTTTACACCAATCCTACATTTAATCAAAGGCATTACCTTTTTATTATTTAGGCAAGAAGGAAAATTAGACTGTTTTACAATAATTCAAAATAAATACAAACCGATAACAATAACATGACCAGGAAATTTATTAGGCCAATTAAAAGCATTATAAATTATTTCATCTTTACGAGAAACTAAATTATCAACTTCATCCAACAGAATTAAACTATAAAATAATTATTTAAATTTAAAAAAAAATTAAACAAACATTGGAATTCTGCATTTGGACATTTTGTCTTCTAATGCTTGAAGAATATGTTTTCCAGTAGGAATTTTTGTACGAGTTTCTAATTTAAGCAAAATATGTTGAGCTAGTGAAGTAGTAGTAGATGAAGCAAAACAATCAATTGAAACGAAATGAAACTAAAATGTCTTTTTATTTAGAGTTTTTGATATTTTCACTTTTTTCTATTATAAATTGGTAATTTTATATCAATAAGTAAATAAAATATTTTGTATTAAAAGTAAAGCATATAACAGATTAATTAGAATATTATTTAATTTTAGTAGTTTGTTTTTGTTTTTAAATTACCATGACCGAAGCAATCGAATTGTCAAAAAGTTAAAGCAAAATTTAATTTATATTCTATTTATCAATTTTTAATGAATATATTAATAGTTATAGACATAAAAGTTTGAACCGAATCATTTTCTCCAAAAAAGGAAAAGTAACTTTTTTAACAAATAAAAACCTCTCTGCGACGTCCATTTTTATTTTCTTTCCACTGCAAGCGATTAACTACTTCTTTAACTGTCGCGGTTTTCCCCGTACCAGGTGGACCACTAATGTAAACACAAAGTGGAGATTTATTTTTTAATGCAGAGGAAATTAATGATTCAATTAGAGAAAATTCTTTTTCACGGCCAATCAACATATTTAAAAAAAAAAGTGAAGAAGTTGTTATTGATAAAAATGTTAGACAATATGTAAGTACCTTAAATAATAATAATTAAAAAAATAAATGTAAAATTAAAATATAACAAAATAATAAATAAAATTATTATTATAAATAAATAAAAATGTATTTTTAATCAAATTTTATTACTGCAAAGCGCGGCAAGAAAAAGATAAATAAATAAAATTCTCATGTCTTATTGTAAATACGAGACATTCTTGAGACGTATGTTATTATGTAAAAAAAAAAAAACAAAAATTTTTAATAATTAAAATCTCCCCCATATTGCGTATTTTCTTCCAATGCTGGGAGAGTATTTAGTGCATTTTGCCAAATATTCTTAATTTTATCCACCTGGACTGGTTTTACTTCAAAAACATTAAATTTGAGATTCTCTTGGTCCTAAAAATAAAATTTATTTAAAAAAAAAATAAAAAACTTAAATTGTAAATTTCATATCGAGCACGAATACGGAACATAAAATCGTGAAAGCGAAGTTTATTGAAAATAGCATCAAAACGATTATGCTGTAAAATATAGTTTATTATATAATAAAAAAAATAGTAATTATCACAAGAATGTAAATAAAAAATATAAAAGAACCCTATCAATTTTTAACGTATTTTGGAATTAAATAATCTTGAAAAGGGCCAATTCCCGAGAAAAAAAAGTAAATTACATCATCTCTTTGTAATTGAGCCAATTGATCAGCACTTGTCTCAAGCAAAGCTAAAAAAACATTTCAATTAATTTTGGATTATTTTTTTCTAATTAAAAATTGAGAAAATAAAAATAATTAAATTGAAATATATACATGTAGCTAATTCATCAAACATTGTCAACCAAATAGTTCCAGTACAGTCAGCAACTTCAATTTGAAGCATAATAATATTCAAATAATTATCAAATATTTGATTGCATTTTTCACACCGATATTGATTTCCCTCCATTTGTAATTTTTTACGGCAGCCTTTAACTGGACAAGCCTTTTAAAATATTACAAATCAGCAAGAAAATTAAAAAAAACCTGATAAATTGCTTGTTCTGCCTTTACAGCATTCACCATTCCCTTAATAAATAAATATTGACCCTTATCATTATCTCGGTCAATTCCATATTGTAAAAGTGGGCCAATAAAACGTAAGTCACGTTCTGAATTTTTAAAGGACTAATAAAAAAAAATTTATTAATGTTTACCAAGAACAGTCGCAAAGTCAGACTTGGTAGTCAGAGATTTAATTTCCTGTAGAGGCTTTTGATCAGAATACCACTTATAAAGCTGGCGGGTATAATCACCCTCAGGATCTTCAATAATTATAGTACTTCCAGTATTTGATAATGAAAATCCTCCTAAAAAATAATAAAACTGTTTCAATAGAAAAAATAAAGATACCATTAAATTCTCTTACAACAACACTCTTAATTCCAATAACTTTTCCCGGTAAATATTCAAAATTTAGTGCCATATCATTCCAAAGAGTAAGAGCAATTTCAGATCCGCCTGGTCCTGACTTATCAACCAAAAAAACTTCACGTTTGTTTAACAGCTGCTGATCCTTTCGACTCGTTACCTTAAAAAGCAATTAAGACAGAATATAACAAATTTGAGAAGAAAAACCTGAACAAGGTCATTTACACGTTCAATAACTCCTTGAACATCGACACACTCATTTATGTGTTGAGAGATTTTATCAAAATGAACAGGCCGCAAACGTACTTTTGGAGGATCAAACTTATCATTACAATAAACAATCTAAAATAATTAATTTAAATTAATAAAAATAAAAACCTCTGAATCACGATCAAGAACAATTTCGTAATCATGCCCAGTGCTGTTATATTGTTTATTTGCTGCCCTAACAGAACCGGCACGGGAACCTCCGCTAATGTAATAAGCCTTAAAAAATAAATTATTCTAGTTAATTATGGGAAAAAAAATTTTAAAAAAATGAACTTGTCCATTTTCAATCATTTGAAAATATTTGTCAGCGGTTTCAGAAAATGCAGAAATCCGAATTGAAGTTGAACTTTGATCCGTTACAACAAATGAAAAAACACGAAATTTTCCTTTTGCACTTGTAACCTCTTTTATCTGAGGATCCTTGCAACTAACAATACCACAAATTCGCCATCTAAAAAATTATCAAAATTAAAAAAATATTATTAAAATATACTTATTGCAATAGGGAGTGATATAGCCAATAGGCACAATCCCTGGCATTGAAGCTGCATTTGGTTGGCGTTTAGTCAGTGGTTGACGTTCTGGGGAAGAATTACGTCCTCTTTTTGCTGACGACGTACCCCATGCATTTTCGGGCTCTGTTTTTGTTGGTGTATGTTGTAAAAATGCGCAATGATTCTAAATTGATATAAATAAAGCTGGCATAAAAAATTTAAAAAAAATTATTTAAACCTGTATTTGCATATAATTCCTATATTCCTCTGGATTTCCAGAATGTGGCTGTGGATTACCAATCACAGGAAATTCCAATGTTATTAAATTATAGTCAAGAATATTGAAAACAATCCGTTCTCTAAAAATTAAATAATTTTGTTTAAAAAGGTAAAAATTTACTTTGTAAAAGCTCGTTTCCATTTTTTTACTTGAATAATTCCATTATTTGTAGAAAGCTGATCAGATTGAAATCTTGACAAAATTATACTTGTAACAACACAACCAGCATATGTAAAAATTCCATCGGAAAGTCTAGCTTTAAACTGTGATTGTCCTTGGAGAGGACGAGTTTCCATAACTTGAAGAATTGGTTGATAACCGTTAGGCACTTTATCTTCAGCGAAATACTAAAAATAGAATAAAAATGTTTTTTTAAAAATAAAAAACCTGGAAGAAACAATGAGATAATTTTGGTTGAGAAGAATCCATTTAAATTGAAGTTTAAATTATAAATACAACTAATATAAGATAACAAATTATAGCTCTTTCTCTTTAAATGTTTTTTAATAATTAAAGGATTAATTTTTTGTATATATGTAAAATGTATAAGAGACATGAAAAAGTTCTTATACTTATGAATATTATCGATATGGAACATTTTAAAAATTTCAATTCTATTGATCTAATGAAAAACACGATTGAACGAAAACGATTTCAATGTTTGCCTCTCGAGGAGATTGGGCTTCTTCACTGAAAACGGACCTCCCATAAATGTGGAAGTATTAATTATAAAATTCATTATATTTTTATACATTGCGAATGCTTTATTAATATATTTTAGTGTTGATGTTTTTGTTTCGGTTAATTGGGAATCGCAGATGGGAGTGGGGCAATTTAGAGTCCTTAATACGTCTATCTTTAGTGTAATGGCATCAATCTTTTTCCAATGCGAAGATATTTAGTTTTACTTGCTAGACAAAATTACATTATAAATTATTTTTCTATATTTTTCAATTTAAATTAATATTTTTTATTATTTAGGTTTATTCTAATTTTTAATTATCGACACAAATGGAGGTTGAAGTTGACCAAAAGGATGGGTTTTTTCTAAATGGAATTGTAACAAATATTTTTGAGAAAGGCTTTGAAGTAAGTTATGAAAATGGGTGGAAAAAATCGGAGCGTGTTAAATTTGAACAATGTCGATTTGTCGACCTTTCATTGAACAATAAAGAGAATCGACAAGAATTCAAAAAAGGGGACACCGTTGATGCTTATGTTGAATATCAAGGTGAAAAGAAAGCATGGCACACAGTGAAGATATCTTCGTTCAAAGTTTTTTTGTTTTTAATTATTCCATTTTGTTTATTAAAGAATGGCTGTGTAATTGTTGAAGGAAAAGGTCAAAAAATAAAAAAGCCCGTCCCGATTGTTTGTTGTAGACACCGTGGACTCTCTGTGGTTGTTACTAGAAGTTTAATTCATAGTTGTGTTATTCCAATTGACGATTCATTAAAAGAATTTGAAGAAGATGAAGAACATTATAAGGTTTATAATTTTTAATTGTTAGTATGTATAATATATAGGGATTCTTTTTCTTTTGACCTTGATCTATTTTGAACAAATCTTATTGTTTAATTTTATTTCAGATTCTTCATCATTTCGTTTCTGGCATTTGGATTAAGCTTGATAAAGAAAAAAAACGATTGGTTATTGCGGTATTTCTTTGCTCTCTATTAGAATGAATAAAATTGTTTAACTTAGGCCCTTTCACCATCCATTACAAACGAGGTTGAAAAAATGAAACATCTGTTATTGTTTTACTCTAAACAGAAGATTTCTTTGTGTAATTTTCATCAGGTTTGTTTTAAATGTTTAATAACCTTTCATCTTTTTATAGGATTTGCAAATGAACCCTGAGCCCAATATTGTCGAACATCTTCTTGCTGATGTTGATGCTTCAGATAAGCTTATGAGGGCAGCAATAAATTTTCTTTGTCCTAAGATCAAAGTTGCAAGGAAGATTGGCGGAATTAAAGTTTCTGAATAGATTATCTTTCATTTTTTAATTTTTAGGACATTATCCCTTCATGTGAAAAGCCACATCGAAAATTTAAGGTTCTTCTGAATATATAAAATTGTTGAATGCTTATCGATTTAGATTTATGCCGATAGTTGTGAAGCAGCTAAACAGGCTGCAGATATCATGGAGGTATCTACTGGTCAAGAATGGATTCCAATAGAAAAAGTTCAGCACTTTGTTGGAGAAAAGGGCGATAGAGGAGATATTCTTCAGGTAATTTTTGAATAAATATTAATTTTGTTATTAAAATTAGAGATGTTTTTATGTAAATTAAGTTATTTTTCTTTTTTAGAAAATTATGGATTTGAGTGGTCTAATTAACATAGAGATTGGTGATGAAAAAGATGTGATTTTTAACATTTCATTGCTTTTTAATAAATTGTTTAATTTCAGGATATGATCGCTATTTGCTTTACTGGTAATTTTGATGCGAGAAAGTTTGCTAGGCTTATGATTGATCTCCAGTTAGCAAATGTCAGAGTCTTTCCACGTGATTTATCAGTAAGTTACTCTACTAATTACTAAATTTTTTTGGCATGAGTTACCTGTTTCTAAATTTTCTTATGAGTTTTGTCACTAACGCTTCTAAAAAATTAAGAAATAAAAAGCTTATTTTCTAAAAAGTTTGGGAAGATTATTTTTTTATATCCAAAATTTTGTAATAAATTTAATATAAATGTTTAATTTTAGTTTTGCAAGAATTTATCTCCAAATGAATTTGTACTTGCCGCAAAAAAATATTATGAACAGACTCCACCCGACCTCATTCAAGTTGCTTCCTCACTTTGGCTTGCTGCCTCTCATTCTTTGATTATTTTTTTTTAAACTTTCAATTGCACCTCACTTCACATGCAGTCATGAGAATTTTTTGTAAATTTGCTGTAAATTGTTCATCAATTTTCGACAAAACGGGTCTTGCTGATTGTTGGAGATCAGCTGAGAAGTGAGTGTATTAATTAAATTTTCTGTTAAATTACTTGAATTTTTTTACTTTTTAATTAGGCTACATTCTTACTGTTATGGAAATCATTTTTTATTGATGAGTACCTTTAACAAATGGGTAGAAGAAAGTATTCAGTTCGTTAAACAATTCAATAGAATTGACCCAGATCGAGTTCGAGTAAAATTGGAAGATTTTTTGAAGGACGAAAACAAAGAGTTTGTAGTAAAGTATGAAAATGACACCATCACAATTTCTGGTAAAAGTTATACGATTGACAAAAAATGTTATTGATTAAACAATTTATTTTTACGAGAAAATATATTTAATTCTATTAATTTTGGCATTATGTGATGTATTATGAATCTGATTTGAATATTTTTTACAATACACATATTTTTGTATAAATAAATTTAATTAATTTTATTATAACAAATGAATATTCAATTTCATAAATATTTTAAGAATTTTGTTAATATCTATATTTTGTTTATATCTGTTAGATTTTTAATGAACAATAAAAGTACTGTTAGCAAAAGACGTGTAAAAGTTCGTTTACAATTCCCAGAAAAGCTATTTTATGAGCGAATACTTGAAGAATGGCGTAAAAATATTTCTGACAAAAATCATGCTCATGTCATTCGGAAGGCATTAAATAATTTAAAATTATTTCCACTTGATGTACATGGACATGGAGAACTAAAAAAAATTAGAGGTTTAAATTTTTTTATTTAATTATAAAATATTTAAAGGAATTGGTGAAGATATTGCAACACGTTTGGACACTGCTTGGCGTAGAGCTTGTGAAGTTCTTTTTTCTAATACTTTGCCTTCTATTGACCAAATTAAAGCAATAGATCCTGGCCAAGCTTTTCGGCTTCTTGAGGAAACTGCTTCTGAAGCAAATTCATTTAATCGAAAACGAGGAAATTCTTTGCCATTTATTCAAAAAGGAACAAAATCTTCTGTTTCTAATATAAATAAAGTTAATACTAAAGAGAAAATAAAATCACCTCAAAAGAGATCTCCAGCAAAATTATTGGAAATAAATGAATTTAATTATTCACCATCTAAACCAACAACATCATTAAATACAATAAATGGAGGGGACATTCAAGGTTATTGGAATATTTTATTTTAATGTCTGCTAGGGTCTAATTCAGTCACGTTAAATATTTATTAAAATAAAATAATGTATTTTTTTTTAGTTTACAACTTTCATTTCTAATTTTTTAGAGAATCTTTACATTTCTTCTTTAAATTCACCAAATGAGAACCTACCTACTGAGAATATTACTGAAGAACAACTTCTCCACTATTCTCCCTTTGGAAATATTTTAAGTCAAATTATTTTAATTGCTGATATTAGAGAAGAAATTAGAACAACAACAAATGGAAAAGGAAAATCTTCTAAAGGAGGAAAAGGTGTTGGAGAATTTCTATCATCTTCAGGAATTAAATGGGAAAGTCGTCAACTTTCTGTGGGCGATTATCTTTGGATTTTACAATGGAAAGATAGGCAGACAGGAAAAATTAAAGAACTTGTTTTAGACTATATTATTGAACGTAAAACTTGGGATGATTTAAAGGTTTTTTAATTTAATTGTAAATAATGAAATATTTTTCAGAGAAGCATTCGTGAACCACGTTATTTGGAACAAAAATCTCGTTTACAAAAATGTGGAATAAATAATATAGTTTTGATAGTGGAAGGCTCACAAAACAATTCTGATCGTTCGCTTGAACAAGCAATGATTTCAACTAGTGTAGACAATGATCTTCTTGTTCATCGTACTTTAAATAAACAAGGCACAGCAAAATTTCTTCAAATTTTGACAAAAAGATTAGAGGACAAATGTGCAAAGGAAGAGGTTTGAAATTCCTTTTTATTAGGATTGCCTGAAGTAAATTATATATTTCTTTAGATAATTGGCCCATCGTTTGAAAATCTTCAAGAAAAATCTAAAAAGCCTAAACCAATTTCAATTTCTGATTGTTGGCTTCGTCAATTAACAGTCTGCCCAGGAATGAGCTTAGAAAAGGCCAGGGCAATCCAACAACGATTTCCTACATTTTTGTCCCTTGTTCAATTTTTCAAAGACGGAAAGGTTTTAAATCAAGAAATCCCTACAATGGGTGTATCTGTTACGAGAATATTAAATTATTTTTTGAGGAATGCTTGTAATGATGTTGAATTTTATGTATAATTTTTTAAAATTATTTTTTGAATGTAAAAAAGAAAACAAATCATTTCCAAAATTATTTATTTCAAATATAAAAACAAACAACAAAATATATAAATTGGAATTATTATTATTTACATAAATAATATATAATGTTAAATTATTTAAAAAAAAGGGAACGTTAAAAATGACTGGTTTTTCGTTATGGACGGTTTTTCATAGAAAATAATAAAATTATTAGAATAGTGTGGGATCTTTGCCTGCCCTATTATTATTGTTAGAAATCTTTGGTGAAAAAAATAATTAAGTGAAAATACAAAAAACTGATAAAAAATATCTTTCTTTTAGGAAAAACAAGAAAACTGCTTTTTATTTTTAAAAATTGAGCTTTTCAAACGTTCAGAAAAGAATCACAAGACAGAACAACAACCTTGTTTGCGTCGTCTGTTTGCCCCAGAACCCATTGTTAATTGTTGTTTTGATGATGCACCACCAAATGTTGATGTGGGCCCACCATTCATTTCTAAAATGTTAAAAATTATTTGAAATATTTAAATACCTGGTTGACCTCTTCCAACTCCTCCAACACCACCCTTTACTCTTTGTCCCCCTTTAAGCTCATGATGCAATTCACCATCTTCTCCATCATTATCCCTAAAGCCGGCAGAGTCTGCTTCCAACTTTTTTAGCCATTCATCTGGTGACATTTGTTGTTTTTGCTTTTGATGGGAAGCACTTCTTGCCATTATTGCACGTTTAGGTGGTGATTCTCGACGTTGTTGTTGATGTAGATTTCCACCATGTAATGCAGAAGATGAGCTAGCCGAAGCATTATTTAAATAAGCTGACCCAGCAGTCAAAGAATCATCCTAAAATGAATTTTAAAATGAAAATATTCAAAACAAACCGGTGCATTAGAGGAAAGGTCTTCTTTGCTATTATAACTACGAATAAGGTCAGAACCTTCCCTCTGTGCTTCCAAACGAGCCAAAGACATTCCACTACGATCACGTAACGATTGGCGTCTGATTGCACCCCTTGCCGAGAAAGGATTTTCTAATGTTGAAGGGGGTTGTTGTGGAGATTCGAATTTTTTCCTTCTTTAATTTTTAATTTAATAAGGACAGAATAAATTAAAAATTTACTTTCGGCTTTGACGCCGAGAATCGCGTACGCCAAAGTAACCGCCTCCAGGACCACGCCGTCTTCTAGCTTCAGTTTGAGCTATCGTCCTAATTACTTGTTGGGTAGGTTCATCCTCAGTCAATTCTTAAAAATTATTTTCTTTTAAAAGAATATCTTTTCTAAATCAACAAGAAAATCTTATTAATTTTATCTCCTTAATATATTATTATATAATCCTTAATATTAATAAAACCCTAGTATTAAAACGTAAAAAACCTAAAGGACTTTCCCCTGCACCAGTTTTTGCATTAATGTCTGCCCCATACTCGCATAAAAGCTCAATTAAGTCTGGCTGATTCCAAGAGGCTGCTGCATGTATTGGCTGCCACAAATCTATATCTCTCAATGCAGGGGAAACATTACATCTAAGAAGAAAGGCAGCTACGTCATAGTAACCATTTGCTGCTGCTATATGTAACTTTAAAGAAAAAATTTAAATAAAAAATTCCAAAAGGAAGACTTACAAAAGTAGATTTATCTATAGAATTTCTTTGATCTAAAGGTAATCCTCTTTGATGTAATATCTTCATATCATTTAACATTTCTTTTTCTGGTTGTTGCCTCCTTTCATCTATCATTTCTTGTGTAATCCCACGAGCAGCCATTTCTGATTCAATAAGGTCCAGAGTTTGTTCATCATCACAAATATCATATGGCATATTGCCATCTGCATTTACTGCTAGTAAATCTGCGTCACTAGAAGAATGAAATTTTTCAAAAATTTATATATTTTTTTTTACTGTGCAATAAGTAAACGGACAATATCAATATAAGCACAACAAGCAGCTGCATGCAATGGTGTCCAAAGTTCTGTATCCTTCGCATTGACACAAGCTCCGTACTTAAGAAGAAGGTGAACAATCCGTTCATTATTGTCAATAGCGCACTAAAAAATTTGAAGAATAAGAGGATGAATTTAGCAAAAAATAAAGTAATAAAAAGAAAATTAGTGCCTGATGTAAAGGGGTCAATCCATCTTCATTGTGGGAATCAGCATTAACTCCTTCCATTAAAAGTCGTTCAACTATAAATTACTTTAAATAAATATAATTAATTTAAAAACCTTCTTGTGCGTCTCCTCTCACTGTTGCCTCAAGCAGTGCAACATCTGGGGTAAAACGAAGCCTCGGCCGACGTTGTGCAGGCATTGGTAGTTGGGCCTCGCGTGTAGCATTTTGACGAAGTTGTTCAGCCCTTCGTTCTCTAGCAAGTGCTATACGTTCTTGAGGGCTTAATTTTTCAATTTCCGGTAATTCCTCCACCAATGATTGATGGTCCATTTTTAAGAAAAATTGACAAATTTATGACGGAATTCTTCAGCCTAGTTTTCACGTTCTTGAGTTTAAATGTTAAATTTAAAAATAAAAAAGTAACCTAATGATAAACTGAATTAAAATAATAATTAAAAAAATAAATTTAAATTAATCAATTCAAATATTTAATCAATAAATTGTTTAAATTGTATTTTTTGTTGTTAAAAAATAATTGTAGCAAACAGATAATTTGTAGCTATAAAAATTAAATTAAGTAAATCAAATTAATTGAATTTTTAAAATTGTAGCTTAAATAAAAATATATATAAAAAGAAAATTAGTTGCGTGTTTTCTGTATTTTTTTTTTAAGACAAAAATATGTTATTTGAATAAATAAAAAGTGAATTAATTAAAAAATAAATAGAGAAAGATTTAAATAAAAAAGTAAATTAAAAAATTAATTATTAGTACCAAATACATATGCATTAAATTTATTTTCTTGATAAAAAATGAAGTCTTATACATCTTTCTTTTGTGGCTAATGCATTCGCGCGGAATGTAGGAATCAATAAAGGAAAAATGGGAGCAAAGGTGTGCTTTATAAGAGTTTGTAGAGGAAATGGACAGATGAGCTGTCAGGCAAGGATGGAGGAAAGAAAATGTACCACGAATGACACTAAAGGAATTGCTGCGCATTATTCAGAGTCCACATTCTCAATATTCTTTTTTTTCTCTAACTATCGACCAACAAACACCGGTTATACAAAGAGGAGAAGGTGGTCATGCATTTGTTATTTTAACTTTATTTTTCTCTTTCTATTTTATTCTATTTTGGACGTTTTGTCTTAAATTAGCCAAAAACTTTAGTCTATTTAATACATATAATTTTTTAATAATTGAAAAAGGAGTTTACATAATAAAATTTATTTAATTCAAAAGTAGAAAAAAAAAATTCTACAAAAATTTTAATAAAGAAATTTTGCTACAAAATGGCTTTTAAATTTATTTATTTTAAAAATGTTAAATTAAAAAAATAAATTTTAAATTACTGTATTTACTTTAATTTTCTCTAATTGTAAAAAGTATTAAATTATTTAACAGATTTTTTCAATAAAAAGTAAAGGGATAAAAATTAATTTACTATAATTAATTGCTGGAACTTTAATTTTTCAAAAATATATTTATGTGTATTTAATAGAAAAAGGACAGAAAAAAATTTTTTTTCTCTTGTCTCCCCCAGCTTTTCAATATAATTACTAACTAGTTTTGATAAGTGATTCTACAATGTAAAAAAAAAAAAAAAGATAAAAGCAAAATATATGTACATGTATTTATATGTTTAATATATTTTTTTTGGGAGACAAATAAATATATATTCAATCAATTTAGGGCAGTTGGTTGATTTTTTTGAATCAGGCGATTAAAAAAAAAAAAAAAACAAAAAAAATCGAGTAAACAAAATTAAAAATAATAAATAATTTTATATAATAAATATAATATATATATATATTTGATAAAAATATAAGGTTGAATATTATTATTTAGTTTAAAAGAAAATTAAATAAAAATATTTTTTGATTAAAGAAAACAAAAATACTTAAAATAAAAATTAATTTTTTTTTTTAGAAAAAAAAAACAACAAAGGAAATTGCTCAAAATAATTATTTAAAAAAAAAAAGATTAATAAAGAAATTAATTAATATTTATTTTAAAATAGAATTAATTTAAATAAAAAAAATATTATTTTTAATTTAATACATTTCTCTTTCTTAATCAATAATTAAAATAAAAACAAGAAAAAAAAATATTTTTGGAGGTGGGGTTGGAATGGATAATTGAGTTGGTATAATAGAATTTAAAAAAAAAATATTTTTGAAAGAGAGGGGGGTTACGGGATGGATGTAAAAATAGTTTAAATTATTTAAAAAAATTGCGATATAAAAATAAATGAAAAAATAAAAAGAATTTGAGACGATTAAAAAATAATTAAAATAATTAAATAGAGAAAAAAAAAGTGAAATAATTTTTAAAAATAATTAAAAGTAAAAAAAAAAGAAGGGAAAAAAGAGAAAATTAAATATATGTATGTACATAATTTTAAAAATATTTTTGTAAATAAATAAATATTTTATAATTAATTAAAGAATTTAAAAGAAAAAACAATTTTTATTAATTTTTAATTTAAAAAAATAAATAAAAAAATTTTTTTTATTAGGAAAAAACGGATATATACAATATAAATTGTGTATTTATTTTGTTAAAAAAAATAACCGGTTGGGTAGAAAAGAAATATAAAAAAATTTAAATAAATTTATTTTTTTTTTTTTTAAAAAGAACAACAAATCTTGAAGTAAATCAATTTACTAATTTAAATAAAATTGAATTTTATATATAAAATAAATTATTTTTAAAATTAATTTAAAAAAAAAAATAGATATATTATTTTAATTAATATAAATAAAAATATTAAAAGTAGACATTAAAATAAAAATTAAAAAAAAAAAATATTATTTAATCCTTTATATGTAGTTATTTAATAAATATTTTTAATTTTATGGCTTTTAAAAATAAAAAATAAAATTTAATAAGAAAAAGATAAAAATATTTATATAAAATTAAAAAAAAAATAAAATAATAATGATAAGAAAAATTAAAAATTTAATTTAATTAAATTAAATTAAATTAATTTTATTTTTAAAATAATTTAAAAATAAATTTTTTTTTTAATTTAAATTTTTTATTCCCTTTCTTTTTTTTTTTTGTTTAATTAATTATTTATTATAAATATTAAATAAAGAAAAAAAAACTTTGGATTCATAATAAAAACAAACTTTAAAGAAAATACTTTAAAAGAAAAGATAATTCTCTCTCCCCTTCCCTCTACATATATTCTCTCTTTCCTACTTTTTTTTTTTTTAAAAAAAAGTTTTTGTTGGTTTCCCTAAATTTTATTTATATTTTTTGGTTTCTTCATTTATTTTTCTTTTTAGTCAATTTAAGCATTATTTCTTTAAAATAGAGGAAACCAATGTTTTTTTTTATAAAATTTAAAATTTGTAAAAAGGCCATGAAAATGGCAAAAAAAAACAACAAAAAAGAAGAAGAAGCCAAAAATTAAAAAAAAAAATTTTTTTTTTTTAAAGAGAAAAATATATCCATTAATATTAAATTAAAATATTTAATTTAATAAAGAAAAAAAAATAAAATAAACTTAATTAATATATTTAAAAAAATAAAAGAAAAGTCTAAAAATGAAAAATAATTTTTAAATAAAATAATATTTTAATAAAATTTAAATAAATTTAAATTAAATTTAATTAATTAATTATTATTTTTTTTTTTTATAATTAAATTAAAAATAAAATATTTTTTAAATAATATAATTTATGAAAAATTCATAAAAAAAAAAAATTTTTTTATAAGGAAAAATAATAAAATGCAAATATTAAAAAAAAAATAAAGTAATAAAAAAAGGAAATTAAATTGAAAAATAAATAAATATTTAATATAAAAAAAAGGAAAAAACATTTTTTTTAATAAAAAAAAATTTTTTGTTTAAAAATAATTTAATTAATTAAAATTATCTGATCTATTAAAAATAAATTATTATATTAAAGGAATTTATTTATTTATTTTTTTTTTTTTAAATAATTTTTTATTAAAAAAAAAAAAAGAAGAAAAGAATGCGCGGAATAAAATTTTATTTTTTATTAAATAAAAAAGAATATTATTAAATTAATTAAAAAAAATAATTTAAAATTAATATTTAATTTTATTTTAAATAATTTTTTTAAATTTAAAAATGTTCATTCAATAAAAAAAAAAATTTAAAAAAAAATCATTAAAATGACTAATTTTTATTTAAAAAAATATTTTATAAAAATGTCATTTTTATGTCAAATAAAAATATTTATGTACAAATTAATAATAAAAATTGATTAATTATTTTATATTAAAAATTGTCTCAAAAAAAATTTTTTTTTGAAAATAAAAATAATTTTTAAATAAAAAATAATTTAATTTGTTTAAGGTAAAAAGAAAATAATTTAATTAAATATTTTTATTTATACTAAAATTATATATTTTGTTTTAAAAAATTTTTATTGGGTTTATTGTTTATTTAAAATAAATATTATGAGAAAAAATAAATAAAACGATGATTAATTTATTTATTGATAAAAGGAATTAATTTTTTTTTCTAATAAAAAAAAAAAATATTTAACATTTTAAATATTTAAAAATTAATTAATTATTAATAAAATAATTTAAAAAAATTGAACTGAAAATAATTATAAAAATATATTAATTAATTTAATTATACCCTAAGGCTATATAAATTGAAACAAATTAATAAATCCAAATTATTTATTTATTAGAATACATACTTTTAAATTATTTGAGGATTTATGGACAAATTACAGATAGAGAGAAAAAGAAAGAGATAAATATACTTTTACAACAAACAATTTAATTACTACTAATCTATATAATTCAAAGCAATTATTATATATATATATATATATATTTATGGAATATATACAAATAATTATCGAAATATATATCTAATCCTCATTTTTATTTATTTTCCTCTCTTTCCTTGTCTTTTCCTTTTTGCTACGGCTATTTTGTGCCACTTGTGTTGCGCATTGAGCTGGAAGTAGTACCGGTAGTTCCAGTTGAGACATATCCACCACCAACAGCCTTCTTTTGCGATTCGGTCCTGCTTCTCACAGACTCGGTTTGGCTCTTTTGTGTGCGCTCTTGGACACGCTCAGAAGCAGTTGATCGAATACTGGGTCCGGTATTAGAACGAACAGAAGCAGATGCAACATTGCTGCTAATTGGAGGTACTTGCGGTGGATATTGTTGGGCAGGTCTCGGTTTGCAACAACATAAGCGAATGAAATGCCAAAACAGAACTCTTGAAAAAAAAAAAACAAAAAAAATAATAAATTTCGATAAAAAAAAAGAACTTACACAGCAAGAGCAACAGTCATACCACCCAATGCACTGTCAAAAAGTTGACCATCGTCCATACAATTACCCTTAAAAAAATTATATTTAAAATAATAAATATTTAGATTAAAAAGAATATTTTACCTTAGAGTCTGTAGTCAACTGTTGCACAGTCGTTAGAACAGAAGACGGAGGATCAACAGGCGGTTCAACAATATCCGCAATAGAAGGCACCGGAGCGGCAACGAAGAACATCAGCAAGAGTGACGGAAGCATGTTTACGGAGTTTATTCCTTGATTAATGACAAGGAAGAAATTATTACTTGTGGGAGCAAAACTGAGACCAATTGTCGAGAATTTTTAAACGTTCTAAAATAAATTTTGCTTTTATAATCTACGATAATTTTATTTTTTTTAGATTTGAAATGTCTTTGCGATTTTTGGCTCTCAACTATCCTTTTTTTTATAAATTTGTGATTTTTTTATTCTCTTTTTTATTTTATTTATTTAAATATATGGTTATGTATTGCCTCCAATGGTTAATGCCTATTCTTCTTATACCTAAACAATTAGTTCATCCAGCATTTCTTATCGATCAAGCACTCTTTCTATGGTTTTATATTGCTGGTTTTGTACTTGAACGAAGGTTTTATTTATTAATTATTTTAAAATATTTTTATTCAAAATTTTAGGCCTTGCTATATTTGTCTTGGCATTTTTGCTATAACTGTTCTTGTACTTTGCTATAGTGATGAAGAACGTTGTGTACTTTGGCCAATTTGTGAAACGATGATGAATGGTGAAGTTTGCAAAAATGTTTATGAAAGGCGAATGGTCACTCAGAAATAAATTTAATTTGTTTGTATTTTAATTATTTGAGCATGTTTTATGCATAACTTTTCTACAATACCTGAGAAAAGTAACATGCTATTAAAATTTACCTATATTTAATTATGTTTCTGCTATGTTTTTAAAGTATATTATTTTCTAAACATATAAATCCATCCAAAAAAATTATCAGAAAGCGCTTTGAATTAATCATTTTTTCGTTTATTTTTGTAAATTCATTATTTCAAACAAATATTGGAAATAATCCTTTTATTTATTATTAACAAACTCTTAATTAGAGGAAACTTTTTTATAAGGAAATGTAACTATAATTAGAATTATTGTCCAATATTTCAAGCTTTTTCGTACTTTTATTTCCCGTTTAAGAATTTTATTAAATAATAACCATTTAAAAATAATTGTTTTTAAAAAATGTTAATTAATACTATTATTATTTTAACAATTATTAAAATTTTATTTACATATTAGATTTAGAAGAAAAAAACAATATGGGAGTCGGTGCTGTTTTCTATCGAACTTTTGGTAGACGTTTCTCCTCTCTCTTGTTGTTCTCTGTTGGAGGTGCTATATTTATGGATGTTTATGTAAGCTTTTTATATTTATTGCTAATTGAAGAAATTTTAATAACAAAATGGTTTTTTTGATTTCGAACAAAAGTCCTTTATCCAATATTAAATTGTTATTTTAGATCAACAAGTTCGGGCAGTTCATTTGGGACTATAAAAATTATGGAAAGCAATGGAAGGACATTAAACATCGATATGTAGAAATGAAAGAAGAGGAATAATTAGATTAAAAATGTTGAGATGCTTTTTTGAGAAGAATAATTAAAATTTAAATTCAAAAATATTCAATTTAGGCAGTGGTTTGAATGTAATTTAATTTTTGATTTTTGTTATTTTTAGTAAATAGGCTATTTCTAAAGGTGGTTAATATGTTGATGTTTATTGATTTTAAAGTATAATCCTGATACTTAAGAAATACCAAATTCAGTCAAGGTTATTTAAATTGACAATATGTAGTTGATATTTTAAACTCGAATTTACTTTTATTTGATCCCCATGGATTCTGAATTAGAGATCAGTGAAAAATTGCATTTGCAGAGTCTTGGACTGGAAATTTTTTTCTCAACAGGACTAGCCTGTAAATCCTGTATCTGCTAGCCCTGTAAAACACAACAAGTACAGGATTCTTGCGTCGAGTTCTGTGAACCTGTCAGGGTTCCGCCCTGCGCCTATAATCAATCATTTTATTAATAAAAAAATTTTAGAACGATAATCCTTGCAGTTTGATTAATAAGGACAGTTGGGTCTAGTTTTCATTTATCAATGACTTTTCTTATTTTAATACTCTTTTTAATAAATTTATTCCATAACTAAATATTTTTCCATAATAAATATAAAGTAGTCTTGTCAAGCTTTCAGAATCAGCCTTTCCTCTTTAGTTATAATTTTTCATTTACGTTTTTATTTTTTCATTTGTAGACTATTTAATTCGACTTATTAACTTACTCTTTCTAAGGAAAAGTTTTAAATGGTAAATAATAACAGAAAGTAATATTTAATAAATTAATATTTAGGCAGAAACAACGAAGGCTCCAGGCGGTGGGAAGGTTGTACCTCGTTCTGCTGCTGGTGTTGTGCGTCAACGGTAATATTTATTTTAATTACCAATTATACTTTAATTTAAATACAAAATTTTCAGCCGAGGGGGAACTACTACAAATTCGCGAGCTCGCACAGCAGGAGGAGGAACAAACAGTGGTGGACTATGGCGTTTCTACACTGAGGATTCAACTGGATTAAAAATGTAGACGTTTTATAATTTTATTTTATAACATTTTTTAAATTTCTCAATTTTCAGAGGACCTGTTCCAGTTTTAGTCATGTCACTTGTATTTATTGCCAGCGTTTTTATTCTTCATATTTGGGGTAAATACAGTCGAAGCCGTTAAATAGAGATTTTTCAAATTTGATGAACATACGCACCAGAAGCAGAGCTGTTTCGAAATTTTGATTTTTGACCTTCGATAATGTATTATTTTCTGTTTACGATTTGAAAAAACAGTTTTATAACTATTTTGCTTTTGGTGTATTTTCTACATTATTTTATTATAACTATTTTTTAACCTGTTGATAATTGGAATGAACGGCAAATTTAGATTATCTTTAAGTCTGTTATTCAACAATGTTTTAATAGTCGTTTGTTTCAAAACTGGGTTAGCAAACTCTTCTGTGTTAGAATGTATAAATTATGCGAATAAATTTGATTGAAATAAGATATAAAATTTTATAAATATTTATATATTCTGAGTATATATAGAAGAGAAAAAAATATAAAAGTTGCTTACTTTTTGGTAAAATAAAATAATTTTATGAGGATACTGACGCTTCTAAAACCTTTTGTTGTTGTGTACTCGGAAAACCAAGAGTACTGCGAACTAATTGGTTAGCAGTTCGGTCAAATTGAGCTCTATCTTCTCGCCACATTTTTGCTGCATTTACATTTGCAGCACTTTCATCATTTGGTTCTAAATAAAATAAAAATATTGAAGACATTAAAAAAACAAACCAGCAAGCATAGAAACGACAGATATTAGTATTTTTTCAACTGATTGGACTGGAGACCATCTCTCAGCAGAAGTCTCATAACCAGTTGGGTCATCTCAAATAAAATTTATTCAATAAAATCTATGTAATCTTACCACCAGGCGCATGCAAAATACTTAAAATTTAAGATTTTTTTTTTTACAATTTTAAAAATAAATCACCTTATACAAACTCGCCCATCAGGATAAATGTTTGGATGGAAGATATCACAAAGGAATTGCATTTTCGGTGGACTCAAAGGATAATCCTTAAATATATTAATAATATAAAAAAATTAAAAAAAAACCTCAGAAAATGTTAGTTTTGCAGGAAATAACCCATGCTCAAAGCAAGTCCCTTCTGGTCCAGCAATAAGGCAATGCCATTCAAAAAAATTTTCTTCATCTTTTGGCCCAGCAACAATTCCTTCTGTAGAATTCTGAACTAACTCTACAAAAAAAAAGAATATAAAACCTAATTAAAGTTAACTTACGTCTATATTCTGTCATTAGTCGACGTAAAGCAACACCAGCCATTATTTAAAGATATAACTTTTTAAATAAATAAACATTTAAAATTAATATTAATTAAAACAAATAAAAACTATTTATAAATAAAATAATTTAAAAAAAAAAATTAAAGTCATTATCATTTATTCATTTAAAATATAAAAATTATCTAACAAAACTTTTTAGTTAATAGTATATTTAGTAAACAGAAATATTTTTTCTTTTTAAAACTAATTTAAATTAAGACTAAAATTTATTTTAAATAAAGCTCAAATATATTTTAATTTATTTTCTCTATTAATTCATCTATTTATCTCTAATATTCATTTGTATTCCTTAATAAAATTAATCAAAGCATTAGTACTTGAATCATGTGAAGTAACTTTTTCATCATTCTTTTCTAATTCTGATTGAATTACTTTTGCTAATTGTTTTCCAAGTTCAACACTTAAATTAAATAAAAATTAATTTTTATTAAATAAAATAAACAAACCCCCATTGATCAAAAGAATTAATTCCCCAAATAATTCCTTGAACAAAAATTTTATGTTCATAAATTGCAATTAAAGAACCCAAAGTATTTGGTGTAATTTTAGGTAAAAGTAAAGAATTTGTAGGTCGATTACCTTCAAAAACCTTTAAAAAATTTCTAAAGAAGTAATTTTAAAAGAAAATACTTTGTGAGGCAAAATTTCTTTAATTTTTTCTTCATCCAATCCAGATGCCTTAAGCTCATCTTCTGCTTCAATAGGTGTTTTTCCTTTCATTAAAGCTTCTGTTTGTGCCAAAAAGTTGGCAAGCAAAATCTATTAAAAATTAATAATTATTAAATAAAATAATCTTTCAACGAAGGACAATTTAAATATATTGAGATAACTTTCAATTTTATTACTTATTGTTATTTAGTAAATGTTCACTGGTTAAATAAAAACCCAGGAAATAATAGTTTCAATTCCATAATTAATAAAAACAAACCGTATGATGAAGTCCATCACGAATAGGGTTAAGACTTTTAATTGGAGCAATAAAATCGCAGGGAATTAGACGTGTGCCTTGGTGGATTAATTGGTAAAAAGCATGTTGTCCATTAGTGCCAGGTTCGCCCCAAACAATTGTTCCGGTTGAATTCTGGACTTTTTCCCCATTTCTAAAATTAATAATATTTATTTTAATTAATAAAACAAAACCTCATAATATATTTTCCATTACTTTCCATATCACCTTGTTGAAAGTAAGCAGCAAATCTATGCAAATATTGATCATAAGGCAATAAAGCAAGTGTTTCAGCGCCAAGCAAATTATTATAGAGAATTCCCAAAACAGCCAAAATGACAGGAATCTAATTTTCAATTAAAAGTTTCTTTATATAAAGTTTAAAAAAACATTAGATTCTAAAGATGCTTGACAAAAATGTTTATCAACAAGATAAGCACCGTCAAGTAAGGCTTCAAAGTTTTCAAAGCCAATATGCACAGCTATTGAGAGACCAATTGCTGACCAAAGAGAATAACGACCACCAACCCAATCCCAAAATTCAAACATATTTTCTTCAGAAATACCTAATAGAATTAATAAAAATGAATGATTAAAATACTCTCTTACCAAACTCTTTAACCTTAATTGAATTTGTGGAAAGAGCAACAAAATGCTTAGAAACATGTTCAGTTTCTTTTGCAGAAGACAAAAACCTTAAATTTAAATTTTAAGAAATTATAAAAATATTAAAAAAAAACCATTCTCGAGCCGATTCTGCATTCGTAATTGTTTCTTGTGTGGTAAACGTTTTTGAAGCAATTATAAAAAGAACAGTTTCTGGGTTCACTTTTTTAAGTACCTTTTAATTCAAATTAAATTTATAATTGATTTCCTTTTTTTAAACCTCTGCCAAATGAGTTCCATCAATATTAGAAACAAAATGAACATTTGGTCCTTTTTGATAATGTTTAAGTGCTTCAGTTACCATTAATGGACCCTAAAAAATAATTTATCAAAAATAGTTATTAATTGAATGTAAAAAATCAGAATTAAGACTAAGGGCTATCCTACTTGTCCAGGATATTTTTAGAAATCACAATCTAGAATGAACAAAAAAAAATACCAAATCAGATCCACCAATTCCAATATTAATAACATCAGTGATTCTTTTACCAGTATAACCAGTCCATTTACCGCTAATAATTTGATCACAAAATTCTCTCATATGTTGAAGAACAGAATTAACATCAGGCATTACCTAAATTCAATATTTATTAAAAACCTTAATTTAAATTTATGTACATCTTTTCCATCAACTAAAATAGGTTTATTTTCTCTATTTCTCAATGCAATATGCAAAACAGAACGTCCTTCTGTGAAATTTATGTGTTCACCAGAAAACATTTTATTACGCCATTGTTCAACATTAGCTTGTTTTGCCTTAAAAAAAAATAGAAAAGAAAATATTTTTTAAAATTTAATTCTTACAATTTCAATAAGTTGTTTAAATATTAATTCATTAATTAAATTCTTTGAAAAATCAAAATAAATTTGTAAGTCTCCATTTTGATTTAATAATTTTAGAGTAAACCTTTCAGCACGTTTGGGATCATCAGAGAAATCTTTTAACATATTTAATGATTTTACTTGAGATATTTCTTCTTTTAGCTTTAGAAATGCTTTATTTTCAGATAAACCAATATTATTAGTCATTTTTATTTGTTTGAAGGTTTAATTTTTACTGAAATGTTTTGTGAATGAAATTGGGCTGAAAGTTTAAAATTATTTAAATATTCATAACAAAACAGTATAACCACGATAAAATAAAAAGTTAACAATCGATTTATACATTAAATTATTAACTAAATGGTTTAAAAACACATAACAAACATACAAATTCTTGCTTTTACTTTTTTCTTTCGTTGAGGCAATCTATACTTACAAAAAAAAATGATAATAATTATGTAGAAACAATTTGTTAATTTTCAAAATATGTACCTATTAAAAATTATTGTTCAAATTTTAGAATAGGTTGGAAGAAAATTCAGAAAAGAATATTTAACAAGATTTTTTGATTTTAATTTGTAAATTATATTAATTAGAAAGTTTTTATGTAGATACTTAAAATTCTATTCTAAATATGCAAATCAAAATTGAAGTAAAGAAGAAAGAAAAATTTCAGCAGCTCAAAAATTTCCATAAATCCATGCAGTTTTTTTAAACTTATTTTTTTATTTTAATCTAATAACTTTCAAGTTAAAAAATTTTCAAAAAACGAAGGGAGGAAAATTACGTTTTACTCATAAATCACCCTTACTTTAAATACTTTACCAAACAACTCTAATTGATAAATGAAAACATTTTAATTAAGATAATTTTATATTCGCAATAAAATACATACATACAATACAACATACAAATACATTAGCAGTGTACAAATACAATTATGGTAATATATATATACTTATAGGGTATAGGACAATCAGGAATAGGACAATAATACAATATTAGGATGAGTGATCACTATGAAGTATGGCTTGTTCTCAATACATCTAGCCTGCCGGTTGGAACACTTGGAAGGAGCATCGCAAGTTCTCATCGATGAACATCGTAGCTCCGGCATTGTTATATTGGGCGGCGTAGTGTGGCGCACTGAACAAGGTGATGAGCTTCCTATTTGCGAAGAACTCTGCGCCATCCTGAACAACCTGCAAAAAAAATAAAGAAATTAAAAAATGATTATTATAAAAAAATGTTTGGTTCACCTGATGAGCCCGAACAACCAAGTCGATGTCCAATTGTTTACAAATACGCGCAACGACATCCTCGCCAAACATGACACTTGCACCTCGCGGACTTTTCACACAGCCTTGGATGCCATTCTCCGGATCAGCCCAGAGCAAGTCCAGTTCAATTGTCGGGTTGGTTGCGTCGAAGTCAGGCACAGGGCGACGAAGATTCCGCAGCTGATCCAAATTTCGTAGACGATCGGAGATACCACCATGCATACCTGTAAAAAATTAAATTATTTAATGAGAATTTTAGTCCTTTCTACTTACAGAGGACTCTTCCACCAACTAACGCAGTGAACGGCAGCCAAGCGAACGCCTTGTTGAACGCTATCCAGAGCGATTGCGTGTCGTGTGGAAATCGTCGTCGTATCTCCTCGAGAAATCCATAGACACGGTTGATGTTGCTACACTCATGGTTGCCGCGTAACAGGAAGAAATTCGCCGGATATCTTGTCTTGTAGGCGAGGAGTAGTACAGCCGTCTCGATGCTTTGTCTACCACGGTCGACATAATCTGAAAATTATGTGAAAAATTATTATATAAAAAAAGTTCAGTTTTTCCTCTTACCTCCTAGAAAGAGGAAGTTCTTTAGAGGTGGAAACCCAACACGAGAGAAGATGCGCATCAGATCAGAAAACTGTCCGTGGATGTCGCCGCATACGACCACTGGAGGGTCTATCTCCACAAGTGAAGGTTGAGAGCGCAGAACGTCGATGGCGCTGTTGCACAATGCCTTGATATCCGCTGCTGTGACCTTTAAAATAAGATTAAAAGTTATTTTAAAACTTTAATTAAAAAAACCAACCAGTTGTGTGAAGCGCTGCGAGCTAGTCAACAGGATGCGCTCGATGAGACCGTCCACTTCCGCCAAGGTCATCTTTGGTTGTGCCATTGTGTTGTTGCTTGAAGACTGTAGTCGCCACAGGCCAAGTTGATAGAGGAGTAGAACGCTATGAATGTAGCGAATTGTAGATGAAGATACAAATGGAAGAAAACTTGTTCTTTTATAGTATTCATGTTAAGTTTACACGAGTTGAATTCTACAATGATATGTTACTATATAAGTAATCAAACTTGTGATTTAAAAACCACGTTAGAGAGTCAATCAAGTAGGAGACATACCTTTGACCTGGCCTAGTCCCCAGGGATAGACGCAATTGCGGATTGCGTGTATTTTTGTGGTTGCGGATTGCGGTTGCTCCGTACAGTACATTTTTATACATAGCTGGCCCTATTTTTTGTGTGAAATATTTAATTCTTAATACTTACATATAAAACAAAAAAATAATCAGTCAAATAAAAATAATTATTTTTTATAAACTATAAAGTTTAATATTAATACCTCAAATAAAGTCTAAATAATTTAAATTTTAATTAAAAATATTTAAGAGAATGAATTCTTTTTATATTTTATTATTATCTCTTGCTTGGTCTAATGTTGATAATATTTTAATTTTGTAGCCAATTAAACTAATTCTTTAAATTCATCTATAAAATGATAAAATTTATGTTTCATTTATTTAAATTAAAGTATTCATTTATTTTTTAATTAAAAGAATGACAGACCCACGAGAATCTTCACTTGCAAGAGCAACATGGACAATAAATACTAGTGTAGATCAAATAGGAACTGTTTTATTTAGTTGTTTAATTATTACTACTATTAAACAAAAGTAAGAGAAAAATAATTAAAAAAATGAATTTTTAATAAAAAAAAAAAAAATTATTTCTTTTAATGAAAAGTATATTTATATTTGATTTAGTTTATAAATAATTTTTTTTTAAAACTCATTAATTAAAAACTAACCAATTATTTATTTTTAAAAATTTTAGGAAATAATTCTTATACCTTTTCTTTTTAAAATTTTTATTTATTTAATAAAAGGCGTTTACATCATAATTGTCAAATATTAATTGGTATTTATGCTTTTTGTTCTCTTTTATCAAAAATTCAAATTTTATTACCATTTTTTGTTTTTATATTACCCGGATCTGGGAAAATTCCTCGTATTTACTGTGCAATTGTTCAAATAATTCCAATTGGTGGTTGTTTAAATGTTTTTACATTAATGTTAATTATTGGTATTGATAGAATGATTGGAATGTTTTTTCCTATTTGGTAAAGAAAAACAAAAATTAAATAGTAAAATAATTTAATTTATTTTTAAAGGTATTCAACTAGAAATGATAAAAATTATTTAAAATTATTATATACAATTTCTTTATCATTTCCTCTAGTATTTTTAGGTTTTGTAATTCGTTCTATTATACAAGATCCTTTTCTGTAAGAGTTTTTTTTTGTATTAAATTTAATAAATAAAATATTTTATTAAGTAAAATTCAATGTTTTTTCCAAGATTTAGTTGGTAATGATGGACAAAATATTTTAGTAACATCACAACTTGTATTTAATTGTTTAACTTTGGGATGCTATATTCTTATGTTATTTAAATTAATTTATGATCAAAGAACTGGAAAAAGTAAAAAAATATTTTTTTTTTAAAATTAATTTTATTTTATTTTTTAAATCCAATTTTTGGAAAGAGGACTTAAAAATTAATTTTTTTAATTAAATTAAATCTAAACTAAAATTATAAAATATATTTAGAATTCTTAATTTAATTTATTTTTATTAATAAAATTCTTTTTTAAAGTTTGTGCTCAACGTAAAGCAGTATATAAAACACTTGCTTTAATTATGGGAATACAAATAGGTGGTTATATGTTTACATTAATTGCTTATGATATTTTTAATCAAATTTCATCTAATTTTACTAACGAACAATCACAAATAATTACTTGTATAATTAATGTTATATCTTCTTTAAGTTCAACAATTGAAGTACCTGCTATTTATGCAGTAAGGTAAAATAAATTTTTTAAAAAATATTTTATTTAAATAATTTAATTTAAAAAAGTACTGAACATCGTTTAGCAATAAAAGATGAATTTAATTGGTTTTTTCGTATTTTTTCAAATAAAAATAATACAAAAGTATTTACATTAACAAATAAAAATACTCTAAAAACTTTACAACCACAATTAAATAATACAAAAACAAATGGAATTGTCTCTTCTACTATTATTAAATAATAAATAATATTATGTAAATATTTAAATTGTAAATATTAATTTTAAATTAAAAAATATTTATTTTTAGTTTTACAAAATTTTAAATAAATATTTCGTATATAAAGCTTTTAAAATAAAAAATTTTCAATTAATTTTTTGTTCAATCAATAAGTAAGTTACTTGTATAAATTTAAACAAAATTTTCTTAAGCAATTTTGATTAATCGAGAATCATTATATAAAGCAAATTTTAGAATGTTAAATTGATTAATAAAAAGTTAATTAAATAAAAAAATATCTGGGAAATGAAAATAAAATAATGGAATGGTTTTTAAAAAAATAAAATGAGATTAAAATATAAATGTAAAGAAATTAAATAATTAATTTAAACAAAAGGAAGCCAATTAACGTGTAACATTGTACCAAAAATAAAATAACCAAATAAATAACAAAAAATAAGGAAAGGCCAAAAACCTTTTCTCATATAACCTCTTAAAAAAGGTAAAATATTAGAATGCATAAGATCATCAATTTTTTGTTGTTCAATTGTTTGATTATTAATAATACGAGCAAGTATCAAATAAAGAAATGGAGAAGAAGAATAAAGAAGTCTAATACTAACCTTTAAATTAATTAAATAAATATCTCCTCTTTTAAGTTATTTAAATTAAAGTAAAGGAGTAAATCTCCGATAGATAATTTATTTAACAAAAAAAATTCAAACCTCAACATTATAGAAGAAAATACCAGAAAGTGCCAATAACAAAATATGACAGGCAAAAGGTATTTGACTATTTCTGTCAATTAAAATTTCAGGAATTGGCCTAAGATCTGTTGATAATAATTGAAATGTTTGTTTAATAAATCCATAAATTGCTAGCCAAAGAGTTGGTGCAGCAATTAAAAAAAGAGGAAATTTTTGCCATTTCCAATAAGTAAATAAACCAACATCCCAATACTTTTGTTGAATAAATTGATAATAATTAGGTAATAAAAAATTATTAGAAAGTGAAAAACTTTAAAAAATAAAATTTAAAAAAAAAAATTTAAAAAAAAACCTTTCATTGCACCAATATAATTTAGTTAATTCACCAGGTAAAACAATTTCTCTAGAAAGAGCTACTTCAGAATTTAAATAATTTTTAATATGTAAATTAATATATTGTCCACCAAACAGTGTACAAAATTTATCATGAACAGAAAATTCAAACACTCGAAGAGGGATAGACATTAAAGCAAAACAAATTAATCCAAACAGAAAATTAGTTAAAAACTAAAGAAATTAATTTATTTTACTAAAAATTCTTAAATCTTTATGTATACCCGTTTAACTAAATTAAATGACCATTCTCTAAATTCTAATTGTTGATATCTTTGTAATTCATGTTTTCCTCCATTCTCATTTGGTAATTGTCTTCCAATAAAAATAAAAGAATCTAATAAAAGAGGAAAAGCAATAAATCCAATATTTGTTAATCCATTTGAACGAGTTAAAAAAGCAAAAGAAAAAACAGCTGAAGCAACTAACAGATTATGACGTGAAGGAAAAGTTGTAGGAGAATAAAGCAATATAAGACCAATAAATGTAAATGTAGAGTAAATCGATTCAGAATATAAAGAAGAATAGAAAATACTTGCTGGGCACCTAGGGAAAAGTTGAAAAATAAATAAATAATTTTTAAATAATTTTTCGATCATTTAGTACTAGTAAAAACAAAAATGAAAAAAATATGGAAGGATTTAATTTAAAAATTTAAAATAAACCAGCAATGAATATAAACAGCCAAAATAGCTTCTTTCATATTTCCACCATTAAGAAATAAAGCTAAACGAAATAAAAGCATGCCGTTAATAACAAAAAGTATCTGAATTATTTAAAAATAAATATTAAAAAAATTAAAATAAATAAATACATTATTTAATAAAATTCCAGCAATAAGCATTGAAGAAAAAAGAGATAACCAATAACCAAAAAATAAATGCAAAAAACCTCCAAAAATTCTTAAACATATGGGAAAGAGTGGAAAAAACGCTAAACTGCTTTCCCAAATATATCCAAATTCTGCAATGTGTAAAAAATGTCGAGCATCCCAAGTGGTTAAACCACCAAATATTGAATAAATAAATAAATCATATGGTGAACCTTTAATTTAAAAATTAAATAAAATTAAAAAGAAAATTTAAAAAAACCTTTTCTGTTTTCAGGTGGATTTATTCCTTTAAAGGCATCTGTTGGCCCATCACGCATTACAAAATTAATTGTACATTGAAATAGGAGAATTACTAATCTACTATATACTAATTGTTTAAAAAGAAAATTAAGAACTTTTTCTGATGGAGAAAATCCATCATTTGTATAATCAATATTCTAAAATAATTAAATAAAATATATATTTTATGATAAAATACCAAATAAGAAAAGGGAGTAAATAAATATCCATTAACTTCTTCTGAACTAAAATATTTATTATTTTCCTCATATGGACCTTCTAAATCTGTAGTATTTATTTGTTGATTATGACCAATACCAGAAATATTATGTCTATTGTTATGAGCTCTTTGACGATAACGAGTCATTGCAATAATTAATTGAATAATTAAAAAAAAACAATTAAAAATTAAGAAAGTTATAAATGACAAAATGGTCAATAATTGGGAAAGGACAAAATGAAATGATCGAAAAGCATACAAAATGTTCAACAAGTACTTAAAACTTAAAAATGATATGTAAGAAGAGAAGTAATAATTTTTTTTTTTTTCCACATCCTTAGAATGTACTTTTTGCTATTTTATTAAATTAAAAAATATTTATTACATAATTATTTAATGTCTAATTTCATAATTTTCATAAGATTTTTATTTTAAAAATAAAATTGTCTAATAAATAAAAATATAATCTATAAAATTATTTTTTATTTATTTATTAAAATTTAATATAAAATAATTAAAACAATTTATTAAAAACATGTTTTTTAAATATTATTTTATTTTATTAATTTTTAATAATTTATTAATTATTATTAAAAGTACTATTATTGAAAATTTATTAATAAATAATAAATTAATTGGTAATTTTTAAAATTAAATTTAAAAAAAAAAATAAAATTTATTTAATTTTTAAGTTCCAAAATTAAATAATAATAAAATTGGATTAAATTCAATAAATAAAATTAATTTAAAAAGAAATATTAATTTTAATAAAATAGGTAATATATTTAATTAAAATTATTAAAATTAAAATTATTTTAAGAAAATATTAGTAAAATTCCTTTAAAAAATAATTATTTATTTAAAATAAATTCACTTCCATATATTAATGGAGATAAACAATATTTTGATGAAGAAAAAAGTTTTTTTAATTTTTAATTTTTTAAAAATTTAATTAATTAATTAATTAGTATTTAATGAAGAAGAAATTAAATATTTAATAGAATGTTTATTAGAATTTAAATTAATTTCTAATAAATTATTTAAACAAAATTATTATGAATTATTTGGTAATATATTAACATTAGATAAATTACCTAATTTTTTTTCAAAATTATTAACATATAAAAGAATTGGTAAAATAATGAGAGATGATATAATAATAATTAATAGAATTTTATTTAAAATTTTTCCTAAAAGATTTGAAAATAATGAAGGTATGTAAATTAATTTAAAAAAAAATTAAAATAATAAATAAATTAATTATTTTTTTAATTTAAATTTAAAAAAGAATTAAATCAAACATTTTCTCGTCTTTTTATTTGGTCATTAATTGGTTATCTAAAAAATGTTCTTTTAACATTTTCTGAATTTGAATGTATAAAAATTAAAAATTTATTTAATAATTTTGAATTAATTGAACCAAATATTTTATTAAAAGAAATAAATAAAAGGTTATTTATTTAAATATAATAATTATTTTTTTTTGTAAAAATTAATTTTTATAGTTTAAATGAAGAAACAAAAATTATAATTAAACAATTTGTAATAAATATTACTTTATATTATAAAAATAAATTTAAAGAATTTGGTTATAATTTTGTTGATTTTGGTTGTTTAGATATTTATGGAGATGAATGTAATTAAATTAAATATTAAAAATAAATAAAAATAATTAATTTTAAATAATTAAAATTTTTAGGAATAAAAATATTAATTAATAAAATTAATTATATAACTCTATAAATTAATTAAATGTTTAAAGTTTAAGATAATTATTAATAATTTTTTTAAAATTTATTTTTTAATTATATAAATTTGTTTATTATACTTTAATATATTAATTTAATAAATTAATTAATACATAATTTAATTTTTATTTATTTATTAAAAAAAAAATAATTTGAAAGACAATTAAAAATTAATAAAAAAATATTTATTCTTTTATTTTTAAATTATTCAATTAATTTTAGAATAAATATTTAATTTAAAATAAAAAAATAAAAAAATAATATATTGCAAAATAAAATTAATTATTTATTTTCTGGTCTATTTTTAAAAAATTAATTATTATTTAAATTGTATTAAATAAAAATTAAACAGTTTATTTTTAAATTCTATTGGACTAAAAAAATAATTAATCTTTTAAAATTAAAAATATTTTCTTAATTACTAATTTATTTATTTAAAAAAAAACATGAATATTTAATTAATTTAAAAATATATTTTTATTTTTTAAAATTCATGTTTAATTTAATTATTGACAATAATGAATAAAATAAAATACTGGGATTATAATAATAATATAAAATAAATATATACAGTCATTTTCTTTTTCTTTCTTAAAATTAAATTTATAATTTAAGACTGTATAATTTTAGTAATTAATTTAAATAATAAATTGAAAGACATTTAATTAATTAATTAATTAATTATTATCGTTGTTAATACATACACATATTTATATATATATATATTTATTTTATTTTAATAAAATATTTATTTATTTTAATTGCATTTAATTTTCTAAAATTAAATATATATATTATTTTAATATATTTAATAATAACATACATAAATTTGTAAAAATAAAATATTTTCTTTCTTTTTTTTTCAAAAAAAAAACAATAACACCACCAACAATTTATTTTTTAAAAAGTCCATAATCAGATGAAGAACAACCACAATTATTAAAAAGTCCACCACCACCACTAACATTTCCATTTATTCCTCCCTATATATTTATTTAAATTATTTAATTAAAAGAAAATTACATTAATTTGTCCAAAATTTCCAAATCCTCCTATTCCTCCACCATTACTACTACTATTATTTCCACCAATTTGTAAACTAATATCTCCACCAAATAATCCACCACTCATTAATTGAAAAGAAGATTGAGAAACTGAAGAACATGATAAACCAGCTCCAATACCTCCAACTCCTCGAGTTGACCTTTTTTTTAATTTTAATAAATAAATATTTTGTTTAATTAAAATAAATTAATTTTTAGAAAAATAAAATTATTAAAATAAAATTTGTTTTTATTTTTTTAAAATATTTAAAGTGGAATTAAATTTTTTTTAAAAATTTTTACCAATTTCCAGAACCATTACTTGCAATAGTTAAACCAGAAATAAGACCACCACTAACACCATTTATATTATTATTATTAATTCCATTATTATTATTATTACCATTTAAATTATTTAAATCAATTGATGAACCAGAAGTTGACTTAAAATAAAATAAAATAAATTATTTAATTAATTTACTTGTAAATCAGTTAATGCTAATCCTGTACGTGGAGATTGTGGAGGACCAGAAATAACCATTTTTTTAAATTAATTAATTAATTTTTTTTATCTATTTAAAATAAAAAAAATATTTTATTAAATTCGGACGTTCATTTTTTTTATTAAATAATTTCTTTTTTTCTTTTCATTTTTGTTTTATTATTATTATAAATGTTCGTTTTATTTTTCGGCAGCTTTTTTTTTCTTTTATTTCCTTTTTCTTTTGTAAAATTAGCAAAACGCGTGCTTTGTAAATTCTCCCCTCTTTTGCTATAGCCAATCCAATAAAAAAAACAAACTTGCTATTTAATAAATTATTTTTTATTTTTGTATTTTTCGGAAAAAATAAAAGAGAAAAGAGAGAAAATGGCCGTTTATTGCGCAGTTAAAAAATTGAACAAAAAAAAATATATTAAAAGCACAGTTTTAGAATTTATTGTGTTTAAAAAATATATATAAAGGAAATAATTAATAATAAAAAGACAAAACTAACCTTAAAAAAATTTAAAAAAAATGAGTTAAAAGAAGGAACGAGAATTTATTAAAAAAAAAAAAGAATTGCGCAAAAAATATTGAAAAAGAAGAAAATAATAAATTGGCAATAAAATTAAAAAAGGAAAAATGAGACAACAATAAACGTTTAAATTATTTTAGAACAAAAATGGGTAAAAAAAAATATAATTAATTAATTAATAATTAATTGGAAGAGAAATACCCAATTTATCTAAATTATTTGATCAAATGGATTAGATGAAAAGGCTTAAAATAATTAAAAATATTTAAATAAATAAATATTTAATTAAATAATTTTTTAATTTTTAATAAACATGAATGTTTTGTATTTTTTAATAATTTATTAAAGTAACCAATAATTATTTAAAAATAATTAAAATATATTTTTTAAGCTAAAAAGAAAAACTTTAATAATTTTTTTAAAGTAATGAACTGCCTTTTTATTCTATACTCCACGGCCTGGAATGAAAAGAATTCTGTTTTCGGGAGTTATTAATAGTAGTAAGAATTTTTTTATTTTTTTAAACACCAAAATAAATAAAAAACATTGTAATTTTATTAAATTCCTTCAATTTATCAAAATATCTTTTTTTTTTTAATATTTTGCTGGCCGGTTGCGCAGAACAACAAAATTTGGCGCCGGCGCCGTTTAACTTTAAAAAGGGTGGATTGTTTTGCCCGCTCCGATCGCCCTTAAATAATATTCTTTTTCCTTTTCTATTCCCGGATGTTGTGTGGTGAATATATAAAGAAGAAGTAGGAGGGGAGGGGAAAAAGGTGGAGAGAGAATTATTTATTTATTTATTTATATTTGTTTTGTTTTGTTTTAATAATTATATTATTGTGGGGGTAAAAGTATTTTTAAGGCAGCGCTGGATGCCAAGATCTAGGTCAAACACTTTGGTGGTTATAAAATAATAAAAAGGTGGTGAAAGGTGGAAAGAAAAAAATAAATAAAAATAGAGGTAAATAAAAGGCTAACATATTATTACTTACTTAATTAAATATACATATATATATATTAGAATATATGTAGAAGGATAATTTTAATAAATAAATACTTAATGACTTTTAATAAAAAAAAAAGAGAAGAACAAAGATTTAAATGATTTTGACAAAATATTTAATTAATTTATTTATTACCGGATTAATTTTAATTCAAAGTACAAAGAAAATATATTTAAAAAAAATATATATTAATTTATTTAATGCCTTAAAATTAAATTATAAAAATAATTTAAAATAAAGATAAATTTAAAATTAAATTTTTAAAATTAGTTTAGAATAATAATAAATAATATTTAATAAATTAAATTAATTAATTTATTTTAAAAGAAAATTATTTTTAAAATAATTTAAAAATTATAATAACAATAATTTAATTTTTTAATTATTTAATAGCCTTTTAATTGTTCTTAAATAAATAAAATTAATTTTTAATTAATAATTCATTATATAATTTTAATTTAGCTTTAAAAGAATTATTCTTTTTATTTTATCTAACAATAAATATTTTTAAAATAAAAGAATAAGAAGAAATTATTTGATTAGAAAGGATTGGACAATTAAAATAAAAAACAATATATAGGGACTATATCTCTTTTTATCTTCTTTAATAGAAAATAATTAAAAAGAAAATACTTGCCAAAAGTAATAAATAAATAAATAAATATACCTTTGCGCAAATAAATAAATAAATATTAATTTTTTGGAAAATAAAGTGGGGAAAAGCTTTAAATAATATTAAATATAAGAAGATATAATAATAATAATAATAATATTTAAAAGGAAATATGGCTACTAATTAATTAATTATTTATTTATTTTTTTTTTAAAGGAGGTAAAAAATAAAAAAAGAAAGAATAATAATAAATTGTCTAATAATTTTTAAAGAAGGAAAAACTTATTTTTTAAGAACCGCCCATACTAAAAATATATTTTAAATTTTAATTTAAAAATTAAAATTAGATTATTTTAATTAATTTATTTAAATGTAAATTTGGCTAAAAATTAATTAATTAATTAAAATTTGTCCACTCCTTTTTTTTCACATTTATTTTTTAATCGCTTAGTTCAAGGCCTTGAAGGTGCAGAAATGTAAAGGCTGTCACATAGCACCTCCGCGACAAAAATATCCATTTTTATCATTAATCCATTTTGTCAAGACATTATGGCGTGCTATTCAATTAAAGCACACTAATTTTTTAAATGTACCTATTTTTTGAAATTATTTTTATTTTTTTTTTAGTCCAAAAAAGGAAACAAACATTTAATTATTTTTTAATCTTTTTTTTTATTAATTAAAAAAAAAAAATAAAAAATATAAAAATTAATTTTATTTAAAAAAATAATTATTTAAATAATTTGTCCTTGACCATTAAAAGAGTTTTTGTTTGAGAAAATAGTTTGTTTTCTGGGACCCATTTAAAAGGAATTGGGTTAGTGGGCCATCTAAGAAAAAATAAAATATATTTAATTATTTTTTTTTAGAAAATAATAATTTTTATTAAAATTAAACTAAGCAAAAGTTTTTTTTTAAAAAATATATTTTTAATAAAATTAAAAAATTGAATTATTTAAAAATTAAAAACAAAAAATCTCCTCCTTTTTTATTAAAAAAATATTTTTGTTCCTTAAAATAAAAATTAAAAAAAAAAAGAGAAACGGCCTTGTCCTGGATGTTTTTAAATTAATAAAAATAAAAATAGCATTAAAAATAAGGTAAAAGAAAGGAATTTTTAAAATAAAAAGAAAATAAAATCGGATAATAATAATAAAATAATTTGATGAGTAATATAGTATTTAATTAAATATGTAATAATAAATTCTTTTTTTTTTTTTCTTTGTTTTTATCCTTAAAATCAAAAATAAAAGAGATAGGTCACGGACAAAATAAAAAAAAAATTACGGAAAAAGAAAAGAAATAATTATTAGAAAATTTAAAAAAAAAAATAAAAAGGTCAATTAAATTTAAACTTTTAATTTTTTAATAACAGAAAAATATAAATTATTTAAAAATATAAATAATTTTTAAATTAAAGAAATTCAAAAAATAAAATATTTAATTTTTTTTTCATTCCAATAATTATAAAATATTTAAAAATACTTAAAGAAAAATTATTAAAATAAAAATTATTTTTATATTTTTTTAAAATCTCAATTGACTTAAGAATTAGTCCTAAATAAATTAATTAAATTAGGGATTCAAATTTTATTAAAAAAAAAAAAAAATTGCAAAGCTTTTCCAAATAATTAAATAAATTAACTAATTAAATATAATTTACACAAATTAAGCTTTTAAAAAAATTTCTGAGAATTATAACGATTCCAGGTAAATAAATTTTAAATTTTTATTTTAATATAATAATGTCATTTAAATATAAAATTAAAAAAAAAGATTTTTTTTATAAATTATTTAAAAATATTAAATTAAATTTAAAAAATAATTTCTTTTTTATACTCTAAAAAATAAAATTAATTAAATTTTATTTTTTAATCAAAATTCAAAACATCAATAAACAAAAATTAGCGAATGCTGCACTGTTTTGAAGTTAATTGTCTGTAATTTTTTTTTTTCAAATCTTTCAATTTTACTTTCAATTTTGCGCACTTCACACTTTATTAAATAATTAATGATTAATTACTAATGTCTACAAATGTAATAATATGTCGAGGTCATAAAAATTTTGAAAAATAATAATAATAAAGGCTATTAATATATATTTTTATTTTTAACAAATTTCTATATTTAAAATAAAATTAATAAAAATAAAATAATTATTATTTTTTGAAAAAGTCTCTTTTAAAAATTAAATTTGTTCAAACAATTTTAAATTTAAGAAAAAGAATTTAAGCTAAAAATATTCCCATAAACTAAAATTATTTATTAAAGCGATATATTTATTTATTTAAATCTACAGTATACCAAAAGTTTTCAATAAATACATTATTAAATATTTAAGTAAAATAAAGAATAAAACTTGTTATTATATAAATTCTTAAAAAAAAAAAACAAAATAATTTTTATTAAAAACTTATATTTATTTCTCAATTATTACACAATGAATGCACTAATAAATACAAAAACAATTAAAAGAAAAGAATAACAAAGCAAAAATAAAAATAAACCTGTTGCCACACCCACGGGGCTTAATCTTATTATTCTCTCGTTTATTTAATTAATATATAGCCGTATATTATTATTATACCTTAATATAGACAATGGAGGGAATAATAATCTTTTCTGCAAGTTTTTTAATCAGAAAAAAGGTGAGAAAAGACAAAAAATATATATATAGACGGATAAAAGAGTTTTAAACAAAAATGGACGTCGGAAGAATATTTTTTTTTTAAAGAAAAATAAAAAACAAATAATAGTTTAGTTAATTCCTGTTCTATTTTTAATAAAAATGTCCAATAATTAATTATTAAAGATATATAAAATATATTAATTTAAAATTATTTTTTAAGAATTTGGTTAAATAAATAAAAATATATTATAGAAAATACAAGGCAGTAAAAATAAAGAAAATATTAAAAAAAAGTAAAAAATTAAATATTAATAAATAATATTTTTTTTAAAAAAAAGATTAGGTATTTGTGTAGTAACTTTATTTTAAAAATTAAAAATAATATTCAATTAAACAAACGATGATCTATTAAGAATAGGCTAAAATAATATTCTGATTAACTAGAATAGCTAAAATAACCATGCTATTTCATAATGTTAACAAAAAAATAAATTATTTACATGCTTACATTCTATTTGATATTTAAATATTAAATTATGCAAATTTCTACCGAATAACATAATAATTATCTCTTTATTCGATTAGCATCCATTAAATTATTGTCATAGCGCCAATTATTTTACATAAGTAATTGAATAATTTAAATATTGAAGTTTTTTCATAAAAATATTAATTTTGGCATAATGTTTAAATAAAGCTAGAGAAAAAAAGAATAAAATATAGAACATCAATAATGAACACTTCAGTTTCTTCAATCATTCTAAAAGTTGGTCTTGACGAATTTCTTCTAAATGGATCTCACAATCGTAGCAATAACTTATAATGTAAATAAACAGAAGCCAATAAAAGAATTACTACAGACTGTAATTATCTTTATTTACTACTAAAGTTGACTAATTGTAAGCTCAATATACTTTAATAAGATATAGTTATTGCAGTTTGCAAATACCGGTTTAGAAATTTCAATTGTTTTTATTGCTAGTCATTTCTTTGCTCAAGAGAAGTATTTACGGGATAGAATGAATCAATATCGACAATCTTTGCATTGTACCTTTCCTGAAATTGACTGTCCAAAGAAGTTTGGTTTTTCATTAACTAATTAATTTTAAAAATATTTTAAGGCACATGATTTGGTTGGGGGATTTTAATTTCCGTGTAGAAGGTTTTTCCGATTCTAAGCAATTATTGTTTGCTTTACATAAACTAGATGATGTTGATATGTAATTTTATTATTTTTAACAGATGGGAGCAGTTAATCCCTTTATTTTGCCGATTAAAAATCCCATCACAATTTTGGACTTTTAATTCATCAAATCTTGATTGGGTTGGTGTTTATTCAACTTCTATTGAAATTATTAATCGTCCAATAAATTGGGTTTATTTATTAACCTGCCCTTTAGATGAACAAGGAAGATTTGTTATTGAATTTCCTTCATTAAATTGTGGAATGTATATAGTTGGTTATTTTTGTTCAAAGAAGAAATGCTTACAAGGACTTTCAAATCCTTTTTATGTTAAAGAAGAACCTAAATATTAAATGAATTTTATATTTTTTTGTCCTTGATTGATTATTTTCATTTATATTATTGAAAATGCAATAGCAATATTTATTAAAGCCTTAAAATTTATTTTTTTAAATTAAACATTAAAATACTCTATTAAATTTTTTTGGATTTGCGTTATTTAAGGCTTTATGACCGCCCTTTTGATTTGATAACACCCTTTGAGTCATTGAACTCTTGTAGATTGTAGTTGCTAATGAAATCTTGTAAAGGGAACCCTCATCTAACCTTTTCTAATTACACTTGTTTGTTTATTAAGTTACGTTGCTGTCCTTCAAAGCATTGAGACTCAAATGGTTGTCTTGAAAATGTTGAAAGGGTTTCTTTCTTTGTCAATACTGTTTATGTTCATTTTTTATTTTTTGCTTGCGGACAAATTTTACATCTCAAATATTGTTTTATAAACGTTTCTTAACGTTTCCATTTTTCAATATTTTTGTTTTCATTATTAATTATTTTTATAGAGATTCCATTATCGTTCGCTTATTTAAAATGCAGAGACCAATTCCGTCAACAAGGTTATTTTTTTAAAAACCTTTTTATATTGAAACATTTTAGTGCTACTCTTGACAAAACTGACGAAGAACGCAAGGAGGCACGACTTGAACGTTTTGCACTTAAACGGACCGCCTCCAACCCCGAACCCATTACCGCCAAGCGACAACGCGTCTTGCCTCCAATTGATGTTTTATTATACGAAGTATTTTTATATTCTTTTAAATTTAATCTGTTATACGTCTAAGCTTTAATTTTTCGATTTTTTGCTTGATAATTTTTTTCTAATTTATAAAAATGAGTACTGCATTTTGCTCTTTTTCAATTTTTCTTAAATTAAGGAAGTTCTGCATTATACTCCGGAATTATATATCAAAAAAGCTAAAATACACTACAATGAAGATCCGCCGGATTTGGTTCAAACTTCATTTAAACTTTGGATGGCTGCAGTTTGTGCGTTAAAAAAATTATTTCTTTCTCTTGGTGTGAGTATTAGAGCCCACAAGACATTGTCAATTTTCGTCACATTTGTTGAAGTCTATGCACCTCTTTCCTTTCATCAAAAGCTTAAAATTCGTACTGGATGGGATGCGGCACAAATGTACGACATATTTTAAAACTTGTTTCCTTTTTACTTTAATTTTTAGTATGCACTCGTATACTTATGAAACGCATTTACGAAAAACTACTTTTGATAATTTTATGGCTCAAATCATCCAATTTGTTGAGATAATTGAAAAAATTAATCCAGGTGATTTAAAAAAGAATTTGGCTGATTTTTTGAAAGAGGCAGAGGACTTCGAGGTTAAAGAAAAGAAAGGTGAAACTAGGATTGGTGATAAACTTTATGACTACACCACCATTTGTTTCAATCATTAAGCTTTTGTTTTGTTTGTTAAGCAATATATAATCTCATTTTTTATTTTAAAAAATTTTATTTGACTTTTAATTTGATAAAAATCTATTTAAAAATAAAATTTGTCTATGGATTTCTGTTCTAAATATTTTTTATATTTGGTTTATTTTTCAATTGTAAATTAATTTAGTCAAAAGTACGGAATCCTATCGCGCAAACGGCGTCGCTCAATTGAGTCAATGCCATTTTCCTCTATATATATATATATTTCTTTTTTCTCTAACTGCTTTTTGATTGATTAAATTTGTCATTCTATATTGCATTGTTTCTTGTGATGCGCTTTGCTAAGAAATTTTCTTATTTTCGTTCTTGTAAATGTTTTCGTAAAGATTTAATTAACTTAAAAATATCCAAGAATTACTCTTAATTATCTACATATATTTAAAAATTTTAGAGCCAAGTTTATTTTTTCCTTCGAACTTTAAATAAACAGGAAGCAAAATGTCATATTCATATTTGTTTAAATATATCATAATTGGAGACACAGGTTTGCTTTCTAAAAAGTTTTACCATTATTAATTTCCTAATTTAGGTGTTGGGAAATCGTGTCTTCTTTTACAGTTTACTGACAAACGTTTTCAACCAGTTCACGATTTGACTATTGGAGTAGAGTTTGGTGCTCGTATGATTACAATTGATGGGAAGCAAATTAAGTTACAGATATGGGATACGGCTGGTTTGTTTTTTTATTAAAAAGTTGTTTAGTGGGGAAGGTGATAAGTTTTCTTTTATTGAAATGAACATTTTCTAATTATTTATTTTTAGGCCAGGAATCATTTCGTTCCATTACTCGATCGTATTATCGTGGAGCTGCTGGTGCTTTGCTTGTTTATGACATAACTCGGTAAAATAATTTTGATATTCAGCTACAATTTTTAGTCGTGACACATTCAATCACCTAACCTCTTGGTTGGAAGATGCTCGTCAACATTCAAATTCCAACATGGTTATTATGCTAATAGGGAACAAAAGGTTTTATTATTTGTTATTTATTTTTATTATTTTTTTAAAGCGATCTCGAGGCTCGGCGTGAGGTGAAGCGTGAAGAGGGTGAGACATTTGCTCGTGAAAATGGACTTGTTTTTATGGAAACTTCAGCAAAAACAGCAGCAAATGTTGAGGAAGCATTTATTGATACGGCCAAAGAAATTTACAGGAAAATACAAGAAGGCGTTTTTGACATTAACAATGAGGTTTATTGAGTCCTTTTGAATCTATTTTGGCATTAAATTTTATTCCATCTTAAGGCAAATGGAATTAAACTCGGCCCACAGCATTCACCGAGCTCCCCAAATGCTCCGGGTGGAACTCCATTGGGACGAGCAAGTAACTGTTGTTCATAAATGAAGGAAGTTAATATAATCTCTGAGAAAACAGTTTGTTTCCTTATTGACTTTGTAAAAAAGAGTGATAATGAGAGTTGTGAATATTTTAGTTATTGTCTTGCATCCTTATTATAAAAATATATTTTTTTTAATCCAAAGGATCTTATACATTGTATGCTTATTAACTTTTTTAAATTTTATAAGACCATTATCGAAAAATAAACTATTAGTGGATTAATATACATGCACATTAAAACTTCCTCTCATTTCACTATAAAATGATTCTGTGGATATCCCCATATCAAGGATGTGATTTCTATAAAACTGAAACCTTCCTAACTAAAATCACATTCTTTTTAATCTAACTTTTTGCTTATTTTATACCTTTAAAAATGTATCAGTTCTGCTATTCTAAAATGTTAAGATATGAATATTTGTTAACATTAAATCATTTTATTACAATCTTTATGAAAATGTGAAACTAATTAAATTAAAAAATTTTGTAAGAATTACAAGAATAATTTAAGAAATTATTTTAGTAGCTTTTTCTTTTAATTTGTTTCGCATTTACAATATATATATAAAAGAATTATAATTTCACGACTTCATTATTTTACAAATTTAGTCGCACTATATTTTAGTCGCACTTTCTTTAACCGATGTTTTTTTCTTAAATAACTGATAAAAATGACACTTTCAAAAAAAAATTTTTTTATTAATTTAATTGATTAAAAAATCTAATAATGATGTTTATTTTAAATAAAGAGTATATAATTTTTATTTTACTAAAAAATATTTTTATTTAGGGGACTAGGTCTGAATAAACAATTTATACAATTAAATGACCGCAATACCTTCAGCAATTTATCGGGGTCTATGTCGTCTTGGAGACAAAGTTAGTTTTGTTTAAAAGATTTTTAAATGGAAAGCTTTTTGGAAAAGTTAATGTCAAAAAATAATTTTTTCTATTTGGGTCATTTATCCAATTTTGCCAAGCTTTGCTAAACCTGCATGGGATCATCCTGCTGGACCAAAAACAGTGTTCTTTTGGTCTCCAACAATTAAATGGGTGCTTGTAGGCGCAGGGATTTCAGATTTGACTAGGCCTGCATCGAAGCTTAGTATAAATCAGGTTAAAAATATTTAATGCTTTTTTAGGATTCATAATTTTAGAATGCTTCACTAGCTGCAACTGGAGCAGTTTGGACGCGTTATTGTTTCGTTATCGTTCCAAAAAATTATTATTTGGCTAGCGTAAATTTTTTCGTCTTCTGCACAGGGATGGGTAAATTTTTAAACCTCAGATAAATTATTTCTACTTTTTCAGTTCAAATATTGCGTATTGCACACTATCGACATACTCTTTCCAAGGTTAATGAAGTTGCAGATTTGAAACCTTCAAACTAAGGAGATAAACATAAAACGAATAGTAATAGATATATTTATTATTTTTGTAGATCTTGCTTTAGAAAAAATTTTGATTTTGTATAGTTTTTGAGTATCCCTTTAAATAAAATTTTAAAGCTTTTTCTATATGACAAGTTTGTTTTTTTAGTTATTATTAATATTTTAAAGATATTAATTTAAATTCTTATTCATTTCAAACAATATTATGTAGAAAAACCTCATTTTTAATATTTTTAACTAAACTATTTGTTGAATATATTTATTTGTAATTCTCTATTTATTCTAAAATTTAATCAAAAGATAACAATAAAATTGTTAAAAAAAATAACAAAAAGAAATATTTCAACCTATTTGCCATGCATTTTCCGTGCTGAAGCTGCGAGATTTTGTTGCTGTTGTTGTTGTAGCGCTTTGTCATCCTGCTGTGTCATATTCATCAGTAATTTACCCAATCTATCATGAACGTCCAAATATTTGGATAAACAACGATCGAGACAAACAGCTTCTCCTAAAAATTAATTAAAAATTGCATTTAGTAAATAAACCTTTTAAAAGCTCTGGTTCACGATATGACGTATTTATACATTTTGATTGACAACTTTGTGTCATTCTCCTGTACGTATCAGTCATCATCTCAATTTCCAAATCAGCAACTGCTTGCAAAGCTTGCGCTTGAGCTGCATTATTAGCCATTCTGTTGATATTAATTGTAATTTAGAATAATCTTAAGTTGGAATTTTTTAAAACTAAAAAATGAAAGAATTAAGGTGGGGGAATTTTCAAGGGGGACTATTTTAGAGTATTTACGGTATGTTATTTTCTGCTAAAAATGTTTGATTGATAATATATGTACATGTAGAATATTAAAAAAAAAATTTTTATTTGTGTTGCAGAGATGGCGGCAAAATGGATTGTAAAAAATTTAAATTGATAAAATATACGGTCATTCAGAAATTATGGTCAATTCGGCTTGCCGTCGTCAAATACATAAATAATTAATTTAAAAATGCTCTTTATTATTATTTTGTTCTACATACATCATATACTACATAGCACTGCCACCCATTGTTAATTTTATTTCGCTCAAAGAACGCGGTCATATCTTAATTCAAATTTTGTTTTAAAGCTTCTTTTTCTGCTGAGGAATTACATATTTTCTTTCAAAACATTTAACGATTATAATAATCGTTAATGTTAGTAACAGTTTTTAGGTTTTATTTAGGACACATTCGTCCTAAAATGATGGTTGTACAACTAAAATGAATGAATATATATATATATATACACTTTCATTTAAGTATTTGAGGCCTTATAACAATAATTCGTCCTAAGAATAAAAAATAAAAACTACCTTTTATTTTTCATTATACAACATTTTTTAAATTTTAATTTTTTCTAATTATGTTTAAATTTTAACCTTAATTTTTAGAAAATTAAAATGACACAAAATTCTAACAACATTAACAATTGTAACGCAGTTCAACCTAAAAGCAATCAAAGATACGTTATCAAAAGAGATGGACGACATGAAGCAGTACACCCAGAAAAAATCACTTCTCGTGTATCCAAGCTTTGTTATGGTCTTGATATGCGATATGTGAATCCGGTTAGACTTCAATTTTTAATGTAAAATGTTTAAATCGCTGAATCGAAATGAAATATATAAGGCTGTAATATATATTTAATTTCCCTATTTTAAAGGATCTTATTACTGAGAAGGTATATAAAGGAATTTATACTGGTGTAACAACAGTTGAGCTGGACAATTTGTCAGCTGAAGTGGCCGCTTCGAATACTACAGTGCATCCAGATTATTCTTTGCTTGCTGCAAGGATTGTTGTTTCAAATCTTCACAAAGAAACGAAAAAGGTTTTTTATATTTTTTGTATATCTTAGAGTTTATTTAAAAGTAAGAATATTATTAAATAAGTAAAGTTTAGTTATTTTCCGATGTGGTCAGTGATCTTTATCATCACAAGCATGCCAAAACTGGAGAACATCTTCCTTTGGTCAGCGAAGAACTTTACACAATTGTTAATGCAAATAAAGAGGTTTTACGAGTTTTGATATATATTTATCTAGTTTTTAATAGTTTTTTGGTTTAAATGTATTTGGGGTCTATGGGCTTGTAACTTATTTATTAAAATCTTATTGGGGCATATCTAAAAAAATGTGTAAACCTTAGTTTTATGAAGGTGTTTTTTTATTAACTATAATGATATTTATATATTATAAATGTTGTAATAATTATTTCATTTTTTAGAAACTCAATTCTGTAATAATTTATGATCGTGATTTTCATTACACCTATTTTGGTTTTAAAACACTTGAGCGCTCCTATTTATTGCGTATTAATGGTAAGGTTGTTGAAAGGCCACAACACATGTTAATGCGTGTTTCTGTTGGAATACATAAAACAGATATTGATGCAGCAATAAATGTAAATTTAATTTGTATTTATATAATTATATAGACTTACAATCTAATGGGAGAACGGTGGTTTACACATGCTACTCCTACTTTATTTAATTCCGGCACAAGGCGTCCACAGCTTTCTTCTTGTTTTTTACTTTCTATGGTTGGTGATTCAATCGAAGGAATTTTTACTACACTTAATCGTTGCGCATACATCTCCAAATCCGCTGGTGGCGTTGGACTTTCTATTCATTCAATTCGTTCTACTGGTTCATTGATCTCAGGCACAAACGGAAATTCTAACGGGATTATTCCAATGTTGCAAGTATTTAATTCGGTGGCAAGATATATTGATCAAGGAGGAAATAAAGTATGTTTTTTAGAGATTCTCATTTTATATTTTATTAAGAATAAATATTAATAGCTATTTTATATATAAAATGTATTTCAAAATATAGTCAATAAAAATTATTTTACTTAAAATTTCTTATTCATTTAAATTTTGTTAGCGTCCTGGTGCTTACGCAATTTATTTGGAACCATGGCATGCTGATATTGAAGATTTCTTAAAGTTGCGTCTTAACACCGGTGACGAAGAACGCAAAGCTAGAGACCTTTTTTATGGCCTTTGGATTCCAGATTTGTATAATTTATAATATTTTTTTAAATTTGCATTTAAACTTAAGATTTATGAAACGTACAAAAGATGATGGAATTTGGTCGTTAATGTGTCCGAACGAATGCCCTGGTCTGGATGATTGTTGGGGAGATAAATTTGAGGAGTTATACGAAAGGTTTTTCTAATTTTCAACTTAATTATTTATTGTTAGTTTTATATTTTTTATCATTTTATGTCAGATATGAAAATGAGAAGCGTTACAAAAGACAAATAAAGGCGCGCGAACTTTGGGGTCGTATTATCACTTCACAAATAGAAACTGGTCTTCCATATATGGTTTATAAGGATGCATGCAATTCTAAATCGAATCAACAAAATTTGGGGACGATCAAATGCTCAAATCTTTGCACTGAAATTGTTGAATACACATCGCCTGAAGAGGTTGCTGTTTGTAATTTGGCCTCAATTGCTTTGCCTCGTTTTGTAGTTATTGATGAATCTTCAAAACAAAATGGAGATAAGGAGGTTATTTATTTATACAAAAAAATAAATATATTTTTGAATTTATTTTGTTTTTATCTGGCCTATTTAGTAAAATTATAAAAAAAAATTTAATTTAAAGGAAATAACGCCATTATTAAATACACCACCGAGAGGTAGAAAAAGACCAGCAAGTAATCTAGATGAATGTAATGGGGAACAACAACAACGTCTAAAATTTGATTTTGAGCGACTTAAAGAGGTTACTAAAGTTGTGACAAGAAATCTGAACAAAATAATCGATATCAACTACTATCCTATTCCCGAAGCTGAACTTTCAAATCGTCGACATCGTCCGATTGGAATTGGTGTACAAGTCAGGATATTTTATTAAATATATTTTATTTATTTATAGGGGTTGGCAGATGCTTTCCTTTTGTTGCGATTTCCTTTTGTAAGTGATCAGGCAAAAGAGTTAAACAAACAAATTTTTGAAACAATTTATTATGCTGCACTTGAAGCTTCTTGCGAATTAGCTGAGCAGTTGGGCCCATATGAAACTTATAATGGTTCTCCTGTTCAAAAGGGAATTTTGCAATTTGATATGGTTACTGAAGAAATTTAATTAATTTTTTAATTTTTCAGTGGAAAGTGAAGCCAACAGATTTATGGGATTGGGACTATTTGAGGAAACGTATTGCTAAATATGGAGTAAGAAATAGTCTTCTAATTTCTCCAATGCCTACTGCGTCAACTGCACAAATTCTTGGTAACAATGAATCTTTTGAGCCTTACACGTCTAACATTTATTGTCGTCGTGTGTTATCTGGCGAATTTCAGGTATTTTATGACTTTTTTTTAATTCTTATTTTTGTGTTTGTGTGGTAAATACATTGGGGGTTTTTCATGTTTATTGTTTAAAATTTCATCTTTACACCATTTAATTCATTTTTAGGTGGTGAATCCTCATTTAATGCGTGATTTGATTCAGCTTGGTCTCTGGGATGAAAAAATGAAAAATCAGTTGATATATGAAAATGGTTCTGTGCAAAATATCTCTGGATTGAGTGAAGAATTAAAAGCTCTATATAAAACAGTTTGGGAGATACCACAGCGGGAACTTATCAAAATGGCTGTAGATCGAGCTCCTTTTATTGATCAAAGTCAATCTTTAAATTTACACGTTGCTGCTCCAACTTATTCAAAACTTACTTCGATGCATTTCTTTGCGTGGGAGAATGGACTCAAAACTGGCATGTATTATTTACGAACTCGACCGGCTGTAAATCCTGTTCAATTCACTGTCGACAAATTGGCATTAAATGAATCAACTTTATTAAAAGGGAAAGAGATTCGGCAGGTTTTCGATGATAAGGTTAATAAGCAAAAGCAAGAAAATGAAGAGGAGGAACAACAAACTGAATGTATGATGTGTTCTGGTTAGCCTATACTAAAGGTTGAACTGAGTTTAGATCGATATTCGATATAACAGATCTTTAAATCAATGTTGGGTAAATCAAAAATATAATTGATTATCTATCGATCTAAACTCTAATTCGTATCATCCTAACTTTTGTTGACATGGTTTTAATTTACGATCATTATTTAAAAGCTTATACTATTTTTGCTCATTCATCTCAATATCACTTGTTTTTATATGATTTGGTTATTTTTTATTTATTTTTAACTATCCTTACTCAAAGAATAAATTTTCGAAAAATGAAATAATTGCTTTTTGTTGAAAGTTTATTTATTAGCATATTTTCAAAAATTTATTGATTATCGAATAAAATATCAAGCTGTACACGTATTTTAATAAAACCACAAATTAGAAATAAGGAAACACAATTGGTTGAATAAAAATGTCGTCATTTCTATTAAATTTTTTAGACTTTACTATAAAATTAAAGTTAAATTAAAAATGACGACAAGGAACAAATGTAATTTTCATTTACTTTACTCAGTGCTTGCATTATTATTTTATATGTACAGGGAATTGTTTAGAAAAACTCAAAAATTTTTAAACAATTTTACTAAAGAAATTTTTACAATATTAAAATATAGTAAGCACAGCACTGGTTAAAGAAACAAAAAATAAAGCTTCTAACTCTGAGTTCAAAATAAAAAATATACATAACCTATATATGAATCAATTATTTGAATAAAATCGTTCAAATAAATTTGTACGACACATAAGTGTTGCCACTAATGAGAAGAATGCAGAAATAGCCCCTAATGTATAGGTAAGCATTAGAGAGTAACCGCTACTTTTTTCATCATCCTTTACAGATATTTTTGACCCGTATTTATCAAGTAAATCTAAAATTACTCCATTTGTCCATCCAAAACCTTTCTGGAAAATAAAAATGATAAAGAATTTTGAAATTAATTAAAAAGAAAACCTGAACTTCATACTCGCCTCCACCTCCACCACCACACTCTTCAGTTAATAAGGAAACATTATATTTTTCAAACATCGCATACGTAGTAACCTAAAAACATTTAAATTAATAAAGTAATAAAATATACATATGATTTGTAATTAGCAATAAGCCATTGTGTAGCCATATTTTCAGCTGCCTTCATAAGTTTTTGATCACCACTAGTACGAAAGCCTTCGATAATCTAAACAAGATATTTAGCTATTTAAATAATAAGTAGAAAGAAAATTGTTTAATAAGGGAACTATAACAAAATTGTTTTTTGAAAGTAAAATTATTAAAGTTCCTTAAAAAATTTAAGTTTTATAAAATATTATTACCATATGTACCATTGGAGGCCATGCATTTTCTTTATCCCATTGTTGAACACTAGTCATAGCAAGTGATGTAGGAATTCCTTTTGTAAAGTTTAATACTCCTTCTCTCTTTAAAAAGGAAAAAAATATTTAGATTTAAAGGAAAAAATATAATAACCTCTAAATAATCGTAAATACGATGCGGAGTTATCTCATCTTCATCATCAAAACATTTTGCATATAACGGTAGCGCATTAGAGACATAATAAGTAGCAGAATGTGCTGATCTTTCCAAATCAAAATCATACCTTTAGAAGATAAAGAATTAATATATTATTTATAATTATTAAAACAATTATCAGTAAAGAGAGAAAAAACAACACACTTTTTGGTTATGTCTATGATTACTGAAATATTCAGACAATGAGTTGAGAATTTCTTATATTTAAATCCCTAAATAATTTTAAATACTGCAATTTAATTAAACCTCAAAGTAATAAATAAAAAATTAAATAATATACCAAATTCCGTCAGTCTCATTCCAATGAAGTGTTTTCATAGCCAATTTCATCTTTTGGTATCGAGCATAGTATTCATTTTTGCGTTTAAAATCACCTTTTAAATTAATTATTAAGAATTTAATTAAAAAAACATTTACCAAAAATTTCATAAAAAGAAGCAAGTATTCTCATATTAATACACATAAAAGCATTTAAATCCACTGGAACAATTGACAAAGTTCGAATAGATTTAAAATCATGCATACTAGGTCCTTCTTGAGCAAACCACCGTGTACTAAAGTCCCAACCAGTTTCAGCTGCTATAAAAAATTTTTAAAATAAAATCTTTTATAAAGTATTTTAAATAACCAGAAGCCAAATTAGACCACATTTGCTCACGTTCTTCATCTGTGTTAAGGCCTTTGACCATTTCCATATCTTCTCTATAGCTTTCAGGTCTTGGGAACCTTTTAATAAGAATATATTTAAATTATTTTATTTAAAACAAACTTCATTGCAGCTCGATATTGATAATATTGAAATAATTCCTTTTTTGTTTCAGGATCAAGAAACGATCGTGCCCTATTTAGGTCCCAAAAAACTTGTTCTTTTTCAAGTGCTGGGAGAACCTAATGAAAACATTTTTATCAATTTTTATAATTAATAAACCTGTTGAACAAAGTCAACATCTCCAGTTGCAAGAAAATATTCATACACCATTGGTGTGAGAAGAGGAGGCTGTGATCGACTCAAATAATAGACACGTCCGCCATTTGGTACAAAACCATGACTATAAAAAACAAAAAATCTTTCGAGAAAAAAATAGATTGAAAAATTTAATATGTTTTTAAAATAAAATGTCAAATAAAAACAAAAATAATTTTTAAAATTATAAAATTAATTCTTAATAGATAGCGGACATAGTCCATGATTAAGACACATAATTTAAATTAAAACCAAAATTATTTATTTAAAAATACTTTTCAACCATGTAGATAAGGTTGAGAATTGTCCCTTTCGCTGTGTCATACATTTCAGAAAAGAGAAGCCCTTTTAATATCCAAAAACTGTCCCAATAGTAAAATTCCCGAAAACGGCCCCCAGGGATAACAAATGGATGAGGAACATAAAGGAGAGAAAATCGTTCTTGATGAATACGAACATCATCCTTTACCTTTAAAAATTAATTTGAAATATTAAATAATCAAAAAGATTAACCCTTCTACAAAGATCTCGCCAAATTCTATGCAAGTGAAGTGCCCACCTTCTAAGCTGATAATCATCAATTTGTGTAAAACTAAAAAGAAAATTAGAATAAAAGAAAGTAATTTTAAGAAGTACCTATTAGGAAAGGGTACCCAATCGTCTGGATATGACTCTTGTAGTTCTTGACCTGGAACATCGAAATATTCTTCAACAAATGAAGTTAAAATTGCAACATCTTTGCTATCTTCACCTAATTCATAAAAGGCACGAAGTGTTGTAACTTTAAAACATTTTTAAGATAAAAAAAATTAAAAAAACTTGGATCTTGTTTAAGGGGCATATCTACAAAATATTTTGAATCAGAATAAAGACGAGCATCCTGGACAGCTTGTAGAATTGGCCCATCACAGTAAATTTGACTAAGCAATGAAACAACATAATAAAGCATCACCTTTTTATTTTTAAAATAAATAAATTAGAAAAAATTAAAATTAGAGTAACTATTTATTTAAAAACAATAAAATTTGGAATAAATGATTTTCAATAAAACTCTCTTTAAAATGTATAAATTTGAATAAACAAATATGAAAAAAAGTAAATAAGTTAATAAAAAGATTTAATTAAATAAAGTTAACTTTTCAATAAATATCTGCACTAATTATTCTAAAATTAATACATATATAGATATTTAAATAAATGGATTATCAAGTTCATTTGATGTGTTTACATAAACGCTTTTTATTTGGGTATAATTCCAAAGTGCTGCCTCACCGTTCTCTCGTCCATAACCAGATTGATTATAACCTCCAAATGGAACATGAGGATGAACATCATTGTATGAATTAACATAAATATTCCCAGCATGCATTTTCGCTGCAAAAGAGTGAGCTTTTTCCAAGTTCCTAGAAAAATTTTTAATTGAATATAATTTAAATATAAAATTCAAAAAAAAAATACAACCTTGTAAATACCCCACCAGCTAATCCAAATTCAGTGTCATTTGCCATTTCTAACGCCTCCTATTTAAAAATATGAAAACTATCATTTCAATAATTAAATAAAAACCTTATTATTGTCAAAAGGAATTATTAACATAACAGGGCCAAATACTTCTTCTTTATAAACACGCATATCTGGACGTATATCAGTTAAGATACATGGAGAAAGAAAAAACCCTCCTTCTAGACCTTAACATAATTTAAATAAATTTATTTTAAACTAAAAAACCTTGAATATTTATTTTCTCTCCACCAGTTAACAATCTTGCTCCATCCTTTAATGCACCATCAATAAAAGATTTTACCCTATGTAAATGTTCCAAAGAAATACAAGCACCAACATGAGTTTTATCATTGAAAGGATCCTTTTAAAAATTAATTAAAATTAATAAAATAAACAAAAAGTTTTACTCCAATACGTAAATTTTCAGTCCTGTCAATTACTATTTTTGTAAACTCATTTAAAATACTTCGATGTACAAGGACCTTTGAAGCATTTGAGCAAACTTGGCCTAAAATAATTTTTCCTTAATAAAATTTAAAAAAGTTTAACCTTGGCTCAAAAAATTTGCCAATAACGCTCCATGGACTGCAATATCCAAGTTTGCATCCTCCAAAATAATACAGGCACTTTTGCCACCCAGTTCCAAAGTTACTGGCTTGAGATTTTGACTTGCACAAGATTTAGCAATTGCTTTTCCCGTCTCTACACTGCCAGTAAAAGAAACTTTTCGAATCATAGGAGACTCGCAAAGAGCCTTTCCTGTCTCTGCTTCGCCTTGGAGGATATTGACAACGCCATCTGGCAGCCCTGCACATTGTAGAAGAAGTGCAAGTAAAACCTGAATGTTCAAAATTGATTACATTTCATTGAATAACATACACTTGAAATAGGAGCTAAAGGACTAGGTTTGTAAACAATTGAATTTCCACAAGCAATTGCCGGTGCTATCTTCCATGTTGCTGTCTTATAAAAAAAATTTAAAACTAATTATTTAGAAAAGATAAAAAAAAGATAATACCTGTATTGGATAATTCCAAGCACCAATAGCACCAACTACACCATATGGTTCTCTTCTTGTGTAGGCAAACCGGAAATTTCGTTCATCATATGGAAAATGTTCTCCAGCTAATCGGACACCAGCAAAGTATTCGAAAGTATCAGCACACGAAAGAATATCCATTTTTGCTTCAGAAATAGGCTTACCATTATCTCGAACCTCCCATTCACAAAGTTCGTTAACATGCTCTCTAATGGGGTAATCGTAAAGATTATTGGTCCCTAAAATTTTTTTTAACAAAGTTCGAGTTTTTTCATTTTTTTCGCGTATAATAGGTTTTCGCATATGCTAAACCCGAATTTGATATCAGATTTATCATATGACGTCGTTTAATCTATGATTTTCAAAATTTGATTTTTCCCACAAAAGTGCGCATATAAAAGAAATGGCTTTTTAACAATTGTAGCGTATGATAATATTTTAAACCAGATTAGTGAATATTACATTGTTAATGCTTAAATTTTTAAATTTTTTTATTCATCTATCAATATTATTTATGCATATTGTATAAAAATGCTGCCCACTTTTGTGGGAAAAATCAAATTTTGAAAATCATAGATTAAACGACGTCATATGATAAATCTGATATCAAATTCGGGTTTAGCATATGCGAAAACCTATTATACGCGAAAAAAATGAAAAAACTCGAACTTTGTTAAAAAAAATTTTAGGGACCAATAATCTTTACGATTACCCTCTAATGGTTATGAAAATAGGAGTAAAAAAAGAATACTCTAACCTCAAAAGAATTGAAACTCTATTAAGAATATGCTGGCGATCCAACCATGATGTCTTTCCCCATTTTTCTTGTGCTTCTGAAGCGACACGGACAGCAAGGGAGACATCAGGCCCTGTAGCGGCCTTACACTCGGTAAGTAAATTTCCTCAAAATTGTAGAGAACTTAGATTAAAATCGAAAAATACCATTCCTCGGCTCAATTATGCGAAATAATTTTCCAGTTGAAAGATTTATACGTGCACCATTTACAAAATGAAGAGCAGAAAGTAAATCATAGGGTATAGTAAATTTTCTCATCCGATCTATAGGATTTTCTACAAATTCATAAAGAAATTGAACTGCAACACATTTAAGAAGAGGCGATGAACGGAGTTTCTAAATCAAAAAATTTTAGGAAACACTTTAAAAATAATTATTCTCAAGAACTAGTCAGGCTGATTGAATGAAAAAACCGTTCCCATTAAAAACCCAAAGGTTAACTAATTGAGAAAGAATGGGAAAATTATTAGAGCAATGATAAAAATAAGAGAATGGATAGCCAGTCAGAGTTAATCTGAAATAATTTAAATTTAAAATTTTAGTATATACTGTATATTTACTTAATTCCTTAAGAAAACCGAAAGCAATTTTTCAGGAACTCTCTCATAATTTTTTTTTTTTATATTATTTGTATGTTCCTCACACTTGGATGTGATCCTGGCTGTCCTTGTGGTGGAAAAGCATTTTGAGGAGAAAGTTTACTTTAAAAATATTAAAATTAAACTTTTTGACTTATTTACCGATAATAATCAATCCAAAATGGGATCATTTCTCCGTTAGAGTCAAGAAAATTTAATTCATGTTTGGGAAATGGGCTAATACCTTTGTTTTCCTTATTTGTTTCTGTATAAGCTTTAACTATAAACAATTATTTAAAAATTCATTAATTTATCTAAAAAAATAAACCAACAAGTTGACAACAATAAAAAGCTCTTTTTCCCTCAGAATTTATACAATTAGGTGAAAAAAGATCATTATATCCACAACCAATTTGTTTTAATGCCCAATTTACAGCATCATTTTTCCATTCTTTTTTCAGTTTTAATTCACATAATTCAATATATTCTGGATTTAAATCTTTAATAACATTTTCTATATTCTTTTTTAAAAAAATAATTAATTATTTTTTAAATATATTTATTAGTAGTATACTTGAATAATAACTCCATTTTTAGATGCATGTAAAATATTTCCATTTTGTTCATTTATAATAATTCCAACATGAAAAGTATTTAAATAATCAAATGAAGTAGCAGCAGATATTGCTTCTCTCATTTGAATATCATTATTATTATTAATATTATTATTATTATTTTGTTGTTTTAATTTTGATTTGTAAAAGAAAAGAAGATCTCCAATTGAAATATTATTTATAGGAAAAATAAACATTTCTTTATGTTTTGAAAAAAAAAATATTTTTTTTTTTATTAAATTCACAATTTTTCTACGTCTTTAAAAAAATATTAATAAGAGTACAAATTTATTCTTTCATCATATTTTTAATTAAATAAAATATATTTAGTATTTATTTTTATTTCATTTTTTTCTCTTTTTTCCCAAAGTTTAATCTTTGTATTTTTTTTTTTCGGGAATAATTAAAAATATTTATTTATTAGACAAATATTAATTTATTTCTTAATATAAATAATATGGGAATATATATAAAAATTAATTATAAATTTTAAATTAATTATTTATTAATATATATTTAAATTAATTATTTAAATGAATAATTTATTTATTAATTTTTTATTAAATTTTATTTTAATATTTAAATTAAATAATTTTATTTTTGCTGTTTCTGATGATGAAATGGATAAAAAAAATTTATATAATTTTATTGGAACATTACTTAGTGATAATGAATTAGATAATTTATTTAAACAAAAACTTTTAGAAAAATTTAATAATTATATAAATTCAAATAAAAAAATAAATGAATTATTAAAAAATAAAAAAGAAAATAATAATGATTTAATTGAAAATGAAAAAAAACATTTTTCACCAAATTTATCAAATTCAAGTAGTTTAACTACTCAAAAAAATAATAATTTAAATATTGATGAACAAAATAATTTAAATTTAAATATATCAAATATTCAAGAAAATTTAAATAAAAATAAAATAGGTAATTTATTAAATTAATTAATTTAAAATAAATAAATATAAATTAATTAAGAAAATAATTTTTTAATTAATTCTAAAGGAGTTGGTATTAAATTAGGTGTAGAAAATCCTAAAAAATAAAGTATTAGGACTTAAATTGGATACTAAAAAATTATTTGAAGTAATTAATAATAAATATTATAAAGGTAAATTTATTTTTATTTAAAAATAAAAAAAAAAATATTTTTTAAATAAATATGTATACCTCTTAAATTTAGATAAAAAAGGAAAAGAAAAAATAATTGAAGAAGAAAAAAATAAAATAAATAATATTAATAAATTAAATAATAATAATTTAATAGAAAAAGAAATAAATAATAATATAGGTAGTACATATAATATTTTAATTAAATTAAATAATAATTTTTTTAGAAAATCAAAAATTAAAAGATAAAAAACGTTTAAATTCTTTAGATAATAAAGAATTAAAAATGCAAAAAATAAATATTCCAAATATTGATTCAGATTTTGATAATTATTTAAGAAGACAATATGAAGATTATAAAAGAAAAAATAATTTAAATAAATAAAATAAATATATTAAATTAATAAAATATTTTATTAAAAAATAGATTTAAAAAAAAAAAAAAGAAAATTTAAAAGAAATTATTTTATAATATAAATTGATAAATTAAAAAAAAAGATTTAGTAATTATATTTTAAAATATTTTAAAAATATTATTGAATAAATAAATAAATAAAAGGTTATTCTCTTTACTGTTATATTTTGTTTATTCTAATATTTACAAAACAAATTTAATTAAAAAAAGAATTAAAAAGAATAAATTTAGATATTTATTAAATAATTAAAATTAATTAAATTAATAATTAAATTAAATTAAATTTAAATATAATTTTAATTAATTCTTTTAAAGTAGAAAAACAAATAAAAATTATTTTCTATTGTTTATTTACTTTATTTTGACCTATGAAATTCTCCGATAAATTAAAATAAATATTATTTATTTTATAAAAATGAAAATTTATTTATTTTTAATATTTATTAAATTTAATTTAATTTTAACACAAAATTTAAATAAAAATACTAATTTATTAAAAAATAATCAATGTTCATTACAACAATGCTTAAAACCATTAAATAATTTAAAAATTATTTTAAATCAAAATTTAATTAAAAATTTACTTCAAATTTCTTCTTTTAATTTTTTAAATAAAAGTTGCAAGTAATTTTTAATTAAAAAAAAATAAATATTTTAAATAATATTAAGTTCATATAAAATTATTTTACCTTGTTTAATTAATTATTTATCAAATTGTGGGTTTATTAAACAAAAACAATTTATTAATCAATTAATTAATTTTATAAAATTTTTATGTCCTCCAAATAATGAATATTTAAATTTATTTTTATATCGTAAATGTATTGGAAATTTATTAGGAAATTTTAATCAAATTAAAATAAATTTAATTAATAATGAAAATTGTTATTTTAATAATAATAATATATTAATTAATAAATGCAGGTTATTTTAATTAAATTAATTAAATAATTATTTTATAATTTAAATAATATTTTTAATAAATATATATTTATATAAAATAATTATTTTTTAATTTAATAGATTAAATTGTAATAAAATAAAAAATAAAGAAGATAAATTTAATTGTAATATTCAAACAATTATTTCTAAACAAAATATTTGTTTAATTAATAAAATGAATAATGAATGTGGATTAAATACTACAAAATTTTATATTAAAATACAAAAATCAATTTTTAATAAAAAATTTCCAATAATTTGTGAATTAAATGAAAACAATAATTTTAATGAAAATAAAAAAGAAGAAAAATTAAAAATTATTTTTGTTAAAACAAAGGTATTATAAATTTAATTAATAAAATTAATTTTTTAAAATTAGAAGACTAATAAAATACCAATTTTGAAATTAAGTAATTTTCGTTTAAAATTAAATAATAATAATTTAATAAAAAATAATAAAACAATTACTAATTATTATTTTCCTTCATTTAAACAAAAAGAAAATAATTTAAAAATATTTAAAAATAATTCAATAGAAAAAGAAGAAATAAAAAATAAAAATAATTATAAATTAATAATGAATTAAATAATAAAATTAAATTTTTTGAAGGTTTATTTTAAATTAATTAAATTAATTTAATTAAATTTAGTTTCATCAATTAATTAAAAATGAATAAAAATTTGGAGGAATTATTTTATTAATTAAAGAATAAAATATATATTTAATATTAATTTATTTTAAATAAAAGTATTTGTAATTAAATATTAAATAATTATTTTTATTAAATTATAAAAAATAATTAAATTTTATTATTCCAAATTATTAAATTTTTTTTTTTTAATTTAAATTTTAAAAAATATTAAAAATTAATTTATTAATTTTTAAAAATCAAAAATCATTTAAATTTACTAAAATTTAAATTTCAAAATAATTTTTCTTTTTAAATTAAATTTTGGAAATTAAATATAATTAAAAAAAAAAATAAAAAAATTTTATTTTAATTTTTATTCTCTAAAAATAATTATTTATTTATTTTAGCTTAGATAATTAATTTTAGTCTTTATTTTTTGTATCATTTTTAAATAAAATTAATTTTAGAAAAATTTAAATTAAATTAATTTTAAAAATATTCTTTTTTAATTTAAATGATTTATTTATTATTTATTTTTAAATTCATTTTAATTATATTAAAAATATTTTTAATAAAAAGTTTAAATTGTTGTAATGAAGCTAAACAATTTACATTAACAACAAAATCAACTTTAATTAAAAATATTGGTTTATTAGAATTAAATTCTGTTGAACATTATCGTTGGGGAATTATTAAAATTGGAAATCCTGGTTAATTTAAATTTAAATTTAATTAAATTTTTTTTTAAAGCAAAAGAATTTCAATTATTTTTTCAATTAAATTCAAGTCAATTTTGGGTAATTAATGAAAATGCTAATCTTGGATGGAAAGAAGAAGGAAGACAAAAACAACGTTATAATAATATTAAGTTTTTAATTTAATTTAATTTTAATTAATTTTTTTTAAGTCAATCATATTCATCAAAATTATTAAAAGAAAATTATAAAGAAGAAAATCTTTTTGGTTATTTATTTTCAGATACAATTGATGTAAGTAAAATTTAAATTTAAATATAATTTAATTAATTAATTAATTAAGATTGGAAATATTAAAATTCAAAATATTTCTTTTATCTCAGCAATTAATGGATTCCCAAAATATTTACAATTTATTGAAGAAATTGATGGAATATTTGGATTATCACCTATAAAAACAAATAAATTAAATTTTATATTAAATAATGAATTTAAAAATCCAATTATTACAATTTATACAAAAGGGTATTTTAATTAAAATTTAAAAAAAAATATTTTTTAAAAAATATTTATTTATAAAAATTATAATATTTAAAATTTAATTTAATTTAAAATTTAAAAAAAGATTAATATCTGGTGATTCTGAAGATATAACAGTAGCAATAGGTTCAGTTACTTTTGGATCAGAAAATGAAAAAGAATGTATTAAAGAAAGTTATAAATATTCAAAAATTTCAGAAAATATTAATGAATGGTCAACAGATATAAATTTAATTAAAATAGGAAATAATATAATTAATAATAATAATAATAAAAAGTAATTAATTAATTAATTATTTTTAAATTAAATTAAATTAGAAATAATAAAATACAAAAATTACGTATTTTTGATGGAATTCTTTATATTTATGCACCTAAAGTACAACTTGATGAAATTGCAATAAAATTAGGTGCAATAAATATTACAAAAAATTTTAATGATTTTTATATTCTTCCATTAATTAAATGTAATGAAAAAAGAAATATGCCTAATATTATTTTAAATGTTGGAGGATTAAAAAATAAAAAAATAAATGTTATATTAAAACCAACACAATATATGGAATTACATGAAGAAGAACATGGAGATGAGGTAAATTAAAATTAAAAAATTAATTTAAAAAATATTAAATTAATTAATAAATAAATAAATAAATAAATTAATTAAGTAACAAAAAATAAATAAATTAATTTAATTTAAAAAAAAATTATTTAATTAATTTAATTATAATTAAATATTAAAAAAGAAAACATTAAATAAATAAATTATTTTTTAAAAATTATTTTTTAATTATTAAAAATAAATAAAGAATATAACTGAAACTTGTCGTTTATTATTTTTACCAAATGAAGGATTATTTGGTTATAATAATATTAATAATAATGATTGGAATATGGGTGAAATTTTTATGTTAAATCGTTGTATTTCTGTTAATTATAATGATAATACAATTGGATTTGGTGAAAAAATTAAAAATTTAAAAGAAAATAATGAAGAAGAAGAAGAAGAAGAAGAAGAAAAAGAAATTGAAGAAATTAAATATTTTAATATTTTAGATTAAATAAAAATAAATATTTAATTATTATTATTTTATAAAAATAATATATTTAGAAAAATAAAATATAAATTATTTGAAATTATTTAAATAATTTTTAAAAATAATTAATTAATTAATTAATTTTTAACAATTTTTGAAAAAAAAAAATTATATTTTAATAGGGAAAATAATAAATTAATTTTTATTTTGTAAATAATTAGGTAATATTTAAAATAATTAATTAATTTAATTAAATATTTTTGTAAATTAATATTTAATTAATTTATTATTTTGATTCTACATTCAATAAATTTGTTTTAAATGGGGGAATTAATTATAATTAAATTGGTTTTTCATCTTAAATTTACAAAATTTAACCTTTTAAATATTTACGAAACTCCTAAACTCAACAAAATTAATTTAAATTAAATATTTAATTTAAAACTTAAATTAAATTCTTTAGTTTATTTACTACTTTTATATTTATATATTTTTTTTTTTATAATTTAATTTACATTATATAGAAAATATAAATATATATTTTAATTTTTAAATAATTTTCTAAAAAATATTTATTTAATTTTATTTTATTAAATATTTATTCAATTAAATACGTCAATCTAAATATAACGTGGATTACCAAAAAATTCTTTATTTTTTTATTTTATTTTATAATTATTTTAAATAATTTATTTTAACAACAGGTGTATTAATTATAAATTAAATTTAAATATTTAAAAAACTAATTAATTAATTAATTAAATTAATTAATTAAATTAATTATTTAAATTATTTAATAAAAATGAAAATTTATTTAATTTTTTTAATTAAATTAATTTATTTAAATTATTGTTATTGTAATGAAAAAATAGCTAAAATAGATTTAATGACATTAAATAATAATTTATGTATTAATATATCTATTGGAACACCAAGTTTGTATTTAAATTTTAATTAAATTTTAATTTTAAAGATAAAAATTATTATTTATTTTTAAAATTTAATTCTTCAATTTTTTGGTTAAATAAAGAAAGTTATGACAAAAAGTTTGTTTTTATTTTAGTTTATTAAATTATTTAATTTAAAAGAAAATCAACAACATCTAAAATAATTAAGAAATTAATAAATAATAAAGAAGGAATTAATGGAAATTTAATTAATGATAAAATTAATGTAAAAAATAAATTTAATTAAAATTAAAAAATTTAGATTGGAAATATTAATTTAAATAATATTACTTTTATTTCTGCTGAATCAGGAATTCCTTCTTCATTTAAAAAATTTAATTCAATAATTAGTGGTTCTTTTGGATTATTTCTAAATAATAATAATCAATTAATTAATTATTTAAATAAACCAATAATTACATTACAAATTAAAGGGTAATAAAATAAAATAAATATATTTAAATAAAATTTAAAAAATAGATTAATTTCTTCTTCTTCTTTATCATTACCTGTAGGGATTGGACAAATAATTTTTGGTGATGAAAATTTAAATGAATGTATAAATTATCAATATATTCCAAATAATCAATGGTCAACAGCTTTTCTATATATACAAATTGGAGAAAATGAAAATAATTCAATAATTAGTCCAGGGTAATTTAAAAATTAAAATTAAATTTAATTTTATTTTATATAGAGGTATTGGATATAAATTACCAAAAATTAAAATAATTGAAAATCAATTTTATATGTATGGACCTAAAAATAAAATTGATGAAATAGCAAAAAAATTAAGTATTTCAATACCTAATAAAAAAACAGATTTTTATATTTTACCTTGTGAAAAAAAGAAGAATTTACCAAATATTAAATTTAATATAGGAATAATGGGTGGAAAAACAGTAAATATTATATTAAAACCAAATGATTATATTGAAACTTTTACTGAAGAAAAAGATGGAGTAAATTAAATATTTAAAGTTAAATTAAATTATTATTTTTTTTTAAAGAATCCTCCAACAAATAAATGTCGTTTATATTTTTTGTCTAATGAATTAATTGAAGAATCTAATAATTTATATTGGACAATGGGTCAATCATTTATGTTTAATCGTTGTATTTCTGTTAATTTAAAAGAACAAACAATTGGATTTGGTGAAAAGAAAATTAATTAATTAATTATGAGATTAAAAAAATTTAATTTTAATAATTGGGTAAATAAAATAAATTTAATAAAATTTTTATAAAAGATTTAAATAATTTATTAATAAATATTTAATTAAATAATTTTTCTTATTTAAAATTTAAATTCAATTATATATAAACGTTGAGAACCTCCCTAACAATAAGTCTTCTTCAATATTTAAGTCCTTGTTTTGAATTTTTCAAACAAAAGGTTAAGAAAAAGTTCTTGGTTATTTATGAAGATTGTTTAGAATTAAATTCTTTTTGTAATAATCTCGTTTTTTTTTATAACTTCGACCTCGTTTACTCTAATTACAAATAAAAGATTTAAAATTATAAAAATTAATTTTACTTAGTATTTGCTCATTATTTTGAGTTTTATAAAATAAAAAATAAAGAAATAATATTTCTATTTTTATATAATTTTTAAATAGTTAAACAAAATATTTTCAATTTAAATTTACTACATATTCTAAATTTAGAATTAATTTAACTAATAGATATACTTAAATATCAATTTTAAAAAATATTCTAAAAAATAATTTTTATCTAATAATTCTTAATATAATTATGTACATTTCTTTCGTCTTAAAATTTAATTTGTTTCATTTAATGTTTTTTCAAACTTTAAATGACATAAACGTTTTTCATCAATATTACAACTTGCATTAGCTTCTAATAATACTTCAGTTTCTCCAGAATTTCCAGTTGGGCATAAAAGTTGGAAAGGACCTTTTTCCATATTTTTACGAAAGTTTTTAGATTCAATTCTATAAGCAGAAGAGAAATCACATTTATAAATTTGTTGTCCAGTAGAAGAATTTAAATTTGTATTAATTACACAATTTGGTAAAGAATAAATACCAAGATCTGGATCTAAATTAATTAATTAAATAAATAAATATTTTATTAGATTAATTTTATTTTCTTTTTCCTATAATCTAAAGTAAATTTAGGTTTCTTTAAAATAGGTATCATAATTAACCAAACTCTAAAAAATATTTAAATATTTTTAATATTAAATTATTTTTAAATTAATTCTTACAAATTCTACATCCCATTTGAACACCAGGACTTAATGCTGTAAATGCAAGCATCATTGTTACTACAAGTGTTACAGTATGTTTAGAACAACAACCAGAACCATCTCTATCACTACTTGGTGTACTATCACCAACATAATATCCTCCATATGGATAATAATAAGGAAAGAAATAAGGTCCAGACCTTCCATAATAAGGAGTTCCATAATAACCAGAAGTTGATCCTTTACCTTTACCATAACCATTACCATTATATCCTTTAGGATTATAACCTTTTCCACCACTAAATCCTTTACTACCACCACCACCACCACCAAAACTACCACTACGCCCTCCTCCACCTCCACCTCTACCTCCTCCACCTCCACCTCTACCTCCTCCACCTCCGCTTCCTTTTTTAATATTTGCATTAATACTAAAAATAGTAATTTTAATTACTTTCTAATTTTTACCTTTTTAAACTTCTTCCACGAATTTTTCTATTTGTCTCTAATTGTGTATTAATATCATTTTCTTCATCAACTAAAAATATTTTAAAAATATTAAAAATAAATTAATAATTAATATCTCTTTAGTAATATTTTAAATTAATTAAATATAATTTTAAAAATTAATAATTTAATTAAATTTAATTAATAAATTAACCTTCATTATAATCATCATCATTATCATCATCACAAATTTCATTACATTCTTCTTCAATAATTTCTTTTTCTTTTGTATTTATTTTTCTTTTATTTTCATTTTCAAAAATTTTTTCTTGTTTTTCTTCATTTAATTCAGTTAATACAGAATATTTATTTTTTGGATCAAAAAATATTTTTTTATCAGTTTTTTCTTTAATTATTTTTTTATTTTCAGGTATTTCTTTTAATTTTTTATTAATTAAATCTTTTACTTTTTCATTAATTTTTTCTTTATTTTTTTCATTTTTATAATCATCTTTTTGTTCAAAAATTGGTAATTCATTTAATATTAATTTTCCAGTATTTTTAAAAGATTCCATAGAAATTGGAATAGATACCCCTCCTTGTAGTGTATTAACATTATTTGTTAATGGATTTGGTGCTTTTACTAATTAATTAATTTAATTTTAATAAATAAAATAATTTATTTATAATATTTAATTTTAAAATTATGTATATATGTATAAATTAATATTTTATTTTTAAATTTAAAAATTTAATTAACTAAAAATTATATTATTAATATTTTTATTTAAAATAACCTATAAATATTAATATTTTCATTATTAATAATAATAAAATAAATTTCTTCATTTTTAAAAAATAATAAGAATAATTTTTTTTTTAAAGTAAATTAAATTTAAATGAATTAATTTATCAAATATATATTATCTATGTCTAAAGGGTGTGGCTAATTAAATTTTGAAAAACGAAAACGAGAAAACGTGGAACGAGATTGAAAATTAAAAAAAAAAAGAGAACAACTGATGTATAATATATTTTAAATATTATATATAAAATAATTGATCACATGTGATTATTACATCATGTCTTCATTTTTTATATACTACAAAACACATATACTACTTACATACATATATGTATACATATACATACTATATTAATTTTTAAATTTTTTTTAAATAAAGTGCAAATTTATTTATTTCATAAAATTAATTAATTAATTATGTAATTTCAAAAACTTTTTGTAAAGTATTTAATATTTAATTGCTTTTAAAGAATAATTTATTAAATTGTTTTTGATGGCAATAAATGATTTAATTATTGAAAAAAGGGAAAAGTTAAATTTTAAATTATTTAATTTAAAAAATTATGTAATTCAGAAAAAATATTTTTTTTTTTAGACAAAATATTTATTTTTTAATAAAATTAAGAAATAATGTATTTTTTTAAAATTATATTTTAAAGGTCATTTTTGAAATATTTTATTACGAAATATTAATGTAATATTTTTTTTAAATAAAGGGAAATAAAGTAAATTATAAAATATTATAATTATTTTTTATATTTAATTTAAATAAATAATATTTTAATTTTAATTAATAAAATAAATAATAATAAATATTTATTTATATATTTTTAAATAAATAAAAAAAAATGTTTAAATTAATTTTTTATTTATTATATTTAATTTTATTTATTTTAATTAATAAAAGTTTTGAGGGTAAACCAAAACAAACAAAACAAATAAAAATAAATGAAAGTATAATATATTAAATATTTTAATTTTAATATTTATTTTATTATTTTAGGTAATAATCAAAAATTAAAAAATCTTTATCGTGAAGCATTATTTAAAGAAATTAATGAATTAGAATTTTTAGAAAAAATTAGAGAAATTAATTTTTATTTATTAAATGAAAATATTAAACAAAAAATTGAAAAAATAAATAAAAAAGTTTTTGAATTAAAATTAAAAAAAAGAGTTGGAAAATTAAAAAGTTTAGAAAATGAATTGACTGAAATTGAAGAAAGAAAAATAATAAGTGAAATAATTAATTTAGAAATTAAAAATTATAAAATATTTGAAAAAGTATTATTTAAGAATTTGAAATTAAAAATTTTTAATTTATATAAAGGAAAATAAAAATCAATTAAAAATTAAATTATTTTCAATGATAAATATTTTAGAATTTAATATAATTTTTATAATATTTGAAAAAGAATTAATTCCTTCACAAATTTGTATTAAAATAATTAAAGAATATTTTAATAATTTAAGAATAAAATTAAAAAATTTAAATAATGAAGAAATTGGTTTTAAATATTTAGAAGAAGAAATATTTAAAAATAAAATTAATAAAATAAATATAGAAAAGTATTTTTAATTTAATTAAATTTAATTAATTAATTAATTTTAAGATTAAATAATTTAATATTTCCTGATTTAATTGAATATTTAAAAATAATTAATGGTGGTCCTCAACAAATTAATAAACTTTTAAAAATGAAATCAAAACTTAGATATTTACTTGGAAATTATTTATTTGAAGAATTTGAATTAAAATATCCTATTTTATTTAGAATTGGTTATTTTTTTTTTTTAAATTAAAAAATAATTTAATTATATTATAGTCTTTTTAGTTTATTTTATTTTAAATAATTCTTTAATTATTTTTAAAAATATTTTTATTAAAGTAGGATAAAGATTTATTAATTTATTTGACTATATTAAAATAAATATTTAAATAATTTTAATTAAAATAATTTTATTTTTTTTTTAAAAAGAAATAATTGAAGAAAAAGAAAAATTTTATCGTTTTAAAAAAATGTTAAGTCCTCAACCATTAATGATTAATACACAAAAAATTACTCATTTAATTAATATTTTTTATAAAAATTATCAATTTAATGAAGAAAAAGTTGAAAAAATTTGGAAAAATAATTTTAAAAATTTTATAAATAAATTTTATGATGAAAATAATATTATTAATGAAAATAATTGGAATGAATTTTTTAAACAAAAATTTGATAAAATAGAAGATGGTATAGAATTAAATAAAAAAATGAAAAATGAAATAATAAAAGAAATTAAAGAAATTATAAAAAATAAAGAATATAAAGATGAAATAAAAAAATTATTTTTTGAAAAAAAAATATTTGGTTTAAGATTAATAACAATTTTAAAACATGGAGAAGAACAATCAACTTATGATTTAGTTGTAGAAAATATTGAAATATTATCAATATTAGAATTAAGTAATTTAATTTTTAATTTAATTAATATTAAATTAAATTAATTTAAATATAATTTAAAATAAAAAAAAAAAAAGAATTATTTAAATTAAATTTATAAACATTAAAATAAATTAAGAGTAATAATATTAAAAAATAAAATATATTTTATTAATTTAAATAGATGAAAAAGAATTAAATAAATGGCAATGTAATAATTATTTAGAATTATTTAAAATGTTAGATAATTTATTTAAAGTAATACAATTATATATTAGTGATATTATTATACAAATTCGTTGGTTAGATAATTTTTTTAATAAACAAGAAAAAAATATTAAAAATGATTGGAATATTCTTAAAATAATTTTTTTAATTTTTATTGGAAGAATTGAAAATGAAGATGTACATTTAATTGATAAAATAAAATTAGTAGCTAATATGTTACAAAAAATTAAATTACAAAAAATACCTAATACAGAATATGGATGGAATTTAAAAATATTATTAAATAATGAATTAAAACAATTAGATAATAATAATAATAATAATGAACAACAACTTAAATATAATAATGAAATTGAATTATTTTTAGCTAATGAACATAAATTAACAATAAATAAATTAATAGAAATAGATATAGAATTTAAAAATAAAATTAATAGTTAATTAATTTTAATTTAATTAAAATAATTAATTTTAATTAATTAATTAAAATTAATTAATTTTAGATTTATCAGAACATGAAATATCAGCAATGAATTTACTAATTAATAATAAATTTATGAAGATGAAAATGTAAAAATTAATTAATTAAATTTATTTAAATAAATAATAATTTAATTTAAAAAAAAATTAAAATTAATTAATATTATTTTTTTAGATTGAAAGACATTGTCCAACAAAAATGGAATTAAATATTTATGAACATAATAATGAAAATGGTAATAAAAATTTAAAAAAAAATAAAATAATAATTTAATTTTAATTTAAAATTAATAAAATAAATTAATTAATTAATTAATTAATTTAGATATTGATATGCGTATAATTCAATTATTTTTGGAAAATGTTGAAAAAAATTCTTCTACAACTAATACTTCAATATTATATTTAGATATAACATTAAATTATTTTTATGATAAAATAGCTGAAATAGTATTAAATAATACAAATAAAATTGCTGAATTATTTAATAATATATTACCATTTAATATACCTAAAACAATTGAAGAAAAAATTAAAAAAATTAAAAATATATTTTTTATATTTAATTTTATTGAAATAAAATATCCACAAATTGAATTAAAAATAAATAAATGGGTTAATTTAGTTAATAAATTTTTAAATGTAAATTAATTAAAAATTAAAAAAAAAAAGAATTTTTTTTTTAAGGAAACAAATAAAAGTGATGAAATAAAAAATGAAGAATTAAAAAATATTTATTTTAATTTAACAAAATATTTAATAGGTAATTCAGTAATTATTAGAGAAAAATTTTGTAATCGTTCAAATGAAGCTTTAATGAATAAATTTTTAAAAAATAAAGAAAATTTAATTAATTTAATTGGAGAAAAATTATTTTTAGATTTAGAATTAATACAACCTGAAATTTTAAGTTTTGGTTAATTTTAAATTTAATTTAATTAAAAAAAAAATTATTTTTTAAAGATTATTTAAATAATTTAACAAAAATTTATTTATATAAACAATTTATATTAAATAATGAAAATAAATCAAAAGAAATAGAATTAAGATTATCTTTATCTTTTTTATCTCAAAATTTATTAAAAATAATGACTTCATCAATTATTTATTTTAAAATAGAAAATAATAAAAATAATAAAAGTTTTAAAACATTAGCATATGCAATAATTAGTATATTTATTTTAAATTTAATTTAATTTAAATATTTAATTTAAAGATACAAAAATATTAACAATAATAAATTATATTAAAGCTATTATTTGGCCTAAAATTAATTTAAATAAAATTATTTGTATATTAACTAAAATTAATTTATTTTTATTAATATTTATTAAACAAAATGAATTAATGAAAGAAGATGAAATAATTAATTTATTAATTAATAATATTAAATATACAGGAAATGAATATATTAAACAACAAAATGTAGAGAAAAGAAGTTTTTTTATGAAATTAAAAAAAAAATAAAATAATATTTTTAAAGTTTTAATATTTTTATTTTAATTAAAGCCTTTTTTACAACCAAAAAAGGATTGTATAATATTCAAAACTAAAAAATTAAAAAATTTTTAATTAATCTTTTATAAATTAATTAATTAATTATAAAATAAATTTATTTAAATTAATTTTTAAATTAAAGAAAGTTAAATTTGGTGATCTTATGGATTTAGATGTAAGAAAAGAATGTGAACAAATAGAAGAAATAGAACAACAAATAATTTTAGAACAACGTTCATTATTAATTTCTGAACATAAAAAAATATTTAATGAAGAAAATATTTTAAAAGGTTTAGAAGAATTATTTGAAGATTTTGGAGAAAATAAAATAAAAATGGAAAAAATAATTCCTTATTTTAGAATATTATATTATTCAAATAAAACTAAAAATAATGAAAATACTACAAGTAAAAAAAGATTTTAATTAAATTAAAATTTAAATCTTAATTAATTAAAATTAATTTAAATAAATAAATTAATTAATTCAAAATATATTTTTAATTAAATTAAAATAATTTAAATTATAAATTATATTTTTAGTATTTTCTAATAATAAAATATTTGAAGATTTATTAAATAAAACAATATTTGAAAAAAATAAAATTAATAATATTAAATTAGCAAATAATTGTTGTTTTACAACATTTATTTGGGCAAGATTGATACAAAATAAATTTAATGAAAATAAAAATAAAAATTTTTGTTTAAAATATTTAAGTAAATTATGGTTAGAAAAAGCTCCATTTTTTGCAAGTAAATTAGATGAACTTTTTGTAATGCCAATTGAAGTAAAATAAATTATTTTTTTAATTAAAAAAAAAATTTAATTAAATTTAATTTTTAGTTATTAAAAAAAGAAATATTAAAAATTAATAAAATTCAAAAAATATTATTTGATTTAATTTTAAATAAAGAAAAATTATGTAAAACAGAAAATACTTCAGAAATATTAAATGAATGGTTAAATGCAGAATTAAATGAAAAATATTTAGAAGAAGAAGAAAAAGAAAATAATTGGATAAAAGAATTAATTTTTAATGAATTAAATAATCAAATAAAAATAAATAAAATATTTAAAATTAAATTAGAAAAATGTTTGTTTGTTTCTTTTTTTTTAAATATTTTTTATTTTTATTTAAAGATTTAAATAATAAAAATGGATTAGAAGAATTAATTAATTTAATTAATGTAGAAAATACTGAACAAATTAAAATTATTTTAAATAAATTAAAAAATGATAAAAATGAAATAAAAATTAATAAAAATGAAATAATAAAAAACGAATTAAATATTAAAAATGAAATAATTAAAATTGAAGAAAAAGAAGAAGAAAATAAATTAAAAGAAATAAATGAACAAAAAATGGAAGCTGAAAATATTGTTAATTTAATTTAAATAAATTAATTAATTTAATTTTAAGTTAAATGAATTAATTGAAGAAATTTCTCCAAACAAAAATTTTGAAGAAAATTTAAAAATTTATAATGAACAAATTAATTCATTAAAATTCCTAATTAAAAATTTATTAAAAGTAAAAATATAAAATAAATAATTAATTTAAATTATTTTATTTTTTTTTTAATTTTAAAGGATCAAAAAATTGTTTTATTAATTTCTAATTTTTATTTAATTGAATTATTTAAATTTAATACAATAATTAATATTATTTTAATTTATCAATATAATAATAATAAAAATGAAGAATTAATTCAAAATATATTTTTTAGTAATAAATTATGTGATAATAATAATAAAATAAATTGTAATGATTATTCTATTTATTGTAAATTATGCAAGGTTTTTATTTAAATTTAACTTAAATTAATTAATTTTTTTTTTTTTAAAGGAAGAAAATATTAAATATTTATTTAAATCATATAATAATTTTAATAAATCAATTAATTTTAATTATTTAAATTTTCAATTTAATTTAAAAATTATTTTAGTTAAAAAAGATTTTTATGAAATAATTAAAAATGAAAGTAAACAAAAAAGAATTAAAATATTAGATAATTTAATTGAAAAAAAAATAAAGGAATTATTAATTATAAAAGAAGAAGAAATTAATGAATTAAATGAAATTAATGGAATTATTGCTTTATCTGGTTAATTATTTAAAAATTAAATTATTATTTTAATATAAAAATTTAAAAAATTATATTAATATAAAATAAAATTTATATTAAAAAAAAAATTTAATTAAAAGAAAAACATTTTCAGAGAATATAAATTTAATTAAATATAAATATTTAATTATTTATTTTATTTTTTTTTTCTAAAAATTATTTTATTAATTTAAATATTTTTAAGAATATCGTTCAAATGTTCGTATGAAAGAATTAATTAATGGAATAGATAAACAACAACAAATTATAATATTTTTAAAAATAATTAAATTATTTTGTAAATGTTAGTTAAATTTATTTATTTAATTAATTAATTATTTAATTAATTTAAGTTAATTATATTTATGAAGATAAATATGGGTTTTTAAATGATTATTCTTTACTTATAATAACACAAAAAATATTTGAAGGAAAATCTTTTCAAAAATCTTTAATTAATTTATTAAATGATTTTCATGAAATTTTGTAACAATTTTTAATAATTAATTTAAATATTTTTATTTAAGAAAAAATTCAAAAAATATAATAATTAAAATAGAAGAAAAAACAGAAGAAATAAAAGAAGAAATTAATTGGTTAATTGAAAGAGAAAAATATTTTCGTAAATTGGAAACTAAAAGTATAAAAAATTTAGAACCAATTTTATCAATTATTGGACTAGGATTTCCTTTATTTAATATTGCTTTTAATATAAATAATTCTACTGCTGAAATTATTATTAAACAAATTGAAAATGGTTAGAAAATTAATTTTAATTATAAATTAATTTTTAATAATTAAATAATTTATTTATAAATTATTATTTTTAAAGAATTTAATTTTATTTAAAAAAATTAATTAATTAATTAATTAAATATTTATTATTTAAAGGTCAAAAAAATTTAGAAAAAATTAATAATATTATTAAAAATAAAATAAATAAAAATAATATTAAACAAGCTTGGATTGAATGGATTGGAATAAATAATAAATTTGAAAATTTGGTTAATTTATTTAAAAATATATATAATTTTAATTTAATTTTTAGTATAATTATTTTATTGAATTAACATGTTTACATAATGGAAATATTTATGGAAATAATTTTTGTATTTTTGTTGATGAACAATTACGATTAAAAATTATTGAAATATTAGAAGAACCAAAAGAAATTAAATTTTGTCATTTAAATCCAAAAAAATTATATGAATCAAATAAATGCAAAAATTATTTTGATGAAAAACAATTAAAAGATAAAAAGGTATTAATTAATTTAATTAATTTAAATAATTATTTAGGATTGGATATGTACTTCTTGGTTAATAGGTATTAAGCCAATATATGAAATTAATAAAATTGAAGAGAATGAAAACTTTAAAAAAATAATAAAGGAAAAAATTGAAGTTTTTAAAAATACATTAAAGGAAAATTATATTAATTTAATTAAAATAAATATTAAAGATGAATTATTTATTAAAGGATTTGGATTAGTTATTAAATATAAAGAAGAAATTAAACCTTTAAATAAATGATGGAATAATATTTTATTTTAATTTTTACAATGTTAATCTAGTTAATTTAGTATTTGTTTGGTGATAAAATTGAATTTTAGAAATATTTTTTAAAAATTGAATACAGTAAAAGCTTTATCAATAAAAGTTTTGGTGGTTAACAGTCCCTTGACAAAAGGTCGTTAGCACACTAACTGTCCTGTTTAGAGGTTTTTTTTATTTATAAGCTTCGGATCTGCTTAATTGTTTCAAATCAAACATATATTTTGTAGTTTAATTTTAAATCTTTAATTATTCAAATAATCATAATTAACTCAACATTCTTAGTTTTCTGTACAAAAAGAAAACAAACCCTAGAATAAATTTTAAGATTTAAAGGAATTTTTTCATTGCCAATGAATTAATTTATATTTAAATAAATTAAAATTTAAAATATTTACAAATAATTAACTTTTAATAAATTTTTTAAAATACGTACATTTAATAATTAAAAAATAAAAATAAATAAATAAATTTACATTACAAATAATAATAATAAATAAATAAACATTTAAAAAAATATTATTAAATAAAAAGAATTAAAAAAGAGAATTATTTTTAGAAGAGAAGAGGTAATGAAAAAAAAAACAGAAAAATGAAGGTGAGAGCTTGAAAATTGTGAGGATATCGGTAGAGATCTATAAATGGGACGGATGATTGCTTTTCTCTTTATTAGTTAAATAATTTAAATTTTATTTAATTTTGTATAATATTCTACAATTTTTTAACCAAATTAAACTTCTGTCCCTTGCACATGATGAGGTTATTCGACAATCCTTTAATTAATTAATTAATAAATAAATTTAATTTATTACCGGTTCATGGTCCCACATTTCTGATATTGTCCTTACAATTGGAGATGAAATTTCATTTTTAGTTAAAATTGGTCTAATACATGGCCTATATTTCCGTAAAGCTACTAGATCCCTTATTTGATTAATAGAAGGATTTTTGCCAATTTCAGCTTCATAAGGTAACATAAATTGAGGGAGTGATTGTAACACTTAAAAATAAATTAATTAATTAATTAAATATTTTAAATTAAATTAAAAAATTAATTACAAGAAATATTTTCACAACAATTTTCTCCATTTTTATTAAAATTATTTTCTTTATTTTCATCATCAATAAAAGTTCTTGATAAAATTTCCCAAATAACTAAAGCAGCTGCATAAACATCAATTTGTTGAAAAGCAAAACTAGTAAATTCTGTCGCCCCTTCTAAAACTTCAGGTGACATATAACGACGAGTACCAACCTAAATTAAATTAATTTAATTTAAAAAAAAACAAATTTTTGCCTGTAAAAGGTTCTGTCCTGGGGAAATAATTTTTGAAGATTCACATTTAAGTGCTAAACCAAAATCAGTAATACAAGTACTTAAATCATCTTTAACAAGAATATTTTTACTTTTCAAATCTCTATGTACCTTTAATTAAAAATAAATATTAAATTTTAATAATTAAATAACTAAACAATTGTTGGTTTTGTATCTAATCCATAATTAGGTAATTCTTCATGTAACTTTAAAAATAAAATAAATAAATAAATTAATTAATTAATTACAAATGCAAGTCCACTAAGCATTGATGTAATCATTTTTAAAGATTGAAATAATGTTATTGTATTATCCTTAAATAAATAAATATTTTAATTTAAAAATAAAAAAACCTTTAAATAATCAAATAAAGAACATTTTGAATAAAATTTAATTAATAACATATATTTCTTTTCAAAATAAAAACCACCAAGAAATTCAGCAATATAATCATTTTTAGATATTGATTTCATTGAATGAATATTCTAAATAATAATTTAATTAATATTTTAATTAATTTAAAAATTACCATTTCATTAGTCCAACTATCTTCTCCATTATCAACAAATTGTTTAATAGCCAAAAATTTATCCCCAATTTGTGCTTTAAAAACTTTTCCAAAACGTCCTTCTGCTATTTTCTAAATTAATTTAATTTTTATTTAAAAAATAATTTAATTAATTTAATTAAATATTAATTAATTAATTAAATTTAATTAATTAGTTTAAAAAAATAATAAAAATTAATTTTTAAATTTAATATAAAAATTACTTCAATAATTTGAATTTCTTTTAGATTTAATTTTGTACCATCACTTAAAATAACATTTCCATTAATTAAAGGTTCTTTATTATTATTTGTTGTATTAATTGTTGAATTAATTTGTTTAATCCCTTTTTTAGTAATTTTTTTTCTAATTTTTTGACTAATAGCAAAACAAAAAATAAAAATTGTAATAATTAAAATAATTAATAAAAACATTCCAATAATAAATAATGTCCAATGATAATTAAATAAATATTTATAAAATGATGATATTTGTAAAGAAGGTGGTGGTTGAGATGATTGATTAATTTCTTTTAAATTAATTTAAATTTAAATTAATTTAATTTAAACCTGAATTTCCAAGTAATTTAACTATTTCATTATTATTCTCTTCTAATTCTTCTTCTTCTTCATGTAAAGATTCAGATTTAAAAATAAATTTAGAATTACAATTATGTGTTCGACAACAACAAAATTTTGCAAATAATCCAGTTGTCCCTGTTCCCCTATAAAAATTAAGTAATAAATAATATTATTTAAAAAAATAATAATAAATTGTTAAATATTTAATTAAATTAATTAATTTAAATTAAAATTATTTAATAATACCTAGTATCAACAACACATTCATTTTCAGAATGACATTCTCTTAATTCATTTTCTCCTTGTGACCAACAAGATTTAATACTTGTTCTTTCATAAGTAATTGTTCCATTTCCATCTATTGAATAAAGAAATAAAGCCATGCAAGCCTTTAAATAAATAAATAAATAAAAATAAATATAACTAATAAATGTGTATTTGCTGAAGTATAACATTTTATTGTTTCGGTACAATCTTCTGGATTTAAAGATATACAAGTAGATTGATCATATTTCTATAAATTAAATTTAAATAATTAATTATTTATTTATTTATTTAACCTGACAATAAATAAAAGGTTTATTTCTTAAAGCTAAATTTGTATCATTAATATCCAAATCATAATTAACACCAATTTTACCCAATTTATTTAAATAATTTGGTAATTTTCTGTCATAATTATCATAAAAATTATTTGTTGCAACTAAATAATGATTATTATTATTATTGTTATTATTATTATTATTATCATCTTCATTATCATTCTAAAAATAAATTAAAAAAATATTAATTTTTATTTAAATATTTATTTTAATTTAATAAATAAATATTTTAATTTTTTTATTAAAAATAATTAATTAATTAATTTTATTTTACTTGTTGTTGTTGTTGTAATGTATTGTTGAATCTATCCTTAACAAAACATTCAACATGTTTATTGTCAAAAAATAAATTTAAAAGTTGAATAATAATAAATAATAGACAAAACATTTAATTAATAAAATAATATTTAAAAGAGAAGAATTAAAAAATTAATTTTTTTAAAAATAATTTTGTTGGCTAAATTAAATAATTTTTTATTTTATTAAAAAATAAATAAAAATGTATATGGTATATTGTTGTAATATTTTTCTAAAATAAAGATTATATTTTATATAATTTAATAATTATTTTCTTTAAAAAAATATTTTTATAACAAAAATATAAATAAAATAGTATGTAATAATTATTTTTGGTGATATTTAAGTTTATTATAATTATTAAGTTATAAATAAATATTTCTATTTTAGATTTTTAAATAAAATTAATTATATACATATTATAATTAATTAATAATTTTTAATGTTTAAATAAATATTTATTTTATTTTATTTTTTTTTCAAAAAATTTGACGTTTTAAAAATGAAAAACAAAAAATAAAATAAATTAAAAACAAATAAAAACAAATAAAATATATAAATGTGTTTTGATAATAGTATGTGTATATATATATACTATATAAAGTAAAATAATATATATATAAAGCTAAAAAACCTTTTATTTTAAGAAAATATTTTTTATTATTTTAATAATTAATGTAAAATGTTGCAAAATGAAATAAATTGAGTAAATGTTAAATAAAATTAAATAAAATTTTTTTTTTTATTAAAAAATAATTTTCTCAAATTTTAATATTAAAGTATAAAATGATGTAATAAAAATAAAAAAATATTTTGAAAAAAAAATTTAATTAAAAGGACAATTAAAATTAATTTAATTTTAAATAAAAAAAAGAATAAAAAAATTAAAATTCCAAGAAAATAAATAATAAAAGATTAAAAATAGAAAAAATTCTAAAAATAACTTTAAAAAATAAAGAAAAAGTTTATTTATTTGCAAAAATACTTAAAAATTTTACTAAAAAATTATTTTCTGAATTTAAAAAAAAAAAAATTGCAAAGTTTGCAAAATAATACCGAAAAATACGTAAAAAGTTTACAAGTAAAAAATAAATTTTTAGAAAATTTTATGGAAAAATAATTTTGGGAAAAACGTAAAAAAAACAACAAAAAAATACGTAAAAATAAAAATAAAGGAAATATAAAAAAAATATGCGCATAAATGTTAAAAAAAAAACGAGAAAAAATAATTCTGCTTTTTATTTATTTATTTATTTAATTCTCTCTCTCACTTTATTTTTCTTTTTCTCTTTAAATTTTTTAGAAAAAAATAAATTTAAAAAGCATACCGGTAAATATAAAGCTAAAATAAATCAATATAGGAATGCGTGGAATTAAGTTTAAAAATAAATGTATAGGGGATATTTTACTGAAATAAATATTAATTTTATTTAAATAAAGCAAGTAAATATTTTATAGTAAATTTTGATTATTTAATTAATTTTTTAAATTATTTAAGCAATTATAGAAGTTGTTTCGAATATATAAAAATTAAATAAAAAATAAACAAAAAAAAAAAAAAAAGAATTAAAAATTGGCACACCCTTGGGGAATACAAAAAATTAACAAAAAATATTTCAATAAAATTATCAATTAAATAAATAAAATATATTTTCAGATTATAGAGTAAAATTTAAAAAAAAAATTATATATTATAAATAAATAAATATTTTAAAAGAAATAATTATATATACATATATTATTTATTATAAATAATAGTTATATATCTTTATTTAAATTTATTTTAAAATAAAAATTTTTGCAAATAAAAGATTTTTATTACACTAAATAAATATATATATTATTTAAAAAAAAAATTAATTAAATTCTTAAGAAAAACAAAGAATGAAAGATTAGAGAATTTAAATCAAGTTTTTATTCATTAGATGTGAATAATTATTTATTTATAAAATATTATTAATTTTATTTAAAAAAATTAAAAAATAAAATGTTTAAATAATTTTTGGAATAAACAAAATTAAAAATTATTTAATTATTTGAAAAATGAAAAAAAAAATTTTTTTTGTTATTTATTATTTGATTATTAAATAACAAAAAATATATATTTATTTATTCACAAAATGTTTATTTGTTTTTAACAATATTTTTATTAAAAAAAAGTGCAATTATTAGAGTAAATAAATGATTGAACTTTATTTTTTTTTAAATAAAACAAATGGTGAAAATAAATAGTTGAAACAAAAAAATTATTATTTAATTTAAATAAAAAAATTAATTAAAAAAACTAAAATTAAATATTTTAAAATAAAATTAAAAAAAAAAAAAGAAGCCAAGAATTCTTAAAAAGGAAAATATTAATTAAATAATTTATTTTGATTATTAAAAATAAATATATTTATTTATTTTAAATTAATAATATTTTTAAAAATTTTTGCAGATATTAATCTTTTAAAAGAGCAAAAGAAAAAAAAAAGTATTTAGTTTATTAAATGTTGATTAACTTTAATAAATAAATATTTTTAGTGGTTGCCAAGGGAAAAAAAAACATAAAGTAAATCCTCAATTCTTTCAAGAAAAGAATTTATTTTATTATTTGTTATTTAATAATAAGAATATATTTAGAAATAAGAGAATATGTATGTACATAATATATATAATAATGAAAATAAATTTGATAGCTTAAATACATAATATTTTGACAATATTTAAAAAAAATTAATAAATTAAATATAAAATACTATATTAATTTAAAAAAAAATATTTTTTCAAGATTTAAATAAATTGCCAAATAGTTATAAAAAAAATTGTTAAAAAAATTAGGTAATAAATATTAAAAAAGGGGTAAAAAAAGTGAAGAATAAATATATTTAATTTAAATAATTTACCTCTATTTCCCTTTTTCTCTTTAATAAGAAGGGAAGTATATGTATATAAAGTAGAGAGTAGAGTAGAGAGTAGAGAATGGTGGTAACAGGCACACAAACATACGTTTTTACAAAATTGAAGGTAAATCAACATGTACAAACAAATAAATAAATAAATCTTTTTTTTTTTTTAGTTTAAATTTTTTGTAAAAAAAAAAAAACATTGATTATATATAAAAAATATTTCAGGTGGGGAGTTAAAGTTAATGCTCAATTAATTTTTATATATACAAAATTTTAATTAAAAAAGAGATTTAAAGATAACCGAAAACGGAAATAAATTAAAGAAATGAGAGAGAAGGAAATAAATGATGACAGAAAAGAAAAAAAAATAAATAAAAGTAAAAAAGAATTTTTTTTTGGTAGGAAATAAATTTATTTATTAAAAAAAAAAATTATTATTATTATTTATTAATTAATAAAAATTAATTAAATTTAAAAAAAAATAAATTGAACAAATAATAACTAAATAGAATAAATAAACGTAATACTTTACTTAAAATTATTAAAATAAAATAATTTTTAAAAATAAAAAATTATATGTAAATAAATCATTTAAAAAAAAATTATTTTAAATTATTTAAATATTTAAGAAAAGGAATAAAAAAATAAAAATATAAATAATTTTTTATTGTTAACCTTAATAAATAAATTCACGTGTATATTTCATGTTTTACTTTCCTTAACTTAAAAAAAGTTTTTTTTTTTAATAATTAGAGTAATTGTATATAATTTTTAAAAAAGGTGGGGTTAAGGAAATAAAAATTTTAAAAAGAAAAATCAAAATTATTAAAAATAATTGGGAATAAGTAAATAATTATATAGCGCAGTAAAAAAAAAAGAAAATAGGAAAGAGTGATGAAAAGGAGAAAAAAAAATATCAGAGAGAATAAAGAAATCAATATTATCGGTTGGCAACAACTATACACTAACTAAACTAGCCATTACTGACAGCCTTTCCCAATTACTTTTAAAATTTTGTCAATTTAGAGAAAAATAGAAAGAAGAAAAGAAAAAGAAAAAAAATTGTCAACATGCAATAAAAGTGGAATAACAAACAGCTGCCAAAACAGCTGAAAATAAATGGACAAAATAAAGAAGAACTGAAAATATTACTTAAAAATATATGTAGTTTTAAAATAAAAAATATTCAAGAATATAATTATTTGTTATAATATGAAAAAATAATATTTGTTTTTTATGAATTAATTAATTTTAATTTATATGCTCAACAACATAACAGAGATATGTATATTAAACAAATTATATCCTAAATTTGTAGATATAATAAATGATATATAGTAATTAATTAAATATTTTAACTGAAACAAAAAAAAAAAATCAAATTAAAATTTTAAATTAATTATAATAAAAATTAAATCAATCATAAATAATAAATTTTTTAAATCATCAAAACATAAATTAATTTTTATGTCAATTTATATATAAATTTAAATTTTAATTAAATAAATAAATTATTAAATTAATTAAAAAAACAAAGTAATTTAATTTAAAATAATTGTCAAGCATTACTAATTGTTAAAAAAGAATTATATTTAATTATTTAAGAATTAAATAATTCTTTAAATATAATTTTTTATTTCCTTAATTATTACGATAATGCTGCTGTATTCGTTTGATAAAGTTCATTCTGGTACTGAATATGATACTCCTGGCCAAGAATTTATTTCTATGAAGTATTTCGTAAACGAAAGGAAGAATAATTTAAAAAATAAAAATTTATACAAAAATTATGTAAATACTTTATAGTCAACCCAGAATGTCACCTTCTAAAACATTCTTTACTTTTTATATCATTATATATTACAAAATATATTAATTTGAATATAAAAAAGAACTAATAGCCTGACTATAGGGAATAATAATTTATACAAAATTTTTAATAAAATTGAAAATTTATTTTATATTTTTAAATGTTTGGAATAAATAATAATTTTTAAAAATAATTTAATAAATAAAATAGATAAATTGAATAAATATACAAATTTTTTCATAATTTTTTTTAAAATAATTTTAGTCAAGTAAATAAATATATTTAAATAATTAATTATTTTCTTTTTTAAATAATTTTAAGAATATAATCTTTTAAATTTTTGTTTATTATTATTTTTAATTTCTCCTTCCAAATTATTTTTTGTTAATAAAATACTAGGAAATTTAATTAATTTTTTATTTATTAATCCTTTTTCATTAATTTTTATTATTTTATTAAATTTTAAATTTAAATTAATTATTGTTCTAAATTCAATAAATTCTTCATCATTTGGTTTCCATTTAATTAAATTATTAATTTCTATTTCTTTTAAATTAATTTCACAAATAATTAATTTTATTTTATTTATTTGTAAATTTTCTGATAATTTAATAATTTTTTTATCTTTTATATCTGACTTAAAAATATTTAATTTAAAAAAATTAATTAATTAATTAAAATTTAATTTAAATATTAAAATATATAAATTAATTAATTTACATATTCAATATTAATATATTTAATTATTTCATCAAAATTTTTATTATAATTATTATTATATGTACAAATAGGTAAAGCAATATCCTTTAAATTAGTTAAAAAATATTTATTTAAATTAAAACAAATTCCTCTAATTTTTAATAAAATATCAAAATCAAGATCTTTTAATTGTTTAATTTTTTTATTTAATTTTTCAATTTCCTTTAATTGTTCATTTGAATTATTTTTATCAAATAATTCTTTTTCTAAATAAATATTTAATTTAATAAATTTTTCAATATTTATAAATTGGTCAATTATTCTTTCATTTATTTTTTTAATTTCTTTTAATAAATTTTTTATTTTTTCTTTTTTATTTTCTAATATAATAACACTTTTATTTAAAATTTCAATTAAATCAACTTCTAATTGTCCAATTGTTAATCCATTTAAATTTTCAAAACAATTATTAAATTGTTCTTTATTTTTTATTAAAAATTGTTGTGTTGTTAATTCATTATTAATTTCTTCAATTTCATCATTTTGATTTTTACAAAAATATATTTTAATTATTAATAATAAAATAATTAATAAATATTTAATTATCATTTAATTATTTTTTCTTTAAAAGTTTTTTAAAATAATAAAATTGTTTAAATAATTTCATTTAAAGATTAGTTAATTTAAAATAAATATTAAAATAATTAATTTAATTTTTTTATACACTAAAAATTTAAAAAATAAGTGGAAAAAATTATATACATACATAGGCTAATAAAGACAAACTAAATCTCGTGAATTAAGAAAGAAAGAATAATATGTGGAAATAAATTTAATTAATTGATTTAAAAAAATATAATATAAAATTGTTTAATTAAAAAATAATTTTAAAAAAAATTAAATTTTTAATAATTCAAAATAAATACATAAATTGGTGGTACATATATTTCTAAATTATAATAATAAAATATTTTGATATGTAAATAATTTATATTTTTTAGTCAAAAAATTGATGAATGAATTTTATAGAAAATAAATAATAAATGTTATACATATATTTAATTTCTATTTAAATTTAAATAAATATATTTTTTATTTTAAACTATAAAATAATTTTCTTTCCTATTTGACTAATTTTTGAAGAAATTTCAAATAATTATTTTTCTTTGAATTAATTTGATAATTTAAAATTAAATTTAAATAATCTTCTTCAGACATTTTATTTATTTTAATATCTTTATTTTTTCCTTTAATAGATATATTTTTAAAATTTAAATCAAAATTTATTTTAAATTCATTAAATAATTTATTTATTTTTTCAATAATTTCTTTACAAAGTTCTTGAATATTTTTTTCTTTAAAAAAAGCTCCTGTACCTATTAATGAGCATAAACTTTTTCCTTTAAGAATTATATTTAATTCTGTTGTTAAATTTTCCAAAGAATTAAATAATTCCTAAAAATAAAAATAATTTTAAGATTTAAGTTTCTTCAGTTTAGCTAATAAAAATTAAAAAGAAAAGTTTCCATCGGAGGGTGATGGGAGATTAAAGCCCTGATTGGTAATTTATTTCCTTGGATGGGTCAAACGATTTAATTTAAATTAATAAAATTAATTACTTTTATTTTTTCTTTTCTTTTTAAATTATTTTCTTTTTTAATTTCATCACTTAAAAATTTTTTTAAATTTTGAAATTTTTCAATATCAACTAATTGTTTAAATACATATTTGTTCATACATTTAATTTCATTTAATTTTATTTGAAACTCTTTATTATCTAATAATAAATTAATTTTTTCAATTTCTTTATATTCTCCCATTTCTTTTAATTCTTCTTCTGATATTTCATTTGTTTTATCATTATTAGTCTCTGTACTAGTTGATTCCTCATAAAATTGTATACTCATAATAGGTAAAAATAAATTAAAAATAAATAAAAGAAATAAAAAAATAAAATATCGAAACATTTAATTCTTAAAAAAATATTAAATGTTTATATTTAATAATTAATTATAAAGCATTCATTATTTAAATTTCAATTAATTTTATGTATAAATTATATTTCTTAATGAGTTTTTTAAATTTTAAAGAATTAATTATTACATTATAGTCACAATCGTCTAGACAATCAAAAGTTTTAAATTAATAACCTTTTTCACATGTCTTTCCATTCTTCGATAAAGCACAAGATCTAATGTACTTTAAATCAATATATTTGTCTAAAGTTCAAGAATTATTATGTTATTTATAAATACTTTTAGAGGTAAATAAATGTACAACGATTTTACCATTGAAATTATTTAAAAATAAATAAAGAAAAGATTAAATTTTTAAAAAAACAAATAATTTAACATTCTTTAATTAAAATTTTAATTTAAAACAAACAATAAAAATATACTTCATAAAAAATAACCTTTTAATTATCTAATTCGTTTAACTCTACTAGTCAAAGTATTTAATTTTTCAGATTTCTTTACAGCTTCAAAATCGTCTTTAGTAAACACTGATTTTGATTTTGGCTTTCGGCGAGGGCGACGTCCATACAAAATTACTAAAAATTAAAGAATATTTAAATTTCATTATTTAATAAAAAAAAATTTTATTTAAATTATTAAATAATTTAAAAATTATATTTTATAACAAACATAATGGATCATTGCGTTCTCGTCTTAGCTTCTGATCATCTTTTATTTGATCTTTCCTAAACAAATCTTTGAAAGAAATTAATTTTTCTTTTGCCCTTTCCTTGCGTAACTTCTTTTCAAGAAATAAATATTTTTTGAAAGAATTTTTATTTTCTTCTGTATTTTTTGTAGAATTTAAATCAACATCAGTTTGTTGTAATTCATCATCAGAACAAAAAAAGTCTTTTATTTAAAAATTAAATTTTACTAAAAAAATAACCTTTATTATTTTCTGGAATATTCATTCTCTTCAGATAAATTGTTAAAAATTCTTTTTTGTAAAATATTTTATTTCTAAAATTAAATATATTTAATTAAATTTTAAAAAAAAATTAAGAAAAATAATAATATTATTGATCAATAATAATGAAAAACGAAGAGAAGAAGAAAATTAATCAATATTTATTTACTTAAATAGACAAACAAATTTTAGTACTACATAATATTTATTTATTAAAAATTCCGTAGTTTGAAGAGAATAAATTTGATAAACAATTTATTTTTTATTTTTAATAAACTAAAAATTTATTTATTTTTATCACTAATAAATGTCAGTATAAAATTTAATAAAAACAATTTAGTTTTCCATATAAATTTATTTATATAATTAATTTTTACTAAAAGTTAATTTACTAGATAAATATTATTTTTAAATTATCTACATAAATATGGGGTCACCGCAGGAGATCGAAACCCAAACGATCGCACCCAGACGATCGAACCCCAAATGATCGATGACCCAAAGGATCGAATCGCAAAAGATCGAATTCCCCAAAAGATCGAAACCAAAATATCAGCATTAACTAATGAAAAAAAAGTATTTAAGCCTTTCAATTGACCTGATTCAAATTTCAAGTTCATTACCATTTAAAAAAATTTATTTTAGGTAAAATATTACTTAAATTTAATGGCTTTATTTCTACAATCTAATAAAAGTAATGAGAAATTGATTTATCAAGGCTTTATTTATGTTAGAATTATTTTTGAGGTGTTAATTATGTTTTTTCATTAGTTAATGCTGATATTTTGGTTTCGATCTTTTGGGGAATTCGATCTTTTGCGATTCGATCCTTTGGGTCATTCAATCATTTGGGGTTCGATCGTCTGGGTGTCGATCGTTTGGGTTTCGATCTCCTGCGGTGGACCCATAAATATATATTTATAGGAACAAAAATGAATGGAAAAATTTTTGTGGTAATTTTAATTTAATTTTATATTCAAAATTTATTTTAAATTATAAGTAATATTAATATATTTAAGGTAACTGGAGCTAATAAAGGAATTGGTTATGGAATAGTTCGGGGATTGGCTAAACAATTGAATGGATCTATTATTTATTTAACAGGTAAATATATTTTTTTAAAATATTATTTGTGATTATTATATGTATATAAATTATTTAATATTTTTAATTATTTTATAGCTAGAAATTCTTCACTTGGCCAAACAGCTCTTCATAATTTAGAAAAAGAATTGGGTGATAAAAAAATAAATAACAAAATTATTTTTCACCAATTGGATATAACAAATGAAGATAGTTGTAATAACTTTGCTGATTATTTAAGAAAAAGCCATAAGGGAATAGATGTTTTAATTAACAATGCTGGCTTTGCTTTTAAAAATAATGCTACAGAAAATCCAAGTATTCAAGCAGATATAACTATTGGAATTAATTATTATGGAACTAAGCTTATTTCTAATTATTTAATTCCTTTAATTAATAAAGGAGGAAGGTATTAAATTAATTATTAAATTAATTATTAAATTAATTATTAAATTAATTATTAAATTAATTATTAATTAATTATTAAATTAATTATTAAATTAATTAATTATTTTATATTTTTTAGAATTGTTAATGTTTGTAGTCAAGGTGGAATAATGAATGGAAATTATTACAAATATAAGAAGGAATTGGTAGATATTTTTAGAAATCCTTTTACTGAAGCAGATATTGATAAGTTTGTTGAGGATTATAAAAAGTAGGATTTAAAAGAATTATTAAAATTAATTTTAATTTTAGATTTGCTAAAGAAGACAAACGAAGGGAGGGAGGTTATCCAGGTTAAATAAATTCTTAATATTAATTAAATGGTTTTTAGAAGCAGCTTATGGTGTTAGTAAAGCAGCCGAAATTGCTCTTTCATTATTACAAGCAAATGAACTTAAAACCAAAGGAATAATTGTTAATGCTGTAAATATATTATATTATATAATTAATTATTTTTATAAAAGTGTTGTCCAGGTTATGTAAATACAGATATGACTAGCCATAAAGGACATTTAACTATTGATGAAGGTGCTGATACACCAATTTGGTTAGCTACAGCTGAAGATATACCAAATGGAAAATTTGTTTATTTAAGAAAACCAATTGAATGGTTATATTAAATTAAATTTAAATTAAAAATAATATTTAAACCTTTTTATTATTATTTAATATTTCTATTATTATATTTGACATTGATCAAAAAGAAAAGAAAAAACAAGATAATCTTTCCTTTTATTTTTCAAACCAATTTTTATTTAAATAAAAATTGAATAAAATGATGACCTAATAATATATTTTAATATGTCTGATCTGTTTTTATTTAATTTTGTTTTTAAAAGAAAACATTTTATTTGTTTAATCTCAGAATTAGTTTAAAAATAAATTAATGTTTAATTTAATTTTTTTAAATTATTTTTTAATTTTTAAATTTATTTTAATTATTTATGGACAAGAAATAGCTTTATTTGCAAGTAATGGTTGTTATTCACATGATATTATGGCAATATACATATTATTTAAAATTAAATATTTTAATTTTTTATAGATGAGGGAAGTAGGTCTAGTATTTGATAATATTAATTTATCAAAAGAATCAAATAATTATAAAAATATTTTTCAAAATAAAACTAAAAAAATTAAAATTAATTGGTTACAAATATTTATTTATGATTTTGGTTTTGGAAAAATACAAAAACCAAAAGATTGGAATTGTTTAATTATGGATAAATCAAATAATAATCAATTAACATTAAAAGAAGAAAAAACAATAAAAAAATTAAAAGAATTAAAATTATATGGTCAAAAACTTTTATGGGAATTAAATATACCTGTTGATCATGTAAATAAATAATATTTATTTTTAAATTTAAATAAAAAGGGAGCACTTTGGGATATTCGTGGTGCTATATTTTTCTTTCATATTTTACGTTGGAATAATCGTCTTTGCCAACAATTTGTTAAAAGTAAAATGTTTAATAAATTTATATTAAATACTAAAATTAATTTAATTGTTGTAGATCATATAGTTCAGGTAAATATATATTTTTTTTTTAAATTTTAATTATAAAAGGAATGTTTTTCAATGTCTACAGCATTATTAAAATATTCTCCAATTATTATTCAATATTCTAATTGGCCAATTTGTGATGTTTATAGTTCATCATTTAATGTAGAATTAATTCCTTCAGCATATCCTGTTACTGGAACATTTTATTCTCCAAAAGATTTAAAAAACTTTTTTATTCGTTTAAAAAATACTTTATGGTTTTTAATTATTTTTATTGTTAAATCTATTCAAGAATATTTAGCAAATCAATTTTATGCTTCTATTGGACATAAAAATGTTTTTTTTTAATAAATTAATTTTTTTTATTTATTTAAAAATTTAGATTAAATTAAATAATTTGGAAAAGAAAAGATTATTTTATGCTGGACGTTCTGAATTTCTTTTAGAGCCAATAAAACCAATAAGTAATAGAATTAAACATTTTGGTTGTTCTAATTGCTAGTAAAATATATTTAAAATTAATATTTAAATTAAATTAAATTAATTTAGTAATTCTTCTGAATATTATTTAAATTTATTTAAAAATAATAATATTTTTAAAAATAAAATAATAATTAATAATAATAATAATTATCAATTAATTAATTCTTCAACTTGTAATTATTTTAAATATTTACAACAAACAAATAATATTACATTAAATAAATTAATAAAAATTAATTATTTAAAACAAAATAATAATAAATATAAAAAAATTCAATTAGAATTTCCAGAAATTAATTGGGAAGAAATTGATAAAAGAAAATTTATTTTAATTAGTTTTGGTAGTATTGCTAAAGTTAATTAATTAATTTTAAATTATTTAAAAATAATTTATAATATTAAAGGTTAAATATATGCCAAAATATTTATTAAAAATATTTTTAAAAACTTTTGGTTCTTCTCCTTATTTAATTATTTGGCAAACAAATAGCCCAATTAAACAAATTTTAAATAAAGAAATTAATTTACCATTAAATATTAAAATAATTAAATGGGCACCTATTAAATTACTTTTAGGTATATTTATTTAATTAATTTAATTTAATAATTATTAGCACATCCAAATTTAAAATATTCAATACTTCATGGAGGTATTAATACATTAAATGAAGCAATTATATTTGGTAAACCAATTTTAGGAATTCCTTTACAAGTTTTTTTTTTGTTTAAAAAAAATTAAATAAAAATATTTAGGGTGATCAACCTTCAAATTTACAACGTTTAGTTGATTTAGGAATGGCTGAATTAATTTCTATTAAAAATATTTGGTTAGGGGAATTAATTGTTAAAATGTCTAATTTAGAATTAAATTATAATAATTATTTAAAAAGAGCTTTAAAAATCTCTAAAATGATTAAAACTTATCGAAAAATGCATCAAAATCAACAAAATTTTTGGCTTAAATGGGCCTATAGAAAAAGTGATTTATTTAGAACAAAAAGAATAGGAAATAAATATTTTAATTTTTTAAATAATAATTTTAGTAATAATAATTATTTAATTATTTTATTAATTATTTTTATATTTATTTGTTTAATTATTTCAATTTAATTAAATTTATTTAATTTTCTATTCTACATATTAATTTTCAAAATAATTTAAAATGTTGTTGAAGGTGGTTGAGAAGATAATATTATATCATTAGGAGTTGAAGGTAATTTTGTTGTATGACAATTAGTTTTTGTATATTCATTATTATGATGTTTATGATGATGTTTTCTTCCAAATAAACCTTCTCTAGAATGTCCATGATGTCCTTGTCTTGGACCTTCTTCCGAAGAAGAGTCTTTAGTTTTATGACCAAACCAAGGAAACCAAAACTTTATTTATTTTTTAATTAAATTATTTAAATTGTATTTACCCCATTAGTTTGACAAATCAAAGTTAAAATTAAAAATAAAAAGAAAATTTGTTTGTAATTCATTATTTGAATATATTTAAATAATTATTTTAAATTTATAATTAAAATTTAAATTTTATTGAGCCTTTTATTTGGCCAAATTTAAACAACTAAACAAATTTTATAAATATTCAAATTTTGTTTAAATATAAAAAAATTGTCAATAAAAGTACATTCATATGACTCTTTAAATATTTTTTGTTTTAAATTAAAGGTGAGTAAATTTATTTTTTTTTTTTAATATTAAAAAATATAAAGTACTTTTATATTTATAATAAAAAAAATTAATTTAAATTTTAATTAAAATATGAATATTCTTACAATTAAAAAATAATATATATTTAATTATTAAAAATGTAAAGAAAGTGTTTCACATTTAATTTTAACTCCAGTTTCTTTTTGTAATATTTTAGAATTATTTATTTTATTATTTAACCATTCTTGATTTTTTTTAGAATTATTTTTAGGATTTACTTTATTTAATTTATTAGATAATAAATGACAAAAAAGAGGTTTTTTAAAAATAATTCTTTTTTCATATGAAGGCCATTTTGATTGAATATTAAATAATTCTTTCCAATTCTTTAATTATTTTTTAAATTATTTATTTAATTATATTTATATTTACCTTTCCTTTATTTTTAAATTTCCATAAATTATAAATAATCATTAATGGTAATAATAAAATTGGAATAAAAGATATTAGCCAACCTAAAGCAATTGCCCATGCTGGATATTCATATAATCTTTTGCCTTTTCCATAAGTTAAATTATGTGAAATTTGTGTAATTAATACAATAATAAATAATATCTTTAATAATTAATTAATTATTTAAATTAATTAATTAATTAAACAATAATTTGTAGAGGTGCTAAAAAACACCAAATTGCTTGAATATAATAACCAGTTGGACCAAATAAATGACCTAACCAATTAGTTGAATATCCAAACATTGAACGTAAATCATCCAAAAAATTATGAAGACCTTAAAATATTTAATTAAAAATTAATATAAATTAAATTAAAAATAAAACCATAAATATAAACAATTAAAATAATTTCTAATATAACCATTAATAATAAAGAAAATGAAGCAGAATAATCATTAAAAATATTAAAGAAAAATATTCCAGACTATATAATTAATAATTTTAAAAATTAAATAATAATTACTCTTGTACACATAATAAGTCCAACAAAGAAAAGTGTACAACAAACACTTATTGAAAGCCAACAACGATATGGACGAACATTAGGAAATTGATCATAAATTGCTGTACACATTACTTCAGCTAAACCAAATTGTGAACTAATACCAAGTATAAAAAGCATTAAAAAAAATAAAAATGACCAAAGCCATGGAATAGGCATTCTACTCATTGCCTTTAATAATTAATTAATTAATTTAACTTAAATAATTTTAACTTCAGGATATGCAATAAATGCAAGTCCTGTTCCACTTTGTACAACAGTTTGTATTTTTGCATCTAATTGTTTACTCATAAAACCTAAAACTGAAAAAACTGCAGTTCCTCCAAAAATTGACATAAAACCTTTAATAAAATATTTTATAATTTTAATATTTAATTAACCATCTGCTATTGTAATTATAAAAGCATCTCTATAGCAATTATGTGTCCTTTTATTATAACTTGATAATGAAAGAATACCTCCAAATCCAATAGAAAGGCTATAACAAACTTGGGTTGCTGCTGCTCTCCAAGTCTTTATTTAAATAAAAAAATAATTTAAAATTAAATATTTATACCAAAGGATTTAAAATAACACTAAAATCAGGATTAAAAATATAATAATCTAAACCAATAGAAGAACCATCTAATGTAATACCACGAATAAATAAAATAATAATTATAATATATGGAATTGTTGCAGTAAAATAAGAAATTCTTTTTAAATTAAATTAAATTATTTTAAATATAATTTAATATTACTTTCCCATTATTTTTACTCCTTTAACTAATACAGAAGCAGTTAATATCCAAGCAATTGCTAATGCTAAAGTAACCTTTAAATTAATTCCACCTAATTCATTTAAATTTGAAGTCTTTTCTAATACATAATTTCTATTAAATAATTAAATTAAATTAAATATAAAAATTAAATTTTAAAACTCAAAAAATTCTTCAGCTGGACTAACTGCTGATAAATTATTAATAAATAATTCTTTTCTTGTATTTAATGCTTTAGTATCATTAAATGTATAACAACTTTTATTAAAATAAAATGCTAAAATATTTGTATTATTAATTGTTGTTTTTGATAATTGTTCAATACAAAGATTATCTTCTAATGTTGATTGACAATCTAAATTAAATAAATTAATTAATTTTAATTAAGTTAATTTAAATAAAATTACAAATTGTATTATATTCATTTCTACAAGAAGCCCAATCTCCTGAATGTCCAGTTATTATCTAATAAATATGGAGATTACATTTAATTAATTAAATAAATTTACAGTCCAAAGATAAATAATTATCCAAGCAAGAATTACCTGAAAATAATTAATTTAATTATTTTTAATAAAAAAAACTAACATTATAATAAACTGAAACCATTAATGAAATTGCTGACTATAAAAATTAAAATAAATATTTATTAATTAATTATTTACTAACCATACTCCAACCAATTCCTAAAAATAATTAAATTATAATTAATTAATTTATTTTTAATAAAAACCTTGAAATACTGGTCTAATCCTTCCATAAACAACAGCAGGTCCTCCTTGACTAAATTGTCCAAGTGACATTTCAAGGTGTAGAAGAGGTAAACCAACAATAAATGAACAAATTAAATAAGGAATTAAGAAAGCACCTTTAGATAAATTAATTAATTAAATTAATTAATTTAATTAATTAATTAATTAAATAAAGACCTCCTCCATGTTCATATGCTAAAGAAGGAAATCTCCATAAATCTATAAATAAATAAATAAATAAATAAATAAATTAATTAATTAATTAATTAATTAATTACTTCCTAATCCAACAGCATATCCAATACATGTTAAAATAAATTGTAAACTATTAGACCATTGTGCTCGTTCATGAATATTTTTTGTTGAGATAGAATTCATTTTTAAAAGGAAAGAAGTTCTAAAATTAAAAAATTAATTAAAAATTATATAATTCCTTTAAAATATTTAAAAATTCTTTGATTGTTTAATTTTATATTTTATTTAATAAATATTTTTGACACTCGACAAAATGAATAGCTTGTAATTTAATATTAAAAAAAATTTTTCCTTCTTTTTTAATAAAAAATATAAAGAATAAAAATAAAGTCAAAAACTCGTAAAATATTTAAAATTAAAAAAAATAATTTTTCCTTTATTATGAATTAAAAATAAGTAAAATTAGCAAGCAAAAATTTAAAAAATTTATTTTAGAATTATCATTTAATTTCATTAAATTTTTATTTTTAATTTAAAATTATTTAGAATATAATGAATTTGGAAGAAAAAATAAATTTTTAATTATTTTTAAATTAAAATAAAATTAGATTAATGCGATATTTAATTATTTAAAGTTAGTTGTTTAACTATAATATTTGTTAATTCATTACCTTTATTAAATAAACAATTATTTAAATTCTTTTTATGCTTTTCATTTTTTAAATTGAACAATTCTTTAAATGAAAGAATTTGTTTAAATTAAAATTTAAAAAGAAATAAATTAAAAATAATATTTTAATAAAGAAGAACAAAAGGACAAAAAATATTAGTTCATAAAATTAAATTAAAAAAATAAGTTTATTTTAAAAAATAATAACTAGTTTATAAAAAAAAATAATTTTATTTAATTTTATTTAAATCTTATATTGAATTTATTAAAATAAATATTTTTTGATTAAAGTACTTTTTGGATTGAACTTTTTTTTTTTACCTAAATAAAAAATTATGAAAGTAATTTGAATTAAAATTATTAAATTTACATATAAATTTTTTAAATAAATATATTTTAAATATTTATATAACAAATATTTTGAAATATATTTTTTATTAAATAAATAAAAATTTAAAAAATAATAATATTTTTTTACTAGCGTTTAATTTATCAAATATTAAAAAAAACAATACATACAATTACATTAATATTTTAAAATTAAAAATTTGAACAAAAATATTTTTTTTTCGACTTAAATTTATAAATCTATTTAAAAAAATTTTTGTTCAAAATTAAAAAAAATTTTTTAAATTTAATTATTACTAATAATTTGTTTTTTTATTATTATTATTAATTTTTAAATCTTTTAAAGATTTAACTTCTTCTTTTTTTAATGTTTTAGTTCCAGCTAAAGCAACATTCTTTTCTTTTGCTTTATTTAAAACAATTAATTTTTTATTAATTTTATATCCACTAGGTAATCCTCCATTAGATAAATTAATAATAAATGGACCATTTGGAGGATATGAAGTAATTGAAGGATTTAATGAAGATTGTTGAGTATTAGTTAAAAAATCTTGAGATGGTGAAACTGAAGGAGGTAAAGCTAATAATGATGCTGAATTATCAAAACTAAAAAATAAATTTATAAATTAAATAATTTAATTATAAAACCTTCCAATTGTAGAATCTGTTAATAATCCTCCATTAGAAATTAATCCACTACTTTTTCCATTTAATGGTTGATAAAGTCCTTGATATAATGATGGTGTTGTTGTACCAATAATTTTATTACCAATAATTTGTGGAAATTCATTCGATAATTGTGGTAATATATTATTTGGATTTGTATTAGTAGTAGATGGTAATGTAAGTGTTGGAGAAGTAGAATAAATAATTGTTGAAGGCATTGGAGGAAGTGGATATGATGATTGAGAAGTTTGGGTAATTAATTGTGGTGAAGGTAATGGTGAGGTTAGAAGAGGAGATTGTTGTTGTAATATAGTTGTAGTTAATGGAGTTTGGGAAGGAATAGAAGAAGGAATTGAAGGTTGTGGAGGAGGAAGTATTGGATAATTAGGAAATGGAGAATATGAAGAAGGTAAATAATTTGGTGGAGGAGGTATATTATATGAAGGTGGTGGAGGAGGAGAAGGTGTTTTGTGACTATAACTATTTAAAATATATATTTATTAATATTTATTTATTTAAATACCTGTCACTATAATAACCATTATTTTCATAATTATTATCTTTTCCATAAGAATTATATTTATTTCCTTTATATTTACTTTTTTTATAACTTTTATCATATCCACTACTACCACTACTTTCATAACTACTATCCATATTATAACTATATTCATTACTATGCTTTCCTCCTCCATAAGATCCATGATCTTTAGAATATGGAGCTGAATAACTTTAAAATTAAAATGTAAATTAAATTAATTTTTAAATTAATAAACCTTCCAGTAGAATGCCCTCCTGTATGATGACAAGGTGGTGCATTAGTACAACTTGGTGTTGAACAACATTGTCCAGCTGGAGGTAAACAAGCATTAATAGATTTGTAAATTAAAATAAATTGAAAAACAATAATAAAGAAATGTACTGTATTTTTATTTTTAATCATTTTATTTTAAATTAATATTTTAAAAATTAATTTTATTTAATATTAAATAATTTTAGAATGATAAATTTTAATAAAATAATTTTATTTTATATTCTTATTAAATATTTATTATTAATATATATTTAAAAAAACATGTAATAATAATAAAAATTAATCCAAATCTAAACATTTTTTTTAATATTATAGTATTTTTATAAAATAAACAATTTCAATAGCATGTCCTAAACCGATTATTAAATAATATATTTTTAGCTTTGTTGTTGTCCTGTATTTTATTTAATAAAAAAAAGCTGATTTTCCTTGTCTAGAAATATAATGGAAATTTTTTTAATAAAAAATTAATTTTTATTTAAATAAGATTAAAATATTTGGACATTTTATTAAAAAATAAAATAAATTAAAAATTATTAGTAATATTAAAATTAATTATAAAAAAAAATAAATTATAGCTATATAAATTATTTTTTCAAATAATTCTAATTTACCTTGTATATACCTAATATTATTAGTTAAATTTTTAAATTAAAAAAAATATTAAATTCTTTATTTAAATAAATTAATTTTATATAATTTTAATTAAACACAATTAATATTTAAAAGCTTTGACCCAATTTTTTTTAATATAAAATATTATTACAAATATTTTAATCATTATTTTTAATTTTTTTTTGGACTAAAATAATTATTTTACTTAAAAATGAATACAACTTTTAATTAATTTAATTTTTTTATTAAATTGTTTGATTTAATAAGATTTAAAATTATCAAATGTTTTTAAAATATATCATAAAAAATTAAAATAAAATTTTTAAAATATAAATATTAATTAATATTCAATAAAATATTTAATTATTATAAATAATTATGTAAATTTCAAAATTAATTTAAAAATATATTTATTTATAATTAATAACGTTAAAATATTTTTAATTAAATTTTAATTTTAATATTTATTTTTATAAATATATGTTAATATTATTATTATTTTTTATTTTTTAACTAAATTTTTTACTTGAAATACATTAACTTTAAATGAATTAAAAATAATTTTTAAAAAAATTATAAGTATTAAAAATTAAATTATTTGCATATTTAATAAATTTACTCATTTTAAAAATAATGCCATCTGTTCATTATAAAAGCTAAATGAAAAGAATAAAATTACCAAAACAGAAGAAAATATTAAAAAATATACTCTAATGTTTGTTTTGGTCATTTTGCTCGACCTACTTTTTATCCGCTTCTAATGTTAAAAATGTTTTCTCTTTACGAAGAAAGCAAAAGCTTTTCCTATGAAAAAGCATAAAGATGAATAAAAATAGCCAACCATTTCTCCATTTTTATATTTATTCTTTATAATTTATTTATTCTGCAAAATAAAATAAATTCTATTTAAAAGAACAAAGAATAATTGATTTTTTTATTTAAAAATTTAATTTATAATTTTATTTGCTTAAATTTAAAATATATTTAAATGTAAAATTAATTAATTTTGTATTTTTTATAATAATTTGCCGACAGAACAATATTTACAAAAAATTTTTAATTATATTTTTTATTTTAGAATCTTCTCTTTCAACTTTATCTGCGTTTTTAATTAAAGTAAGTTTAAAAAATATAATGTTTGGCCCTGCATTTTTTATTTTAGTTTAGGTTATTTAAAAAATATTTTTTAAAGATTAATAGAAAACAAAATTAAAATAAAATTTGCGGAACCGAAGTTCCTTTCCAAAAATTTGATCACACAAATTAAGGTGACCGTTTCTTGATCTTGCGCCGATCTTTTCTGCGCAAGATCTTTTTTTCTCTCACACGATAATTTCTCTCGTTAGTCCAGATAGTCCTTAGGATATTGAAAAAATCCCAGAACGGTAAGGACACGAGAATTTTCATAGCAAAAATAATTGTAGTGATTGATTGTTGTTTAATTTTTTAATTGAGTAAATATAATCAAGGTAATTAATTAATTAATTTTAATTTATAATTTTTAGATAGTTAATAAAATTTGAATTTATTTATTAAAAATAATTATAATTATTTAATTATTATTATTATATTTTTTATTTCTTTATCATCTAATTTTTTGTACTATTTTTTTTTCTCTATTTTACTCAACATTATTCAAATTTTCTTCACTCTTTATAAGGATGATTAGAGTCAGAAATTAGAATTAAAAAATAAATAAATTCAAATTTTGTAAAAATAATAACTAAATTTTTTAAATTAAATTTTAGGTCAATTTTCTACTCTTTACTCCCTATCTATTTTCTTCAAAATCTTATTCAGGTAATTTACTTAATTTAAAGTTCTGTCGGCAAAATTATTATAATTTTTGTAAAAAATAAAGATTTAATTAATTTTACATTAAATTCACTTCAATTAAATTTTTATATGAATTATTTATTATTTAATTAAATACAATTTTATTTATTATTTAATTTTTGAAGTTAAAAATTATTTTATAAATTTAATTTTAAAAATTAACCAATTATTATATTTATTATTTCAATAATATTTTAAATAATAATTTAATTATTAAAAATTAATTCAAAATTTAAAAATAATATGTAAAATCCATTTTTTAATTTAATTAAATATTTATATTAAAATTAATTAATTAATTATTTTAAATTTAATAAAATAAAAATATATAGTACATATTATTTTGAAATGACTAAGAAAATATTTTTTAAGAATATTTAATATTTAAGTCAATAATTAATTTAAAAATATATTTCAAAATTAAGAACTCGGGAAAATTTAAAAAAATTAAAGTAGACATGTGAAATAAACTTTTACATTAAATTTAATAAAAATTAAAGTCCAATTAATATATATATATATATATTTAATTAATTAAATAAATATTTATTAATTAAAATATTATTATTTTAAATTAATTATGAATTTAATATTTTTAAATAAAATTTTATTTATTTTATTTTCCTTTACAAATGCAATTAATATTACTGAAAGTAAATATATATTTTTAATTAAATTTAATTAATTAATTAATTTTATAGAATTGTGTAATTTTTACCATACTTGGGCTTTTACTTTAAATCCTTTAAGTAATCATTTTATAAATATTTTGGAAAAGAATTATAAAGAATTAATTTTATCAGAAAATAATTATAATGCTCGAATGGATATATTAATTAATTCAGAAATTTATTTATTAGAAAAAACATTTAATATAATTGATGTAAATCAAACTACAAAATTAGGGTAAATTTTTTAAAATTAATATTTAGATTAATTATATTATTTTTTTAAGTTTTTTCTTTCGTTTTTGTTTAAGTGCTCAAAAAGAAATGAATATTTGTGTTATAATTAAATATAAAGAAAAAATTTATGAATATATTCAGAAAAAAATAAAATCAATTTTTATGCCAACTTTAGGCTTTGAATGTTTTAAAATTATTAAACAAAGACAAATGCATAATTTTATTGAAAATCATTTGGAAAAATTAAGAGAAACAATCTTTATAGTTTTTTTAAAATTTTTTAAAGAGAATAAATCATTCCAAGAATTTTTAAAGTAATTATTATTTTTAATAAATTAAAAAAAATTTTTAATTAAATAGGGAACAATTTAATCAAAATAAAAAAGAAGAAGTTTTAATAAAAAATAATAATATTATTAAATTTATATTTGGTTATCCATGTTTTATTTTTTTAATAAATGAAAATCAAAATATATTTGGAATAATAAGTAAATATTTAAATTTAAATATTATTATTATTTAGATGAAGAAGAAAATAAATTAATATTAATTAGATTATTTGAATATTCTTTAAATTTAAATATTATATTACAATGGAGATCAAGAATTGTTTTAGATTTTATTTTATATAAAGAATGGTTTAATAATGAATTAATTAAAAGTATAAATAAATTAAATTAGATTAAAATTAATTTATTTTTTTTTTTAGTTAATAATAATGAATTAATTAAACAATTTTGGGAAAAAATATTTAAAAATTATTGGTATGGAGTAAATTTATTAAAGAAATATTCTACAAATTTAGAAGATCCTCCTGAAGAAGAAATTGATTTTGAAATTAATGTAAAGATTAATTAAATTAAATTAATTAAATTAATTTAATTAAGAATCAATTTATTAGTACAGATAATTATTTTATTGAAAATAAAAATTCTTATTTAATATTTTTATATGCAGCAAAGGAATGTAGTACAACAACATTAAAATTTAATAAAAATATAATTAAAACAAAAAAAGAATTATTTAATTGTTTAGAAAAATTATTAAATAAACCAACAAAATTATTTTTAAAAAATTCAATGACATTACGTTTAAATAAATTAAAAGAAATATTTTATTTAAATAATAATAATGAAATTTTTATTGAATTTAAAAATTTATTTAATAATCAAAATGGTATATAATAATATATTATTTAAATTAAATTAAAATAAATTAAGATAATATAATTGAAGGATTTATTGGTATAGGAAAAGATAAATTTTATAAACAGGTTTTATTTTAAATAAAAATTAAAAAAAATTATTAAGTAATAATAATTAAATAATTAATTATTTAAAAATAAAAATATTATTAATTAAATTAAATTGAATTTAAATATAAATATAGTTAAATAAATATAAAAAACAAAAGGAATTAAATAAAAATAATTTAATTAATGAAGATGAAATTATTCAAATTGAAGACAATAATATATTAAAAATAGGTTTTAATAAATTTAAATATTTTTTAATTTAAATTAATTTAATTATTTATTTAAGAAGAAGAAAGACCAAATTCAATATTAAAAATTGAAGAAAATAAAAATATAATATTACCTTTTTCTGAAAGAATAAAAATAATATTATTAAATGAATTAGGTAATTTAATTAAATAAAAATATTTAATTAATTTTTTTTAAAGGAAATGATAAAGATTCAATAGAAATTTTAAATTTTTTTGAAGATTTAAAATTAAATAATAATAATAATGAAAATATATTTGATTTAAATATTAATAATTATTTAAAATTAATTTTAAATATTAAATTATTAAATAATATTAATTTTAATAAAAAGAAAAAAATTTATTTATATGAAAATGGACATCCATTTAATAATTCATTTAGTAAATTTTTAATAAAAATTTTTGAAGAAAATTTTGGAAAAGAAAAACAATTTTTTAAAATTAAAAATAATATTAATATAGAATTAACAGATAAATTAAAAAAATTAATTTATAGTTGGCATATTTATAAAATTGTTTTTATAATAATTTTTGAATTAAAAAATAATAAAGAAAAGGTTAAAGTTAATTTTAAATTATTTATTTAATTTAATTTAAAGTTATTAACAAATGATATTAAAAATTTTGAAGAAAAATTAATTCAAATAGAAAAATATTTATTAGAAGAAATGTTAGTTTAATTTAATTTAAAATAATTAATATTTTAATTTAAGACCAAATAAATATAAAAAAGAATTATTTGAATATCAAGAAGAATTTTTAAATTTACCAATTATAAAAAATTTAATAAAGAGGAAAAAGAAAATTATTTAATAAAATTTTTAAAAAAATTTTAATATAAAATATAATTAAAAGAATAAAATAAAAATAATTATTTTAAAATAATATAATTTAATTAATTTTTCGTATTTTTATAAAAATTGATTTTTATAAGCTAATTATGTTTTGTCAAATAAAAATATTTTTTAGCTTAATTATTTTTAATTTAATAATAATATTTATTAGAAAACTTTAATTTTTATTTAAACAATTTAATATTTTAAAAATGTTTATTTTTTAATAAAATAATTTAAAATTATTATATATATTTAATTAATTTATTAAATAAATATTAGTAAACCTATAAAGAATAGAAATAAATAAAATAAATTAATATAATGAATAATCCAGCTTTAGTAAATATTAGGAATAAAATAAAATACTAAATAAAAGCTATTTAATCATCAAAATAGAATAAAATATACATAAATATATAAAAGTTTATCTATACAAAATAGTTAAATATAAAGTGAATAATAAAATTAAAGGTCAAAAAATATCAGATTTTTGTAATAAAATATTGTTTGTAAAATTAAAAATAAAAATTCTAAAAAAATTAAAAAATATTACTCAAAAATTAATAAATAAAATAAATGTGATAAAAAAATTGTAAAACTAAAATAAATAATTAAAAAAGAGTAAAGCAATAATTATATGTAGTTAGTTGGTAAATAAAAAATTAAATAAATTTTTAATAAAAGGAAGGAAATTAAAAAATAAAATAATTAAATTAAAAAATTCCACTTTGTTTTAAATTAATTTACATTTTCTTTTTCATTATCTTCTTCTTCTTCTTTTATCCATTTATTAAAATAAATATTTGTTTGTTTTGGTAAATAAAATAAATTAGTAAAATTATTAATTTGAAATGCATTAATTGAATGTAAAAATTTTTGACGATAATTAATCATTATTTCTAAATTATATCCTAATGTTGATTCAATAAGAATAATATTATTAAATAAATTTTCATTAATATATGAATCAATTATTTTGAATGTCATCTCAGGTGGACCTTTTTTTTTAATTAATTAATTTAAAATTAATTAAAAAAAAAACATTGAATCAATAAAATTAATGTTATTTCATCATTTTCCATTTTATTAACGATTTCGGGTATTTTTATTAAATTTTCATATTTATTATTTGGTTTAATTCCATAAATATTATATTTATTTAATAAATATTTTATTTCATATTTTTTATTTAAATAAATTTCTTCAAATGTTGCAATTATTTTATTTATTTCAGAAGATGATGTTGTTGAATCAATAATCATTTTTCCTTTACCTTTAATTTCTTCTTCAGAATTTTTTAATTTATTAAAATGTTGAATAATCTTTAATTAAAAATAAAATTTAAAAATATTAATTTTAATTAAACTAAAAGTTCTAAAGTAAATTGAAAAATAGCAACTATTTGATATAATTTTAAATATTTTTGTTTATAATTATTATCTAAATTTTTAATTAAAATTCTTTCATTTTTAGCTATATCAGAATCATCATAATTATAATGATTTAAATGACCATACATACTGCCAGCACCAATCATTCGAATATAACGTAATTTTCTTCCATTTAGTGCTGTTTTAATTTTATTAATAAAATCATCTATTCTAAAATAAAATATTTTAATAAAATATAATATTTTTAAATTATTTAAATATTTTTAACGAACGTTGCTTTCCCTAATGGATGCATAAAATAATTCATTGCTTCATTAACCATATTATCATAATCTTCAATTGATTTCGGTTCCTTAATTATTTTAAAAAATTTTATTAAAAAATTAATTTATTTTTTTAATAATTTTATAAACTTTACTTCTTTGTAGCTATTATTTAATATTTCATAACCTTAAATAATAAATTAATTTTAAAATAATTTTTTTAAATTACCATTCCATTGATCTAACATTAATTTATGTTCTTTTAATTGTTGATTAATTAAAGAATTAATATTTGAAGATTCTCCAACATTTTTATTTTTATTTTTTCTTTTATTTTTCCCACAATTAATAAATATAAATATTTCTAATATTATTAATAAAAAAAGAAAATTAAAATTATTAATTTTCATTAATTTAATAAAATAATATATAAAAAAAATAAATAAAATATTTTAAATAATAATTCAAGTTCTTTAAAGAAAATTAATATTGGTTAGAAATTAAATGAAAAATTAATTAAAATTTTATTTAATTTTATTGAATAAATAAGTATATAATCATTTTAATTATATAAATTTAAAAGTTCAATTTACATCAGATATTTAATTTAATAATCTAATGTAATAATATTATGTACTTTAATCTAAAAAATTAATTTAACGGATATCATGAAAATAAACTTTGAATTAGAAAAATTTTTTAAAATTAATGTTATCCAACAATTAAGTAATCTTTAATTTTCTTTTTTTTTTTATTTAATTAAATTATAGTTAGAAAACAAATCTATCAAACTTTAAATAAATTTAAAATAAACATTATTATTATTATTTAAATATATTATTTTTATTTATATCTAAACAAAGGGGAGAAATTTAATTTTAATTATTAAATTAATTCTTTTATTTTCTATCTATTATTTTTTGTTTAATTATAATTACATCGAAAAAAATTTAAAAATATTTTTTAATTAACTTATATTTTAATTTATGTGACAATGGATTAATTTAATAGAATTTATTTATTAAATTCAAATAATTAAATAATTTTTTAAAGAGAATAAATTATTTAGAAATCAATCAAATAGCTAATTACATTTTTTTATACGTGGAAAGAAGAGGAGTATGTACTTATATGTAATTACTAATAAAATAAGAAAAATAAAATAAAAAAATTAACTTTGTTTTAATTGTAAAATTTTAAAAAGATGTTTTTAACAACGAAGTTATATATTATAAAGTCATATACTTATAGTGAACTTTAGTTACATTTGAATAGCAATATACCGTAAATCCTTTAAGATAGTCTCCTCTTCTAAAAGAATCCAAATAATCCCGTTGAGGTAACATTTTTATTTAATTTAACAAAATTTAATTAAAATTAAAAATAATTTTTAATTAATTTATTAACTAAGTTTAATTAAACAATAAAATTTAAATCTTATTTTTTAATTTATTTTAATCTATATTTTATTTATTTCTTCTCTTTTTCTTCATCTTTTTTAATTTCTTTATTTTTAAAAGAAATGTTTAATTTATTTAAATTTTCTTCAATTTTTTCCCATTTTTTAAAATAAATATAAACAGGAGGAATATTAAAAAAATCATTAGCTAATTTTGAATAAGGAAACCCATTTAATTGCTCAAATTTATTATCTTCAATAAATTTTTTAAATTCCGGAAAAATTAATTCTGGTTGTTCTTCTTGTATTGCATATTGATACATTAAGATAGGTTCAACCAAAATTAAATTATTTAAATAATTTTTTTCATAAGATTTTAATAAATTAAATGACATTTCAATTGGACCTTAATATAATAATAAATTAATTAAATAAATAAATCAAACATTGAAAAATTAAAATTAAAGTAACTTCATTATTATCCATTTTATTAATTAATTCAGGTATTTTATATAAATTTAAATTTGTATTTTTATTCTTTTTTAAAGGATTTATTACATTTATTTTATGTATATTTTCAATATATTCTTTTTCTTTTTCATTAATATATAAATCTTCATATGTACCAATTATTATTTTATTTTCTAAAGAAGAAGAAGAAGAAGAATTATTAATAATAGATTTTCCTTTAATTTGTTGTTTATTATATAAATTATTAAAATATTCAATAATCTATTAAATTAAATTAAATTGATTAAATTTTATTTATTTATTTACCAAAAGTTGAACAGCAAATTGATAAATTGCTCTAATTTGTGAAGCTTTAGAAAATAATTTTTGATAATTTTTTGGAGAATTTGGAATTTCTGATAATAATAATAATGCTTTTCTAAATAATTTTCCTTCTCTTTCTAGTTTATATTTATCATGAGTTAAATGGTTATACATACTTCCAGGACCTATTAAACGAACATAACGTAAATTTCTTCCTTGTAAAGCAATATTAATATTTTTTAAAAATATATTCCTATAAATAAATAAATTAATTGATTTAAAATTATTATTACATTAAATTATTTTCTTTTTTTAAATTTTCTTTTGCTTCATTAACCATTGCATCATATTCTTCGAATTTTTCTGGTTTCTCAAAATATTTAAATATTATTTAAAAAATAAAAATAATTATTATTAAAATTACCTCAACATAGGTTTTTAAAGAATTAAAACATAAAAATATTTAATTAAATAAATTTAATTATAAAATAAAAACCTGTCCATTCATTCAAAGTTTTTATAAGCTTATTATGTACATCTTTAATTATTGGATCATTTAATAAATTAATTGATACACTTTCTTTTTGTTTATTTAATGAAGAAGAAGAAGAAGAAAATGAGGAAGAAGAGGAAGAAGAAGAAGATGAAGTATTTCCTTTATTATTATTTGTTTGGTTTTTTAATTTATTTTTATTTTTTCCTGCTTCACTCAAATTTAAAATAATAATAATTAATAATAATAATATTAATAATATTTTCATTATTTAATTTTGTTTAAATTAAAAAAATAATTTTATCCTCTTTATTTTGATTAATTATTTATATAAAAATAACACGTTAACTTCTTTAAATTTATTTTAAAAAAGTACAAATTTTAATTAAATTATTTCTTTAAAGCCGACAATTATTTTTTCGGAACGACATAAAAGAAAATATATATTTATGTACTTTTATTTAAATATTTTTAATTAAAAACAAAATAATTTATTTAGAAAAAAATATTTCGTAATTAAAATATAGACAATATAGATTATTGATGTATGTATATATTATAATTTTTTTAATATAATATTTATTAATAAAATAATATTTATTATTATTATAAAAATTATTTGACCAAATGTTTGCCATAGAATAAAGAAAAAGGTTTAATTTTATTTAAAACAATAGAGAATAAATAAATTTATTTAAATATATAAATATGCAACAATAAAATAATATATATATTTTTTGTTAAAATAAAGGTAAAAATAAATGCTAAAAATTTTATTAAAAAATTTTATTAAAATATTAATAATTTATTATTTAAATTTAACAAAATTTGGATTATTTTATTATAATAAATGTTTAGATAAATCATTACCTGGAAGAGAATCATCAGATTGTTTAATATTAAAAGAACTTTGTAATATACCAATATATTTTAATTTAATGACAAAAGAATGTCCAAGGTAATTGTTTTTAATTAATATAATACCGTATTTCCTCTAATAGAATGACAGTCATTCTATTTTTCGATACCCTAAAATTTTGTCATTCAATTAGAGGTGTCATTCAAATGGAGGGTGTCATTTTATTTTTCATTGTCCAAATTTTCATTTTTTCCCCAGATATTTTTAATTGTTAAACATTAGAACTACCACTAATATACAAATTTTCTACATCATGGTCAAGGCCAATTGTTTAGGTATCCCTGTTAAAATTCCTTTTTTTTCCTTTTATCAATTCCCTGTTAATAATTATTAAACTTTCTACATAAATTTCTTCATCGGAACTGTTGTAAGGCCGGTAAGTTCTTTCAGCCTGGCTAATAAATGAACAAGAATTGCAATTATTGGGGTGGCGAGACAGCCGTACGACAAATCCATCTGAGGATTGTTATTGGGCGCGGCCGTGTTATATAAGACTAATTCTTTTATTAGGACATTCATCTTGGGACTGCGTACAGTCTCATAGGGATGGATTGTACATTAGGGGATAAAGTCATAATAGGAAACTATATACAACCTGTACAGGTGGTTCCAGGGCATAGGAACCAGGGAAATATTAAATATAGCAATACAAAGAATTACAAGGACAATTCAGGGATTAATGGGACATTTCTAGGACAACGAGCGGGGAGTGCTCGAGAGACTGGGTTTACAGAGTCTGGATTCCATGAGTAGGAAAAGTTCTTAGCAGAGAAGAGCCCTGGTGGATAGTTCTCCAGATCAAATCTCACCCTATGTTTAACAATTATTTCCTGGGATGGATCAGAGGATTTATTTTATTAAAGGACATTTTTAGCCTAAAAATGCGAAGAGAGAAAAAATTTTAGACTATGTAGTATCTCAAGTCATTTATTACGTAGTAGCACCTAAATGTCATTCAATTAGAGGTGTCATTCAAATGGAGGTGTCATTCTATTAGAGGAAATACGGTAATTAAATAATATGTAGAACATGTGGAAGATGTAATTATTTAATTAATAAAAAATTATGTTTTGATAATATTGGACTAAATGGAATTTCAGAATGTTCAAAATATAAGGAAAGATGTAATGATACAATTTGGGGTACATTTATGAAAAAAGAATGTCCATTAAGTTGTGGAATGTGCAAACAATTTAATTATAATAATATTTTAATAAAAGAAAATAAAACAAAAAATAAAAAACAAAAAATAAAAACAAAGCCTAAAATAATTAAAAAAAGTAATTTATTTAATTTTATTAAAAATAATCAACTAAAAAAGGTCAAAGAATTCGTCTTTTAAATTTTCCAACACTTGTCAATTCAATTAATCCAAAAATACGTCCTTGTGATGATTTTTATGATTATGTATGTGATGGATATCGAAAAAATGAAGCAATTGAAATTATTGCAACAATGCAAGGGCAAAGAAGTCATTTTCATAGAAATGCAGATAAAGCAAGAAAATTAATGATTGGTAAAATTAAAATTAAATTATATAATAAATTTTAGATCTTCTTTTAAATTTAAAAATATATCCAAAATTAAAAAATAATTTACTTTTTACTAAATTAATTGAATATTTTAATTCTTGTATTAATTTAAATGAACGTAAAAATGATAAAATAACACAAATATTATTAAATAAATTAATTAATTTACGTCAAAAAATGGGTTCAAAATATATAATTAATACTGAATGGATTGAGGATAATCATCCAATATTCCCAATTGAAGTAATTTAATTTTTTTTTAAATATTTAAATTAATAAATTTTAATAATATTTAGACTGTTTATGGATATCCTAATCCAATTCCTTTTACATTTAGTATTTATAAATTTGATATTATTTATTTTACAACACCTACAACAGGAATATATGCTAATAATAATATGATAAGTATATACCAACTTACATTACATAATCGAATAATTAATCATAATTCTATTGATAAAATGAGAAGAATTTTGGATAAATTAGCAGAACAAAGGCCAAAAGAAATGATCGAATTATTACCCTCAGGATTACCTATATGGGAAGCTATTGATAAATGGATAGATAATGTTATTAAATTAAGCAAAAAATTAGATAAAATTATTGGTAATTATATTAAAATAAATAAATTAATTAATTAAAAATATTTTTTTAATTAATTAACCAGGTATTAAATAAATATATTAATTATTTTGATTTTATTATTTAAGAAGAATATTATTCACCTAATAGTGGTATATTTGAAATAAAAACTCTTAATGAAATTTATTCAATTTATACCCCATCTGTTGATTGGAAATTAATTTTAAATAAATATAATTCTGATATTAATGAAAATACAACAGTTCTAGTTAAATGTAAAAAATGTTTTATAGATGTATATAATCTTATTAATCAAAATCCTGATTTAATAAAAAGTTATTTAGAAATGGATATTATTTATAAATATTTAAATGCTTTTGGTACAGAATTTAAGTAATTAAATAAATAAATAATTATTTTTTTTAAATTTTTTAGAGGATTAACTTGGAATTATGAAAATATTCCAATAGAAGAATATTGTTTATTACGTACTGCTACACATTTTGGTATGGCTGCTGATCGCCTTTTTCTTGATTTTTTCTTTGAAGAAAAAACAAAAAATGATGTAATGAATTTAATTATTAAAGTAAAAGAACAATTTCGTCAATTATTAATTTCTGAAGATTGGATGGATGAACAAACTAGAAAAAGAGCAATTAATAAATTAGATATGATGAAAGCATATTCTGGTTATTTTGATGAATTTAAAGATACTAAAAGAATTATTAAAGAAAATGAGTAAATTAATTAATTTATTTAAATATTAATTAATTTATTTAAATATTAATTAATTAATTTAAAATTATTAATTAATTATTTAAATATTAATTAATTTATTTATTTAAATTTATTTATTTAAATTTAAATAGTTGTTTTAATATAATTAATCAAAATTTAATGAGTTTTGGTGAAATTGAAATTGCAGCATCATTTTGTACTAATAAACGTTATACACAACAAATTATTTTAATTGATGATAATAATATAATGTTACATAAAATTACATATATTGGACAAATGTTTGATTCTAATGCTTTTTATTCTTTTTTACAAAATATTTTTATTGTTTTAGCTGGTTATTTATTTTACCCAATTTATGATATAGTTAAAATATATAAATTATTTAAATATTTTTATTTAAGGAAATGCCTTTACCAATGAAATTAGGTGGTGTTGGTGTTGTTATAGGACATGAAATTACACATGGTTATGATAATAATGGAAGAAAATATAATGAAATTGGTAAATTAGAGAATTGGTGGAATAAAAATACTGAAATTGAATTTGAAAGAAGAACTAAATGTTTTATTAAACAATATAATAATTTTTTAGTAATTAATTAATTAATTATTATTTTTATAAAAATTAAAGGTTCGTATTGGTGAAAAATCTTTACAACCAGTTAATGGAAGATTTACACTTGCTGAAAATTTAGCAGATGCTGGAGGTTTAAAATCATCATTATGGGCATTAAAAGATTATATAAAAATAAAAAATAATCAATTAGAAGATCCAAAAGTTGTAATACATGGTTTAGAATATTTAACTGATGAACAATTATTTTTTATTACTTATGCATTTGTAAGTAATATTTAAATAAATTCAATTAAATTAAAATATATTTATAAGGGTTTTTGTTCTGTTGAATATACAAATACAGCTAAACAATTATTATTTAATGATAATCATTCTCCTTCTAAAGCACGGGTTAATGTTGCATTAACTAATTTTCAAGAATTTATGGACGCATTTAAATGTCAACCTGGTGATAAAATGTTTAATAAATTAGAAGAAAGATGTATTTTATGGTAATTAAGAATATTAAATATATATTATTTTTTTTTATAAAAATATTTTATTTTCTTGTATACTTTTAAGTTTTTTTTTTAAAATTTTATTTAAATTTATTAACTTGCATTTTATATTATTAATTAATTCAATTATAATATTTATTAATATATTTTAATATTTCTTCCTCTATTAAATAATAACCTTTAAAAAAAAAAAGTTTAATGTTTGTGAAGGTGGGAATAAAATATTTTCCATGACTACACCTATAATTGAATTTTTTTGTTAAATTAATTTAATAAATATTATTATTTTAGTAAAACGATATATTTCGTGATTTATTAGTTTATTTAATTAAAATATGTAGTATTTGTTTAATTTAAATTCTAATAAATTATCTGCATTTTTATATAATAAAAATGATAAAATTAATTTTAAAGAATTATAATTAATTTACTAGTTGAATATTAATTTAATTTTAATTAATTATTTTTAATAAAAATATATTTTCTTTTATTAATTATATGTATATTTTATTTAATTTTTTAAAAATTTCTTTTAATAAATATTTAATTAACTTTTTGTTAATAAAATAAATATTTTAAAAACACAATTAATTATTAAAAATATTATAAATTTTAATTTCAATATTTAAGTACTAATAAAAAAAAAATTTTTTTTAATAATAAATATATCCATCACCTGTCCTTTTATATTAAATTATTTTTAATATATAAAAATATAATAATTATTTTTTTTTTTAAAGAAAAGAAATGATTAAACAAATAATTTTATTTAATTCTTATATAACATTTATTATTGGATTAATTTTAAATATTTTACATATAATTCTTGTTTTAAATAAAAGTACACCTGAAATGAAAGTTTTTAGTCATATTTTAATTCAAACAGCTATTACTGATATTTTTATGCTTTTTATTAATTTAATAACACAACCAGTTAGTTTAATTAATTTAAATTAATTTAAATTTATTTTAGATTTTTATTTCTGATAATAATTCTTTTATTTTTATATTAAATAATCCTTTTAATTTAATTAATATTCCTAATGATATTCCTCTTGCAATTTGGAATAATTGTTTATTTTTTTCAATTTTTTCTCAAACTGCCCAATTTATTTATCGTTATTTTTGTTTAAATAGGTTTAATTAATTAATTAATTTAAATTAATTATTTTTTAAAGAAATTTAAATATTTCTTCATTTAATTATTTTATTTCAATGTTTGGAATTGTTAATTCATTAACTTTTATTTTATCTTTTATGCTTTATTTAACAGGAAAACCAGATGAATTTTGTTGTTATAATTTTAAAGTTTTAGAAATTTTAGAAGAAGGAAATGATACAAAAATTGAAAAAATAAATGTAGCACAAAATGGAGTAAGTTAATTTAAATAAAAAATTAATTAATTTAACATGAAAATATATTTTCAAAAAAAAAAAAATAATTTAAAAAAGAAGTCTTTTAAAAGATTTATTAAAAATTTAATTAATTAATTAATTATTTTAGAATAATTATTATTATATTTTTTGTTGGTTAATTATTTGTATTATTATTTCAATATCTTATATAATTATGTTTATTTGTGCAAAAGAAATGTCTAAATATGTTCGTACTAGACTTAAAGTTGATACTGATCGTTTTTATGAAATAAATAAACAATTAACATTTAATATAATTATTTATGTAAATTATAAATAAATTATTTTAATTATTTTAATTTTTAGTTAATATTACCTTTATTAATAATAATACCAATTTTTATTACTTTTATTTATATAATTGCTAATTTTATTATTCAATTTTCAACAAATAATATAATTTTAAAATTTGTATTATTTTAATTTTTTAATTTAAATTTAAATTTTAGATAATATTAATTCGTTTAACAATTCCTTGGATTACTATTTTTTATCCAATTATTACCATTTTAACATTAAAACATTATAGAAAAGCTTTTATATCATTATTATTTAAATCTACAGGATCAGATTTAATTGTTCCATTAAATACTTTAACTATTGGTGGAATACAAAGAAATATAAAATAAATATAAATTAATTAATTAATTAATATTTTTTTTATTTTTTATTTCATTAATTGGAATATTCCAACTTTTACGTAATTCATCAAAATAAACTTTTTCTTCTTCTTCTTTACCAAAAATTAATTTTTGTCCAGTTAATAAAGCTCTAGGAGATTTAGAATTTTTAATTATTTCAATAGTTTTATTATTATTTATATTAATTTTTGGTTCATCAGAAATTGAATTATTTGAAGAATTAATAAAATATTTAAAATTTAATAATTGTTTAAAATGTAATTTAAATGTTGTAAACATTGTTGAATGTGATCTATAAATATATATATAAATATATTTAAATATATATATACAATATAGCAGAAATTGGTATAGCATTTAATGCTAAAGCTAAAATAAAATCAAATGATTGTGAATATTCAATATTAAAATATTGTTGATTATAAGCTATTCTAAGCATAATAAAATCAAAATGTAAATTACTTAAAAATTAAAAAATTAAAAATTAAATTAAAATTAAATTATACCAAATAAATATAATAATTCCTATAGCTAATAATAATTTTGATGATCGAACATTTTCAGCAAATTGATAACGTTGTACAAGTGTATGTTTATTAGATAAATTTTTAAATGAATAACAACGTTGATTATAATTTAAAATTAAAACAAAAATACTAAAACAAATAATCCAAATTAATAAACGAATTGATACATCAATTATATGATAAAGACCATAATAACGACCACGAAATGTTATTACACCATTTCGTATTGATGAATTATTTAATTCACTTCCAATATAAATACCAATTAAAATACAAATAATTAACTAAATTTTTAAATTAAATTAAATAATTTAAATAAATTTAAAAAATAATTAATTAATTAATTAAATTAATAATTTATATATTATTTATTAATTTTTAAAAAAAATATTCTTACAGTTAAAATTACTGCACAAATTCCAATTTTTGGTGATTTTCTTTGTTCATAATTTTTTGAATAAATTGTAGCTAATACTTAACAATTTTAATTTTTAAAATTATTTAAAAATATTTTACTCACCTCTTTCAAATGTAAGGGGAACAATTATTGTTCGGAAAAACTTTAAAAAAAATTAATTAAATTTATAAATTTTATACCATAACAGCAATTTCATGACCATAAACTAACCATCCAAAACATTCAATATAAAGTATTCCAGTAAAAATATAATTAGATTGTGTTGGTAAACGTGTTAAAGCAATCTAAATAAATAAATAAATATAATTATTAATTAATTAATTACAATAATTAAAGAACTTGAAAAAGAAGATAAAAGAACACGTAAATTATTGTGTAAATCTTGTCTTGTCCATAATAAATAAATAAAATAAATATTTGGTATTAAAGATAATATATCCAAAATTAATTCATTTAATGCAATAACAAAATTAATAGGGGCAGGGGATGATGTTAAATTTAAATTAGAATTCATTATAATAATTTTTAAGTATAATATAAAATATTTAATAAATAAATATTTTTTACTAAAGAAAAGAACTAATTTAATTTATATTTTGGTAGGAATAAAAAAAAAATTAAATTATATTTTAATTATAAATTTATTTATTTTTTTTAAATTAATTAAATAATCAAAAGGGTGTGGTAAATCCTTAATTAATTTTAAATTTTATTTTAATTAATTTTTTAAACAATTCTAACTTTTTTATAAATTAATAATTAAATAAATATTAATAAAAATATTTTTAATAAAAGTAAATAATTAAATTAAAAAAATTAAAAAAAAAAATTATTTGTTTTACAAAATTTAATTTAAATTAAAATTTAATATTTTTTACTAAAATATAAATTATTTAATTTAAAAAAACAATTACTTTATAATTATTTTAAGTAAAATAAAAATAAACTTTAAAAAAAGTCTAATGAATAAAGTTTTTCATTAAATAAACTTTTTAATGAAGAAAAAAACTTTGCAAACATTTAAGCAACAAAAATTAAACATTTTCTCAAATTTCTACCAAAAGTTTATAAATATAAGCAATATGAAACTAAATAATATATTTATTCAAATGAAAAATAATTTAATATAAAATATATTTTTTTCTTTAGTAAAAAAAAAAAAAAAAAAGAAATTAATGCAAATTAAATACCATAAATGGAAATATTGCATTTTAATTAAATTGAGGAAATCAAACACTATAATTATATAAAATAAGGATAGTAATGTATGTATAATATTTCTAAAAACCAAAAATTATTCATTTTACTTCCTCTAAAGCTATTATTAAAGAAAAGAAAAAATAAAAATTTTATTTTTAAAAAATTAAGAAACAATTAAATTAATTTTTATATTAATTATAAATTCATATAAAATAAAATTATTTTTAATTAAATTTTCTATTAATGTTCACATCTGTAATTATAGTAACATTTTAAAACATCAAATAACAAATAATAGTTAAATTGCCATAATTATTATTTATATAAAAATATTTATGTAATTCCTAAAAATATAACAAAAATCTAAAATAAAATAAAAATTAAAGTATAATTTAATTATGTAAATAGTTTTTAAAAATTATTTTAATAAAATAAAAAATAAATAATGTATGTACTATGTATTGTATTTTCTTTAATTAAAATAAATATTTTAGTCTGCCTATAATCTTTAATAATAATAATATTATTTTCTAATAGTTATTAAAATATGTATACTTAACATTAATGTGAATATATGTAAAATTAAAGATCATGGAAATTTAAAATTACGAAATTAAAATAATTAATTCGATAATTTATTTATTTTTTCAAATTAATAATTCTTTTACTTGTATAAATTTATTTTTTAAATTAAAAAAAAAAATTACGAAATTTTATTGATTATAGGGCCAACTAATAACCCTCAAATGAAAACTAAAATCGATGGCAGAGAATAAAAAAAAATAAACGAGAATTAATACATATTTACTAGTTAAATAAATAAATAAAAAAAAAAGTATTTAACAATTTTTTAAAAATTTTACAATAAATATAATTTTTAATTATCATTTATTTAAATCATTTATTAAAATAAATAATTAAATAATTACATTAATTTAATTAAAATTTTTCAATTTTTCACTAATTTTTAATCAAAAATTATTATGTATTTAATTAATTAATTAATACTACAATATACATACATATATTATTTAAAATAATAAGTTCATAATTTATTTAAAACGTTTCCATGGCAATTTTTAAAATTAAATATGTACTAAATAAATAACCTAAAATATGTACATAAAATATTATTAATATATTAACTATATTAAACCCAAATAATTTTTTTAAAAATTTAATCAAAATAATTTTTAGTTCAAAATAATAAATGTCATTAAATCCAAATTCAATAATTAAAGAAGGTTTTGTTCAACGTTATA